>JAWMAG010000403.1:0-87500 GCA_037013455.1 Ceratitis rosa | reverse complement strand
TAAGCGCCAATTACATGAGTGCTGCGTATTTACCGGAATGAGATATAAAAACGCCCCTAAGGGTCGCTAGGGGTCAGAGCAAAAAGGTTTTGTACGGAACTTATATATGTTTAGAGATAGGGATCTTCTCCATGACAGTTCTGAAAGCCTTTAAGATGAATTTTATGGAGTAAGTGGTATCAAATTGTTGTTGGAACGAAGAAATGAGATCTTTAGTGGTATCACAACAGACAAACTAAGTACACTAAGTACATTAATATCCCGAAGCTGCTCCAATCTAGCCTCTGGTTACATCTATAGAGATAATAGAGCCAGTTGTCGCCCGTAGCTCTCTCGGTGCAATGTACCTCACTGATATGGCGGTTATTGCTTGATGAATGTTGGACTTAAGTTCGTCAAGGGTCCTTGGCTTGTTTATATAAACCTTTGGTTTTCTCCTGAACCCGGCGGTGTCAAACCTGGCGATTTAAAATTAGCATTGTAGCACGAGCTATGTGAAGCGGCTGACAAGAGTCCTTGAATTAATTGAATTTAGATCGGGAATCTTAAATACGTGCCACACAGTGCTACCAGGGTTGCTTAATTGCGTTGCTGAAGCTGATATTCGTGGTGACGTCTCGCAATACTGGCTTTCACGATCGCATAGAGATCAAACGATCTTTTGTAGGATCTGTGAAAATCCTGTCTAAGATCACCAAAGACAAATGTCAGCCTAATCTACTCAAGACTTCCTTTCTAACTACTCGCAGGAAAATCTTGGAAGTAAGGAAATACTTCGTAGGGGGGTCACCACTGGCGAAATACTCCTTTGGATTATGAAGTAGACATTTTTTGGGACTATATGTTGCTGCCCACTACTGTAGTTACAATTTATGCTAGTACAACAACATATTTATTTATTTATTTAGGCTTGTAGGCTCACTAGGCATGCACTAGTCACAGGCACTTGCTGCCTGCCGCCTTATCGTTTGGCATAGATTTCACCATGCATACATACACACATACATACATGCACATGTACATATCAGCCTTATGCTATGCGTATGCAATGCAATTGTTGTTTGAAGCACTGCAAGCGAGCAGGCCAAGCCAACAGCGGCAACATGTTTGTGCGAGATTTTTCTTTTTCAGCTATTTTTTCACAAGTTTTTTTTTCCTTTTTTTTTATTTGTTTTTTTTTTCATTTTTTTTTTCTCTGCTCTAAACCTTTCTATATATGCACATTTCTGCTACTAAGCTAAGCTGTACAGCGCTGAATTGAGGCGAGCCATCAAGCGCGTTGACGGCCTCTTTTTACGCTGCGCCTGGCACAATGCAACGCGGCTCGCAACGGCTTGGCGGCGCGTGTTGCCATACTTCTCACACATGCATGCGTTATTTGCGTACAAGGGTATGTATATATGTACATATATGTATGCAGTGCAAATTTTGTATGTTTGTGTTTGTGTCAGTTACAAGTTTTGGCTTCTTGTCTCTCAAATTTAGGGCATTCACTAGTTGTTTTCTTATTTTTGTTTCTATTTTTCGTTTTGTTGTTATTGTTGTTTTGACGTTTGTCTATTTGTCTATTTATGGGGTTCTTCTGCAGTTCTGCTTGTTTTTACGCTGTGTAAATGTACATACATATGTATGTATGTATGTATGTGTTTGTGTATGCTCTTACAGCAAGCCCATATAGACGTGATTTGTAAAAATAAATTGCAAAACAATTTGAAAAAAATATTAAAAAATTTAAAAAAATAAAAATGCAAAAACAAATATGTGCATAATTAGCTGTAGTTTATTTTTCCCGTATTTTTTTTGCTATTAAAAAGTACAGTTATTCGCGCTTGTACGGCTTTTTGCGCTCATTTGCAGCTTAATTTGCGAATTTTTCGTTTAAATTTTTATATTCTCTTTTTTAATAAAAAAAAACATTTACAGTTACTGCAATTTAAAATTTTTTTCCACTTTTTAAACACGTATAAAAAATGTTGCAGACAATTTTAGTTATGCTTAAAATTTTAATTGATTTTTTTAATGAATTTTTTTTTTTCAACTCTAACTGTTTCTTTACTCTAAATTAATTAAAAAATTTTTTTTTTAATTTTTTTTACTTTAAAATTTTTTTTGTTTAATAACTAAGCATTTTTGTACCTTTAAAATGTTAAATTGCAATTATTAATTACATTTTTTTCACAATTTTCTTTTGATTTTCGCTTAATGGCGTCCATGCTGTCATAAATATTAAACGTTTATAATTTTTTTAAGCAGTTAAATTTATTAATTAATTTTGATTAATGATGGACAACATATGTACATATATAATATAAATCAAATGAGTACATAAATCAAAGGTATATACACAGTGGTGATGAGAATAATTGTAGACTTGGCTGGATTTCTTTAAAGTTACATATGTATGTATGTAAAGGGTGTTTTTTTTTTAGATGTGTGGTATTCAACACTTTTCGATTCAGAGATACGACTAATGATAATCCACAAACCATTGTTGAGGCGCCTCTGCATTCTCCTCTCGACTGTTTGGTGTGCTCTCTATGGTCAGAGAGGAATCACTGGTTTATATTGCATCAAAAATTAAGCCGGTCGTAATGTTACAGTTAAAGGGGAGCGCTGTCGTTCCATTAATACTGACTTTTTCGTGCTTGAATTGGAGGGTGTTGGATGTGGACGACCTCTGGTTCCAACACCAAGGCGCTACATGCCATACATTCAAAGAAAATATCAATTTATTAAAGGAAACTCTTTAGTGAGCGCATTAACCCACGTCGTGGATCACCAAGATCTTGCATTTTATTATCGCTGCACGACTTTTTGTGTGGTTATGTGAAGTTGTTTGTCTACGCAGACAACACCGAGACGATTGGCGCTTTGAAAGAGAATATTCGGCGCGTTACTGCTGAGATACGGCCTCAATTACTGCAAAAAGTGGTCTAAAAATGGGCCTCTAGCGGTGGTGGTTACTTGCCCGAAACCACAGACAGATGTCTTATGAAGATCATCATAGAATTGACTTAGATTTGGACAGGCTTAATTAATCATCAACTAATGGGAGGTCCTGTTGACGCGCTGTTTCGACGGGATTGGACCAAAGGGAGAGGGGGGTTAGATGTGTCAGCTTAAGGGGGCATGTCGTGCGGAGACTATCCACATGCAAAGTATATGTTGGTTATGCTGGGGTCGAGTCTGGATAAGTAGGAATTTAACCTGCTATAGTATCCAGACCTAAGTTGTGGCAGAGTTACGCGAGTCTCTCGAGGCAGCTCGAGCTCGTTGTCTGCAATAGGTGGTGATTTTACTCTGAGCACGCCATTCACGGGAGAGAGTCTTTTGTTGAATGACTCCTGAATGGTGAATGACGTTCAGTGCTTGTCTGTGAGCCGTCCTGTTCAGCGGTTGTTGCACGTGTTGCTGGATGGTGTTCTTCATGGTGCCCTTTCTGATGTGCCTAGGGGAAGGTTCCCTACTGTAGCATCCCAATAGAAATTGCTTGCAAAGCAAACTATTATGCTCCTTAACTCGTAGCAAAGATGCTTCGCTGTGCATGTGATGCTCCGGCGACATCAGGAGGTTTCCTGTCGCGATCCTGAGAGCTCCACCTTGCTGTAACGTTCAAAAACTACTTGGAAACACTGGAATGCGAGGTCTTACTTCGCTCACCGTGTCCTACAGATCTTGCTCCTTCCGGCTACTGGCTTTTTCGACGGATGTAAAACGATTTGGTGGGTCAGCGGTGCGGATCTTTTGAAAAAAATCGAAGAATGGCTCGCGGACAGAGATTTGGCGGGTCCCCGGTGCGGCTCAATGATTGGATCGAAGACAGAGTATATCTTTTAGAGTTGGTATTCGAAAATTACCAGAGAAATTGGGAAAAGGTAGTCGCTTACAACGCTAAATGCTCACAAAAAGCAACGACTACTTCAGCTCGAATCAAATTGAACCTCAATCAGGTACTTAAAAAGGACCACTGCAACAGCCAGCCGGCCGGTACAATCCATCCTCAAGTTGACTCTAAAAGCCAACCCTACATCACGATTTGGAACAAAATAGATATTCATGCTTAAAAATGTGCTCAATCAGCCTTACTTTCTGAACAGACCTCGCCGCGTTGTATCCGCTTAATGTACTAAAAACCACAACACATCTAAAATTACGCCTCAACCAGCCAGCGCAACCAGCAGCCTCTTACATTGTATAAAAATATTTTCATTTTATCAATTTACAACAGATTGAAGGAATAATAATACATAGTACACGGCGCACACGTAGGTAGACGGTAGAAGAATTTTTTAAACGACAGCGACGAGTGGAATGAAGATACCTACAGTACATACGCGTAGCGAAAACGAGATAAGTTTCGTCGTGTAGCGAACTAGAAACGCAAAACGACATTTAAGATAGCGTTAAACGTACGCAGAAAATGAAGAAGGAATGATGGTTGGCGGAGATGACGGAAAACTGATAGATACGACGTGTTGGGCATGGAATAAATTGTGTGTTAGACAGATAGAAGAGATGAGAGTAGAGAAGTAGAATGTCAGAGGGACTTCGGTGTGAGGCGCAGAGGGATTTCAGAGCTAGGTGCAGAGAGACCTCAGAGCGAGGTGCAGAGGGACTTCAGAGCGAGACGCAGAGGCTTTTCAGGAGGCAAGAGTAGAGGGAGGCGCAGAGGAACTTCAAAGACCGATGCGGATATAGTTGCCTAGCGGTTAGGTGAGTGTATCTTTTTCTTCTTTTCCTTGCGTATGTGAAATGTTTCTTCTTTAACTAGTTTACTTGGCTTTCGGACAGTGGCAACCGGGGCATGTACGAGATCGTACGAAACAAGTTTTCACATGTTTAGCGAAAATTTTCTATTATGGACAAGAGAAAATACTAAAAAATTAATGCGAAAACTTACTTCTAAGTGCATAATATGTTGTTGCTGACAAACAAACAAACAACAATGCTGCTGTTGAAGTTGATGATATGGGCATACAATGAGACGCCAAGCAGAGCCGGACAAGTGGGTAAATAATAATAGCAGCAGCAACAACAAGATGAGAAAAGCTGATGCGCAAAATAGCAAAAAAATAAAAAAGAAAAGAAAGAAGCACTTGAGAAAAGTTGTAAGTATGCGCGGTTGCAACAGCAACAACAACAACAATGCAATTCAAGAAATCTTTTCCTCCAATGTGCTGTAGAAGCAGAAGCAGAAGCAGATGGCGAAGCAGAACACAAAGTGCGAATGAATGCGGATATGCAATGGGGTAAACTGGCTGCGGCTGTTTTCGAGGATGCACTGCAAGACAGCAACAAGAACAACAACAACAACACTGCACTTTACAACAAGCATCAGTAGCAGTAACAGCAGTCAGCAGGCAGCAGGCAGCAGCAGATATTAAGTGGATTATACTAGGCAAGTTGGAGACTACTATATAGTATATATATGTATGGGTGTATGTATGTGAGTTAACGCCAACTAATATTTAAGACTGATGACATTACATACACGCATACTTGCGTGGTGAAAGCACATCCGTCAACCAACCAACCAACCAAGCGAAATCGGGCGACGTAAACTCTCTTACTCCCCCTCTCTCTCGCTCACGAGAAATGAGCACAGACGCAGGCGGCGGCGGGTGTCAAACTGTCGTTGACAATGCTAGTAACATGGATGGTGAAGAATCTTCAGCATTGCACTGCGTGTAATAAACATAAAATGTTCACAACAATCGAGATAATGGTGAAAGTAGCACAAGAACTTCCAGCCCCCCTCCCCGACAACATTGATAGCACACTCGACAGGCGACTTGTGCGGAAACTTAGAACGAGCCAACGTACATACCTACATACGAGTACATAATCCATGAGATGCGACAACAAAGGCGACAAATCTATTGAAGATGTTGCGCGACGAGTTGAGTTGGTGATGGCTGGATGACTGACTGAATGCGACGGCATAAGGAGTATGGAGGCTTTTGAGGCTATGCGGTACTCTACAGTAGAGTCTCGTACAGTTAAAAAGAAAGTTCATGCGTCGCCGCTACTTTCACAACACAACGCCCAAACGAACGGCATGAAGTGTTAATGGTGGCGAGGAGGAAGTGGCGCAAGCGTAAGTGGTGGTGGTGGTAGTGCGTGAAAAACTTTCGACAATTAAAGAAATTCATTGCGTTGCTGCGTAAGCTTACGTGGCGTGGCGGCTTTGTGATTCTTCTTCTACTGCTGCTTCTAATGCGTTAATAGGCGGCGTTGGCGTGGCGTGCGTTCTACTGCGCTTTACAACGCGCAGTGTTTTTCTTTATCGCATAAAGTTCTGCAATTATTAGTTCAAGTTGAGTGTAATTAATTGAATACTAAATGATTAACTTAATGACTATCGTCAGAATGGTGAGAACTTTTACGAACTGTCATTAAAATGTGTCTTATGTGTGACGTAAAGCTTTCACATTTCTCTTCTTTTCTTTTTTTCTTTTTGCAGCTCTTTAACGCTTTTTTGTCAAGCAATGTGTAGTGTGCGGGTAGCGAAAAAATGAGATTGTCGTCTTCTATTTTTATCTTTATAAAGTGCTAATACTTGTGGCGGATCGTAAATTTAGCTAATCAGCGTGCAAGATTTCGAAAGAATGTAGAAGGGTGTGGTGGGGTGAGGTCTTTTGCTTCTTGATATGCACTTACCATACAGTCGCAGATTCTTACTTAATTCCCACCCTTGTATCCACAACGAGCACACACTGGACGCGTTAGCAACTCTTGTGAGGTTACTATCCTCTGTCGACTTCTGGGTTTAAGAGAGAAAGCTTTGGTGCAGCAGTTTACTAAAGTCCAATACGTAGCAGTGCCTGTTCAGCAGAGTTGCAACCAGCCGCGTGGACATGAAAGAATGTAGAAGTGTATAGTGGGGTGAGGTCTTACTACTTCAGAGGTGTAGCCGGAATCAGGGGTCGGCCTTGTATTATGCAGAAACACTACAAGTTCGTTTATATGGACGACAACCGCCGTTGGAAGTAGAGGAGGGTGAAAGGATCAGGTTTAGGAAGACCTAACTTCATTTTCTGTTTCAAATTGGCACCCATCAGTGAAGAGAAGAAACGCCGCTTCACCTGCGGGTTAGGGATTCAAGAATTTACCCGCGATAAGGCATGCCTGTCGTAAGAGGCGACTAAAATTCCATAGTTCCCGCGACAGTCGGGTCTTTATACCGGAACGACTCGGATTTTTCATCTGGACAAAGGACTGTCACTGACCCAACAATTACTTTGAGGAATATTTTTGCGGTTACAACAGCAACAACAACAATAGAAGAAACGCCGTAAGCAATGCATACACAATGAAACTCTGTGAAGGTTTCGCCTTTAGAGAAAAAATAATAGTTTTTATTATGAAAGAGCTTCGTTTTTAATAGCGCTGACGCTCTGAAAGTATACCACCTGTTATAAGATTTAACCTTAAGTGGACCTTGGTTTCGAATAAAAGTCATTATAGTAGTAAGTATCGAGGAGTATAAGACAAGTAGAACTTCTTAGCTCCTTATTGGATCTCATTTCAGAAATTTGTGGAACAAATGGAGCTGTTGGGACAAGTTGGTGATGCACGTAGCTCAAGAACGACTGAGGATATTACTTTGCTGTAGCCCAAAGTGTAGGTAGATGTAGAAGAAAACCCAGGTGTGACCATTCCTCGTCGTTCGTTGGTATTGGGCTTTCCACAAACGTGATTACACCGTATTTTGCATAAAGACTTGGGTCTTAAGACTTAAAAAGTTCAGTTAACAAATCGGCCGCTCATCAATAACGTCGTGTCTTTGCTGTTTCGGTCCTTCAAATGTCTGAAAATGATCCGAAATTTCATCGAAAAATCAACTTGACTAATGAGGACACTTTCCATCTCGCTGGCTACATCAAAATGCAAAAGTGTCTCATCTGCGGCACGAAAAAACCAAGATTCATTACTGAAAAGCTTTCCATTCTCAACCTGTAACTCTTTGATTCGATTTATAGTCCGGCGTGGTAAACTTTTTCGCAAGTGAAGCTGGAGCAAAAGTTAAGGTGAATGGATTGCGCTATCGGCAGCTGATCTGGACAACATTTACTTTTAACAACACAATGCTACATGCCACGCCATCAACGAAACCATCGATCTTTTAAGGGAAAAGTTTCCGGATCGTATTATCTCTCGAGGCGATGATCGAAGAGTTGATTGGCCACCGAAATCTTTCAATTTAACACCTTGCGACTTCTTCCTTTACAGTCACGTGAAAGATAAGTTCTACGCCAACAGACCAACGTCGATTCGAGACTTCAAGGAGGGAATTCGTGAAGTTATTTATGGCATACAGTAGTCACTTTGAGATTTTGTGCTGGAAAATTTCATAAAAGAGGATATGGTTCTGTAAGCGTAGGCGTGGCGGTCTTTTGGCTGGTATTATTTTGCATTATTAATGGCATATATTTGTCTTTACATTGACATAAACATCCGATCATTTGTATCAAAACATAAGCCTTTTTTAATATCAAAATAAGCCCTCTTATTGGTGAACTCTGTACATAATTGAGCAAAGGTCCATAACTGGATAAGATTTTATAGCGATTTGTGTTCTGTACATTCCCAATATCCCAACAATTCTAGGCGAAGGAGCAGTTTGGAGCATTTTCAACGGAGTTCCTATTCTCTTAACGCCAGAGTTCACAATGCGAGGTAACCTCTAACCGACGTTACTATCACTTGGACTACCTTATTTATTTATTTATTTATTTATTTATTATAAATGAAAAATAATAATACAATTATCATTTTACAGAGAAAGAAGCACTAGCTGCCAGGGCTTACGGCTCATTGGACTACCTTATATCACCATGCTGTCCTCAGTACCAGAAAAACTACTCAGCAACAACAAGTAAATACTAATAAATATTATATTTTAAACTCCCTTCTGTGTGTCTACAAACTCCTGCAAACAAATGTGTGTATTTTCGAAACCAATTAGTTTCATGGTTATCTTCAAATTTAACTGGCAAATGCAGACATCTCTCTGTGTCTAGGAAGAACAAGCAAGGAAATAACAATTATTTTATCTTAAAAGTACGACTACATATATATTTATTACATACCAACACATATACAATGGGCAACAGAAAAGTCAACAAAAATATTGTCTCGCTCCACACTTCAGTACAAACCTGCAAGGAGAAGAAATAGAAGAAGAAATAAGCCAAAACTCAATTAAAATCTCAAATCAAAGAAATCTCTCTCTCTAATATGCATGTACAGGTGTATGAATTTTTAAGTGTCAATGTCAACAGTTATATTTTGCTATAAACCGAATAATAAAAATACAAGATTTCAATCAGAGATGAAATGAACTGATAAATGTGTAGAGAAAATTAACACAGATTTGTGCGAATAAACAAGTCGGAAATATCAAATATGTACAAATAAAATTTATGAAAAGCCAACCAACGCACAATTGGACACAGTGCGAAGCTGAGGCAACGAGGAGAGCAGGTGTTAATTGAGAAAAAATTTAAAAATTCAATTTTGTATGAAATATTTTTCCTTAAGTCACTTCCAAAGAGACAAGTGCCGATTTTTTTGATTTCATTAAGTTGTTAGCCTCTCAAGATAACTCTTTAAAGAACCTCAGCTATCATGACGTCGAAAATGAAGACAGACACTGAGCAAGCCTCTTGATGTTTACCTACAAAGTGAGTTTATTGTGAGTCGCCTCCGAATGGCCGATGGATTTTTTATGAGCAGCTTTTATTTCAAGTTAGAAATACACGCGCAGAGCCTGACATTCTCTGCCGATGGGCGACCAAAAAAATATAATTTTCTATAATTTTGGATATCCCTCGAACCACGACTCGAAGCCTGGTCTTCAGAATGGCAGTACGCAATGTCAAACACTCGCCAATTGCGGCCGCAGCTGAAGTATACCGGAAGAAAAGGAACAAAAGTCGGCTTGACGATTAGTCCATTTAAAACGGGTTTTTTTTTAGTCATTGAAGTCCCTAAACGTTGTCCGTTTTCAAAAGCTTACAAAAATTCGTATGAAATAAACCGTAAGGCACGGAACATTACAACAGAGAATCTACTTAAAAACAGGGAAACACTGGAGAGAGTGGCTGCAGTGAAACAACTGCATATCCACTGGGTTCTAGGTCCCAAAAGTATTGTGCGAAACCAAAAATAAGATTGGTTTTCTTTCTTGTTGACGTATGCACCGCTTACGCGATTATAGCCGAATCAACAATATTGCGTCATTCATCTCTTTCTTTCAGTATTTTGCACCAGTTGGAAATAAGTGAAACCAGGTCGCTCTCCACATGATCCTTCCAACGGAGTGGAGGTCTTCCTTTTCCTCTGCTCCCACCTGAGCCTTCCAACGGAGTGGAGGTCTTCCTTTTCATCTGCTACCCCTAGCGGATACTGCATCGAATACAAGTGAAACCAGGTCGCTCTACACATGATCCTTCCAACGGAGTAGAGGTCTTCCTTTTCCTCTGCTCCCACTTGATCCTTCTAACGGAATGGAGGTCTTCCTTTTCCTCTGCTTTCACCTGATCCTCCCAACGGAATGGAGGTCTTCCTTTTCCTCTGCACCCACCAGATCCTTCCAACGGAGTGGGGGTTTTCCTTTTCATCTGCTCCCACCAGTGGGTACTCCATAGGATACTTTTAAATGAGAGGTGATTTCATTCATACGGATGGCATATCCTAGCCAGCGCAGCGTAGCTGTCTCTTCATTCGCTGAACTATGTCAATATCATCGTATAACTCGTACCGCTCATCGTTCCATCGTCTGCGGTATTCGCCAAACGACCATAAATCGTTCGCAAAACTTTTTTCTAGAAGACTCCCAAGGCCGACTCAGCAGATCTCGACATCATCCACGCTACTGTACCATATAGCAAAATGGGAATGATGAGGGACTTGTAGAGTTTGGTTTTGGACTTTACTTTTCAATTCCCTACTCAATCAAGTATCAACTGTTTGCAAGAGAGATTCTGCGTTTGATTTTAAGGCTGACATTATTATTGAGTAAATACTTGTCCCCAACAAATAGACGAAATTTTCTTCAACCTCGACAGGAGATCGAATACGATGACCGTTTGTTTGAGGGCAGTATAAAAAAGAAACTGTAGAATGTGTACGACGAAAATGCGGTAAGACGGATCAGAGCAAAGTGGAATAGCTAATCAAGGCTGCAGGATAGTCAAGTTCAAGTGTAAAGGCAGAAGAAGAACGATTTAATTAGCTGCCGCTCACGTGAACTCGAAAGCACTCCCGGAAGGCTGTCAGCCTAAAGGCAGGTCTCAGCCTACCAGCATCTTGTACGCATAAAATGGGTATTACTGAGGGTAGTATAGGCAGGAAATGCAGGAAAGTAGCCATGAGCGAGACGTTAGGTCACCAACGCTGTTATGTCTGGCCTGGGCTTCACAGTTCGGAGGACTGAAAAAAGCTTCAAAACTGGATATTAAAACGTTCTTAAGCTTTAACATTCTACATGGCGACTGCTATACTTAAAATCTGCTTGAACCTTCAGCCGGGGATACAAAAGACAAACAGGCCTAGATACGGCGCATCAGTCAGCCAGTGAAAGCTTTTTTATAGCAAAAAATATATATTTTTTTTATTGTAAATATTTTTATATTAGCTAGGAATGGCTGTTGTTGTTATTGTAACCGCAAAAAGTAATTTTTGAGGAATGTTGCGGGAGTGACAGTGCTTGGCCGGATAAAAAAATTCGGGTCGTTCCGGTATAAAGACCCGACTGTCGCGGGAACTATTGGATTTTAGTCGCCTCTTGCGACAGGCATGCCTTACCGCGGTTAAATTCTTGAACCACTAACCCGCAGGGTGTTAACTAGGAATGGTCGTTTGGCTCAGTATAGCTCTTTGTAAGACTGATGTAAGTCTTTTCTGCAGACAGGTTCGCCTTTTTTTTGCGGAAGCCAAGCTACTCGGATGACTTTTCCTATATCTTAAACGAGCAATTAGGATGTAGTCAAGAACCAGTCCACAAACTCCACTCAAAAACTCCCCACAGTAAGTGCATTTCGACGACTCGATGGGCTATTGTCAAATCTGGCGATGTCATGAATCATTCGTTACAAATTTACTTTGGTTTTTATTTTAATTTTTATTTTTTTTTTTTTGTTTTTCTTCTGCGCTTCCTTTGGTATTATGGGCTCTGTGGCGCCGCCACATGTGCATGCGTAGCCAAGAAAAGAAAAATAAACAAAACTAAACGCGTGCATATAATTTTAGAGAGGGGTAGACGAAAGGGAGATAGGGAGAGGGAGAGAGATAGAGATAGAAATATAAGAAATATATTTCACTGTGTAAATTTGGCACAAAATGAAGAGCGTTGCCACCAAGCAATGGGATGCATAACGACCATACATGGCGCACAGAGTAGATATGGCTGGGGTACGTACGCGTCATGTATGGTAAAGAGGAAAAAAAAATATCAAAAGTCAAACGAAAGAATAAACAAAAAAAAAAACAAAAATAAAATAGCATGCCAAACAGCATAGTGCAAGTGAAACAACGAAAAAGGTCAAACAGAAAGGAAATAGCGTTACTAAAGTGGCAATGTCGCGTACTACATATATGTATATACATATGCATGTGTGTTTGCATACAAATAAGCACAAGTTCATTCTAAAGTAAGCATTGGAATTGGGTTGGGTTGTGTTAGGTTATGGCTGTGAAGTATCCAACAAAATAAATAATTTCTTTTCCTCTTTTCTTTTTTTATGCCATTTTTTTTCGACTCTCTTTCATACGCTTGACTGCCTCCGACATTATCTTGACAAATCTTGCCAAGTTAAGATCAGCTACAAAATGGCCAACAACAGTTTGGCATGTCAAGGCGTGCCTTGAATGTCCAACTAATAACTTACAAGTTCGCTGATTTGAGGCGAAGCAAAAAAGACAAAAAAAATAAAAATAAAAAAAAAAAAAATGCTGGTAAGTAGTAAATCATCGTTTGTCCAATGTGAATTTGCACATATGAATATACGAGTGTGAGTACCTCTATTAGATCGCCACATATCTCGACATGCAAGTGCACATACATACATATATATTTATTTGTCTAAGTAAATACTATGTGTTTATTATTATTTTAATATATGTACATATTTTTCGACTTTATCAGCTTTTCTGTTTATTTTTGTACAAATACTTTGCATATACGTGTATGTATGTAGTTCAGCGTGTTTTGTTTATTTTAGTCAATTTACTGCTGAATTCATTGCCACTACCAGATGTTTAAATACGCGGGCAATTTATTAATGGTGTTAGCATACATATGGCTGTGTGTAATTTCAAAAATATTCGTCACTTTTCGTGTTTACAGTAATTTTATACCAGTACAACACGTCACATATGATACTACATAGGTACATACATATGTATGTATGTAATGTAGAGCTCGATAGAGTAGAGTGTGATAATGTAATCGCAGATAGATTGTAAAGCTAAATTTAGTAAAATGTGAATATTCCAGGCGTAAATAATAAAGGGTGGCGCGCCTTCCTGATAACTTGAAAACCAATAAAAGGTGTCATTTTGAATAGTCTGCTTTTCCGGTAGATGCCACCTGTGGAGATGTAATTTTCTGACATTTGAGAAGTAAAAACTACGGCAGTAATAACAGAACGCTATACGAAATTTATTAAAATTCACTAAAAAAAAATGGTAAAAACCTAGCAGAGACGGTACGCAAAACTAGAACATTTTTCGGTTGTCGTGAAGCAACTTGTCGGACCGCATTACAGTAGTTTGTGGAAAAAATGGAACTGTTGGTACAGTTTAGTGTTGCACTTCGCTCAAAAACACATGAGAATATTACTTTGCTGTAGCCCACGGTGTTGATGAGAACCCAGGTTTGACCATTCCTCGTCGTTCTTTGAAATTGGGCATTCCACAATCTTCATTGCAACGTTTCTTGCATAAAGACTTGTGTCTTAAGGCTTAAAAAGTTCAATTAACACAAAACCTCAAGTCGACCGATCATCAACAACATCGTGTCTTTGCTGATTGGATGCTTGAAAATGATCCGAAATTTCATCGAAAAATCAACTTGATTAATAAGGACGCTTTCCACCTCGCCGGCTACATCAATATGCAAAAATGTCACATCTGAGGCACGAAAAAACCAAGATTCATTGTTGAAAAGCTTTCCATTTCCAACCTGTTACTCTTTGATGCGTTTTATGGTCCGGCATGGTAATTGGTACTTACTTTTTCGCAACTGAGGCTGGAGCAACAGTTAAGGTGAATGGATTGCGCTGGTGATTAAAAACTTTTTATGATCGGAATAGGATGGTATTGATCTGGACAACGTTTACTTTCAACAATACGACGCTACGTGTCTCGCCATCAATGAAACCATTGATCTTTTAAGGGAAAATCACCGGATCGTGTTATCTCTCGAAGAAGTGAACGCAATTGGTCACCGATACCTTGTGACTTAGCACCTTTTGATTTCTTCCTTTGGGACCACGTGAAAGATAAGGTCTAAGACAACCGGCCAACGTCGATTCAAGACCTCAAAGATAGAGTTCGTGAAGCTATTGAGGGCATACAGCCGAAAATTTCATAAAGAGGATCCTGCGGCCATTTGGTTGACTATTAAAATATCACCTCTTATTGGAAACCTTGTACAATATTTAGTCTAAATTTCCAAATAACTGACAAGGCATCCTGGAATGGACAGAAACCACATTTCAGATATGAAAAGTCTGCCATCGCCCTGTACGCCTTTTACAGTGCTATTTGTAAGAAAAAGTGGGCACAGGTAGAGGATATGCACGACGACCGGTAGGCTGTGCTGCCTAGCGCTACTTTTACATCACTCTTCAGTTAACCATTAAGTGATTATAAATCTTAGCAGGCTTAAAAAAAGGGTTGATTGATTTAATATGATTTTGCTCCAGTTGAATGTCTCCTAGATATCTTTTTAGTGTTCTTCTAGCAACAGCTTTGCATTTAAACAATATGTGCACTGATGATAACGTGTAAGAAATTCTGTTAATATTCTTAAAATGCCTCTAAACCGGCTGGTATGGTACGCATTCATAACCTTTTTTGGTTGTCTTATCCCATCCCTAGTTTAGCAGTACTTGTTCTGTATTCTCTATTTCTTAGCTCCTTTTCTGTTGCATGAGAATCAACACGGAAGAAGTGCTTCTCTCGCTATTTTATCTGCTATTTCATCCCTTCAACACCTGTATGTCCTAGAATCCAGATAAGCCGAACTTTCTTTCGCCCATTTCATTTGAATTCCAAACACATTCTTATAGCATATACAATTTAACTATACGCGAATATATCGCCATCAAGGGATCCTGACTGTCACAACAAATTGCTATATGTTTCCACGGGTGCGGACCTGAGGGTACTTTAGGGAGGTTAGATGGGTTGCTTTAGGGGCATGCGAAGAGATGGTTAGTGTCGTGCGGGGACTCACTGCATGCATGACATACGTTGGGTATGACTGCAAAGGTAAAAGTTTAGTCTACTATAATATCCAAATCTAAGTTGCGACAGTATTAACAGGGACTATCGAAGCAACTCGACTCCGAGAACGCCATTCAATGGAAGTGAGTTCAGGAAGGTGTTGACTGACTCACGGCAAATGGCGTTTTATGCCTGTCGGACTCCAGCAGTTGTTTTAGGTGGTACTGACAGCAGTCCTTAAAGTAAAGAATTGGTGGTGGTGGTGGTGGAGGTTTCCTGTCACGGTCCTGATTGCAATGTTTTGGCAGGCTTAAAGCTTCTTCGTCTACATCTCGTTACTGCCCGGTGCCCCAATTGGAGCATTGTAATTTACGATCGGTCGGCCAATTGCTCCATATGTAATTATAGATTTTACTATATCGTGGAATGCATTGAGTGCAGCATTTTGAGGGTGCACTCCCAGATTTTCCCTACTAATCTTCTGCATACCATTATTGATCTGGTCACTTTACTTACCACGTTACTCCGGCGTCAAATATTACCCCCAGATATTTCATTTTAAAAATGGGTTCTACTACTACATTGTTTATTCGTATATCTTACATGTTCCATGTTCATTCTAATAAAATGATAAAACTGCTATATTTGCAGGGTTGATACTTAGTCCAGCTTCTAAGTAAAATTTCTTCGTTAGTGTAGGCCTTTTGGATAACGTCGGACAGTGTGGACTTCAGTTTGTCTACTACTACTATTACTATATCATCTGCATGCCATTTTTTGGTCAGAGCTCTCTCTCTGGCAGGTCATGAACTACTATTCTCTATAAGAGAAGAGATAGTACCTTTCCTTGGGCATTAATCCGAAGTCCAACCGCAATAAACCCTAAAAAAAATCCGCTAATACTGTCGCAGGGCTCTAATAGAGATGGTTGAATAGTCTCTCTAGTTTGGCTACCTGCTTACATAGGCATAGAGGGGAACTTCAGGGCCAATTAATTTGTTACATAAGGTACGACCAAGTAGATTCTTCCATGATCGCATTGTGGTATGGCTTCTGCCACATGCGGTGGCCACAAAAGAAATATATACAATACAAGCAACGCTGCGGTAGGATCAGCGCTTGACTTTCCGAAAATTCAAGTATACTTGACTTGGATGGGATCGGAAGCGGTCAAGCGTATACTCTCTCAAGAGAAAGGATATTACTATAATTAAAGAAATGATAGGCCACTGACTGGTGGGAAAACATGCTACAATAATATGTTGCCGGAGCTGTAAAAGCGATGTGGAGGGTGAAACAATTCCTCATTTAATAGTATGTAAGGATCAAACTAAGCTTGACCTTGATGTTACCGCGAAAATTTAGTCTTCATGTCAGCGACTTTTTTTGAGGAACACACTTAGGACATTAGAGCTCAAGATTATCGGAAATGCTACATTGGTAAAAAAGTAAAGGCTAAAGGAAAGTAACCAGAGGATCTAATTTATCTAAGAAAATACCTCCGTTGAAATGATCAGATGGAGAAAGACCTGGCTTCACTTCGTTTGCTATTGTTCATTCGGTTATAATCGAAATAAGAAAGTAAGAGGGTCAAATTATTGGATGAGTGCATAAGTTCGTGCCCGATTCCGCTGGATGCCGTACGAATCGTTTGAGAGTGGCGCTCGTGAAAGAAATATATACATATTATATATCGTTGGAAAGGTGACAGTCCGAACTGTAAATCAAGCATAAAATAACTTCATTTTGATTTGAGTTGCTTAGTGAAAAGACGCATGGAAGATGAACAACGAAAAAGATCATATGCGTCATATTATGTTATACGAATTCCGCAAAGGAAAAACAGTGGGCGCTGCAACTAAAGATATTCGCGAAGTTTATTTGGACCGTGCTCCAGCACTCCGCACAGTAAAGAAATGGTTCGCGAAATTTCGTTCTGGAGATTTTAACCTCGAAGATCAACCTCGCAGTGGACGGCCTTCTGAGCTTGATGACGATGTTCTAAGGACTTTAGTTGCGAATAACTCACGTATTTCGACGGAAGAGGTTGCCAGTGAATTGAACGTCAACAAATCAACTGCGTTTCGTCGTTTAAAAAAGGTTGGGTACACTTTGAAGCTCGATACATGGGTACAACAATGTTCAACGCAAAAGAACATGGAAACAGGCACACGAAGGGGCGGAACCGATGTCGAAAGGTGGATTGCATCCGATGAAGGTACTGCTGTGCATTTGGTGGGATATCCGAGGCGTGATCTATTTTGAGCTCTTGCCAGCTGGAGAAACGATCACTGCCAACAAGTATTGTCAGCAATTGGTCGAATTGAAGAAAGCAATTGATGAAAAACGTCCGATTTTGGCCAATCGCAAAGGAGTTCTTTTCCATCATGACAACGCCAGGCCACATGTTGCAAAACCGACCCTGGCCAAACTGAAGGAGATGAATTGGGAAATCATGCCGCATCCCCCATATTCACCCGACATTGCACCTTCTGATTATCATTTGTTTCGATCGCCGCAGAACAATTTGAATGGAAAAAAATTTAAAAATGTGGAAGACGTCAAAAACCACCTTGACACCTTTTTCAACGAGAAACCGCGCGATTTCTATGAATCAGTCATCCGTAAATTGGTTGAACGTTGGGAGTGGATTGCCGAACATGATGGCGAATACATAATTGATTAATAAAAGAGCTTTCTTCAAAAAATTTCAATTTTAGTTTGCACTTGAAATCGGGCACGAACTTATGCACTCATCCAATATATGTATTCTTTGTGAATTATAACTAGATTGCTTTATCGACACTTGAATTAAATGTACACGCTTCCCTCAATACATTGTACGACAGCAAAAGTCAAAAGCAAATACTGCCCTAAAAGCCACAGATAATAATATTTATTTTTGGTATACAATTACAAGCAATGAACTTTAATCACCCGGCTATTCATTTAAAAATAAATAAATGAATAAGTACGGAACTTAACAAGCTTTTTGATATAGATAATGAGAAATTGAATTAAAATTGATTGCGAAAAAGAAAATGAACGATATGACCAAGCAGCAGGGCAATAGCACTTGACGATGAGAATTGAAGAAAGTTTTGACTGTGCGGAAATGTTTATATGTATGTATTTATGTGGGTAGCAAAAGCAACAAGAAAGCATCAAAAGAAGAAAAAAAAGATGAAAAAATCGAAAAACGAAAAAGATGCGTTAGATAAGACAACATGAATACAGAAGTGGAGGCCAAGCTTACGCGCAGCAAATAGGAAATACAAACACAAATAATTCATGGACATTTTTGCAGTTGAGTACTTTTCGGTACAGTTATTTATTTTCGTTTTCAATTTGCGAAAAAGTGAAAATGTCAAGTGCATCAAGTGACGCGTAGCGAATTGGAACCAGCAAAAAGAAAGATAAATAAAGAGAGAAAAAAAAAAGCGTAAAAGATTTTCTTTTGTACACAACAACTTTATTAAGCGAAAGTCACAACAGACTCGCGATCGTTGGGGGCAGAGTACAAGGGGCGTGTACTTAGCGTTCGACCAAAACGTACACCACAGTTAACTATGTCATGCGAAACGACAGCACAAAGTAAAGTTGTGCCAAATGATAAATTCAAATGAATAGTATAACTAAACGAACATATTTCCTTGCATGAACCAATATTGCATAAAATGTTCTCAAAATGGGTCAATATAATGGTGGCAAATTAACAAAATTATAAACGTTCGTTAATGATCAAGCATTAAATGCAGCTTTGGTAGGAAATCTTATTATCCCAGCAGTTGGGAGAATTCGTTGAAAACGAAACGAAAGGTCAAAAGAGTTATTAGAAAGAACTTTCTAAGTGATTTTCGACCGTGCTCCGCCTGAAATTACTCTGGATATTTTGCTAACAAATGCAGCGACCTACAGTTTATTTTAAGCCACCCCTAAATGGCTGCTGGATTTTTACGAGGACCTCTTATTTCTTGTCAGAAAGACAGATATACACTTGTTGGGTTTTATACTCTTTTCGCTTTTTAGAAAATCTTATTTTTTAAATGAATTTTCTATAATTTTAGTTATTTCTTTGGTCTAGGTACGACTTCAAAACTCTCCGCATGGCAGCACGCATTGCTAACCACTCGGCTACTACGGCCGCGGGCAAAATATTGTCCAACTACCAAACACATAAAGTGGCAAACACGTTGTGTTGTGGATTTTGCTTTGCAAAAATTCTTATGGCATGTGTTCACTTTTTATACATATTTCTTTTAAATCATTATTTTATATTGAATTGAGTATTTTAATATGGCTTTGATTTCTTAGTTGTCTCTTGAGTGCTGCTGCTGGCAAAACAGGAAATTTTTTTCTTTTTATTGCATTTATTAATTTTTTAATCTCTTTTTGCTGAAGTTCAAAAACCGGAGGTAGCCTGTAAAGATAAGAAAAAGTGAAACCACAAAATAACTAAAGAAATAATAAGAAATGAAATGCAAAGAAAAGAAAATATAAAGCAACAATTTTGTAAGATATTTTTTCAGTCAAAAGTGTCAGCAGTATAAACTCAACAAAAGCGTTTAATTTACAAATAATAATTATGAGTAATAAAAAAAAAAAATTATTGTCTCCACTAGAGTAATTCCCTCATTGACTCATTCATACATACCTGTCATAAATCTAAGAGAAAAAAACCACTAAAAATTGAGAACGACAACGGCACTTGTACTGAGATTTACAAAAACGATTTGAGAGCTTAATTGAAATAAGTTAACTGATTGCACAACCAAATCGTACGTATGTATGGTAAATATGTGCGCTTAAAATTCCGCTTTTATACCCTTTTTGCATTTGCTTTCTATGCAAACGGAATTCTAATAATAAAGGTGTGACGCGTTTGCCAACTTTAAAGCCGGTATTTTATGGCTAGAAGCTGTTCAGCTCTCGCTCGCCAGCGAGCAAAGTTAAGTGCCTCTGATTATAAATAAAATATTGAATGTTTGTTTGTCAATTTTAATTTAGTACCATATATTGAAAGGTTTTACGTGTTTTTGAGTATGCAAAA
Organism: Ceratitis rosa; assembly: GCA_037013455.1. Lineage (NCBI taxonomy): Eukaryota > Metazoa > Arthropoda > Insecta > Diptera > Tephritidae > Ceratitis > Ceratitis rosa. The sequence goes on along the minus strand of JAWMAG010000403.1, from coordinate 66,994 downwards.
ATTATAGCTAATGTTAATTATATTAATATAACCACAAAAAGTAGGGCATATTCTATTTGAAATTAGTTTGCGAATTCTAGCTATTTTTATTATATCAGTGTGAAGATATTACAGGTAAATATGGTATAAAACTTTTTAAGGTCTTTTTAAATGAGTTTTAGATTTGAGATTTTCTTTTATTTAATCCACCTAGATCTTACACTTCGAATCCTCTTCCTGAAAAATCGCCTAATGAATGGTGTTTTTCGTATTTCCCCTTAAACGTTAAGTCAACTCCAAGCAGGTTTCAGCAATCGAAATTTAAAATTCAAACGATGTAAATATTATATAATTGAAAATAAAACTGAAGTCAAAATTTCAGAGCAATTTTCCATTCTCTTTTCAATATCACATATAGCCGTGTGAAAGACTAAAACCCGCCTTCAACTAACTAAATAAACCTTAAAGGAGCGGCTCCTGATCTGGTAAATCCGCCATAAACTATAGATATTCACCATGCGCCGTCCGCTCATAGAAAAAAACCCACAAGAAAAGGTTAAATTTTCAAGTCATAACCTAAAAAGTGTGCTCCCTCTAAGATGCTCTGTCAGAATTTTATATCCCCGTAAAACTTTAGACATTTATACTCGCTTTATTTGGGTCTATCAAACACAGCTGGCATCTCACAAGCGGAAGTTGGGGTACCAGCTATGTAATAAAATAATAGAGTTCCAATTAGAAACTACGGGAGGATAAAGAAAGCAATTATGTGCGGATAACCAGGTAGCATTGATGACTTCATCATCGCCAATAGTACTCTCAACCGTCTTCAATAATTGCAAACAGGTTCCAACCTAACTGGCAGCTCAACTCCGCAGCTCCTCAACCTAGATTCTCCGCCACAGAACATTTTTAAGTAAAGAAAATGCTGACGATTTGGTCATGTCTGGAGCATCTCTTTACAAATATGCAAGAGTTGAAGGCATATCCGTTAGAAATGATTAGGAGAGAGACAGCTTTCACTGATGGAAATCCACATTCAACTGTGAGATGACTAAGTAGATTTGGCAGCAGTACGATTTGCAGAAACTATAACGGATATTGTGTGTAAGTAGTTTCATTGAAAGCACAAACAAACTCTCTCTGAACATTAAAAACATCTGCGGGGTCAGAATGAGCTTCTTTGAGCCATCCCTTACTAAATGAGGCTTCAGAAAAGGTGTCTATTGTACCAGTTCTTCTAGTTTTTGCTGCAGCATTTAAAGGAAGAAAGTACATTCTCGTACGCCGATAATAATGGCGTCAACAACGGCGCTAAATTTAGTAAGAAAGCGAAGTTGACCCAGTAGTGAACGTTGACACGTCAACATACCTTCTGTCATCACTATCTTCTGTTCACTTACAGTAACGTCTAGACTCCCACATTACTATTGGTAATCATAGCAGTAGGAGTTTAATCTGTCCTAGAACCAAAATCAATAGCAGGCAAGTGAAATGTTGAGCTCTCTTTTAGTGAACTAAAGCCAAACTCATCCACGTTGCTCATCATTCTTTCTTTCTATTTTATGTTATATAAGTGTGGACGTTAATGAGACAGTTGGAGTTTCCGAGATAAAGGTTTTGCGAAAGTTTTATGGTACACTGTGTATGGGTGAGTATAAATACTGTAGACGATGAAACAAACAGGGATATTGAAATAGTTCGGCAATCTAAGTGACAGCGGCTACACTGACTAGATTAGGTTGCCCGAGGTACGAGATTATTCCACTTCTGAAAGTTAATGGTGCAATAGCCATTCGAGGAAGACCACCACTACTTCCACTTTTATTAGTTCCATTGAAATATAAATGCTAGGCACCGCTAACCAAAATAATTTGAAAAAATGTCAGCCACCGCACTACAAACTTGCGTGCGTTTGAGCATAACCAAAAATAAATAAAATAAGATAAAGGAAAATAAAAAAAAACACGGCAAAAGCGTTAAAAAAAACGTACACAAATAATTCAACTCAAAGGTGGGAAACAAAATTTAACGTTTCGCGGCACTTAAAAGTCAACACTTGACGTGCTGCTTAATAGTTAAGCCATTAACCATAAATATTACGGTTATAAAATTCAAATACAACACAAGCATAGCTTATGTTAATTGGAAAAGGTCAGAGCATAGTGACAGGTAAGACAATAACAATTTAAATTAACAAATTGACAGTATCATTTAAGAAAATAATTTGAATTTTAATGAAGTTAAAGAAAAAGAAATAAAATGAAATAGGCAAACTAAAGTAAACGTGAGGGAATGATGTAAAAACTATACAAAAATGAAATAAAATAAATAGAAAAATCGTAAAGAGAGTGACTTAAATGTTGTAAAATATGTAAAAAAAAATTTGTTTAAATTAATTTTCAATTTAATTTTTAAAAACAATTTTTCAAAACTTTCAACTAACACTTCAAACACTATATACCATATTTATTATTAATTAAGCCACAACTTTTACGCCAATTTAAAATAAACAAAAAATTCCATTCGAAAATGCTTTTAACTCTACTACAACTGAAGGGGGGCAACAAAATATTTAGGCTACAAAAACAAAAAGTGTATGCACTTTTCAAACGCTCTTAGTGGCGGCGGCTGACTGTGAAAGCACACTTCTACTACCACTACTACACTATTACAGTGCATATAAAATTCAAACAGCAACCAACTACCAATTAAGAGCCGATGTTGCAAGCGGAGAATTGTGTATGACCAACAAGCGTACATATACTCGTATGTACATATGTATGTACCTAAATGGCAACCGTGTAGTGTCCAAAGTAAGAGCAACAACAACAACTACAAATGGCCACGAGATGAAAAACAAAAAAATTCAGGAAAAATTCACCTGAGAGTGTGGCCTCAAAAACGCACAAACGCACATTATACGACGATTGGACCGGTTGGCCTCCGCCATACGCTGCCGCATGTTCAAAGCAAGAAGTGGTTGAACCGCTTTAAAGTCGTAATAAATAATAATAATAAATAAATAATATAATGCCAGCAAAAATAATGTTGTGAAAACGGCAAAAGCAATAGCAGCACTTGTGGTTACTTCTAGCAACAACAATCAAATGGCAATGTGCGCCGCACAATAAACACAAAAACAATGAGAGCGCAATAAGTGCAGATATTTGCGTTAAGCGTAGAATGTGGTATTGAGAAGGAGAAGAAAACTACACAAAAAAATAGCAAAAAAAAAACCCTTAAAAAATCGCTAAAAAAATTAACTAAATAAATACTGCGTAAGCAAATAAAAAATAAAACAAAATTAAATTCTAAAAGCAAAAAATTACTTAAATTAAAACATAAAAAAAAATTTTAAATTATATAAAAATAAAAAATATCAAAAAAAAAAAATATATAAAAATAAAAAAGGAAAAAAAAAATATATAAAGGAAATATTTTAAAATATATAAAAAATATTTTAAACAAATATAAAAAAATTAAAAAAAAAAAAAATACTTAAAAAAACTATTAAAAAAAAATATTTTAAAAAGATACAAAAAAAAAACATTTCAAAAAATATATATTTAAAAAAAAAATATATATATTTAAAAAAAAATATATATATTTAAAAAAAAATATATATATATATTTAAAAAAAAAATATATATATTTAAAAAAAAAATAAAAAATGTATTAAAAAAATTAAGAAATCTAAAAAAAATATTTTAAATATATTCAAAAAAATATTTTAAAATTGAAAAAAATGTTTTAAATATATTTAAAACAATTAAATTATGTGATGAAATATTTAAAAATATATAAAAATGTGATGAAATCTTAAAAAAAAAAAATATAAAAGATATGATGACATATTAACAAAAAAAATATTTAAAAAAATATTTTAAAAATATATAAAAAAAATTTAAATAAATTAAATAATCAAAGAAAACGTGTCGAAAGTACAAAATAATTACACTGTTATTTCTCAGCCATAAAATTTTGAATTAAAAGAGAAACTTAAACTGTGTAATAGAAAGGGAAAGGTTGAGAAAAGTAGTTCACGTTATTAATATAAAAAAAAGAAAAACAATATAAAAAAGATACCGTGATGATTTAAGCAATCTTTGCTCCCCATGAATTTTAACATGTCAGAAGGGGTTGACCATCGGGTGATTGTAGCTTCAAGCCGTTTTTAGACCTACTACCACTTTAGTTAAATTTTTAATGTTCAGAAAAACATAAAAAAAAAACAATATTAAGCGTTTCTTTATGTTTTGAAAAGGTCAAACACTATAATAATTGAGTAAAAACTAGAAGAACTCGTATATTCCTTTGTATGAAGATTTACTGTTGTCGAAAAAATGTAGCGAAAAATTTACATAAAATTATGATTGCCCATTCTGGAACTAATTTTATATTTCCGAATAAAATGACTTAAGCCGCTTTACTTAAATACAACATATTCAAGCATTTCATTTGAATGGGAAATACTATGTTTAAATTATTATTTTTACAGAGAAAGAGTACTGAGTAAATGAATCAGTTAAACATACAGAAAATTATATTTCACAATTTAAATCAAAACAAATCAGTTTTTCTATGAAAATTTTAAACAATTTTACTATTTTTAAAATCATAGAATTTCATAAAATAAATTTTCTATTTATCATAATATTGATATTATATTTTTGATGAATTATTCAGTCATGAACAAACATTGAATAAATAACTTAAGTGTTATTTTAAATGAAAATACAATTTAAATTAAATTTTGCAATTATAATACAGACAATTTGATATTCAATTTATAGGAAATTAGCTATACACACACTCAAAATTATTAATGCGCATTTGAAATCTGTCTGTATCAAACATCTAAGCACTCATAAATAGGTAAGCAATCAATATCAAATTAAAATGGAAAACACAACACAACCTAAGCTTAGCTAAGCAACTTTGAACGCCGCCACTCGTAATGTGAGTTTCGATCGAGTGTGAACGCTACAAGCAAACTGTTTAACATTATGACACCCGCCATCGTAGTAACCGCTTTAACCACCCGCCCACCTGTTTACCGCAGCTAAGCTTCACGTGCCAACACCCATGAGAGATACAACTAATAAATCAAAATAATCATCATCGACACTACTTGAAGTTTGACCAAAATCTCTGTATTTGAAAGCGTACAAAGCTTTTGCTGAAAACAATTAAATTATGTAGTCAAAAGAGAAGAAAAACTAAATAAATAACTTAACAAAACAAACACCATTAATGAAACAACAATAACAAAAAATGTGACTTCATTTCTCGGCGTGTGAGTATTTTTGTTTTTTTGTTACTTTGAATTATTAAGTGGCTAGGTGTGAATTTTGTAGACTTGCATTGTATTCGCGTGGAGATTATATTTATATGCGCACATTTAAATGAATGACGTAAAAATGCCAAGCTTATTTTCAAATCTAGCGATTATTAGCAATTTTGTAAATGAATTGTATTAAAATTGAGTTAAAAACGCTTATAAGCGGATAAGAATAATTATGCATGGAAATGTCCGTTCACGGCAGTGATTCTTAAGAAAATTTTGCTTGGTAATCAATTGATGAAATATGGATTAAAAATTTAAGAGAAGATCATCATGCAATCCGTCAAAGAAGCCTCTCAGATAACCGAAATATCTCGTGTCTATGCGGAAGTTAATTTCGTTATAAGAAAAGAGAAACTGAGCTAACCAATATCGCAGGAGTTATCAATAACATCCTCGTATTAAGTCTGAAACTATCAAAGATAATGGAAACCATTAGAAAAAGGTAAATTCAGAGCAACATTTGAAAACTGATCTAAAATAAAATACACTAATACACCTTTATTACTTCTACAAAAAGAAATCATAAACAAAAATCTCTTTCATAGTGATTTCACGCCACAAATTAGGAATTTAATAATAACGCCTGGAGAACTTGAGTATTTTCACCAAAAAATCTTATTAAAAATCACGCGAAACGCAAACTGTTCATTACAAATAAATCAAAGAGTGAAGTGAAATCATATCAGTCCATTACTATTTCCCACAGTAAATTCCACAAAACTTATTCTCCCTTTCCATCCACCAATCCATTTTATTTTGCTGCCCTCAAAAGAAAAAAAAATCAATAATAAAATCATAGAAAAATATTTCGCCTGAAGGCCTACACTCTTCACAAAAATATTAAGCTATTGGATAGACAGGGAAAAATCACTGAATGTCGTCTATAATATACTGCGCTTTGTAAGCAATGCGAATTCAGAGTGAGGAGAGAAGAAAAAATTTAAGGTATAAAAAAAATAGATTGCATTTACGTTTTTGGTGTGCAATTCAATAAAGTGACAAAGGGGGCAGTGTAGTAAAGCCACAGTCATGCAAGGGTATGCGATGTGTATTTGAAGCTGATGAAATTCACTCAGTAAACAAAAAAAAAAAAGTAGGAAACAAACTATACGTAGTATATGTATATGTAGCCAACACTGGACGGCGGCAGTGAGTAGCTGAATTTTGTTGTGGTGCACTCATACCACTATAATAGGGAGGTCAGGCAGTGCCGACAGTGTACATAGTTAGTCAAACGATTGCAATGGACTATGCAAAAAATAAAAAAAAGGAAAGGAAAAACAGTTCTCTTGTTGGTACAAAGTCTTGTTGATTTAGCGAAAAGTTAGTTTGTATAATACACAGTGCATATAAAAAGGTGCCAGCGGTCAGCAATAGGTGCTATTTGTGAGCTTTCTGGTTGCAGCGTGGCAGTGAATACCTACTCAACTAATAGAAAATATGCAAGGCGTATAGGAAACATGGAGAAGGTTAATATCCCGAACAGAAATAAGCGGCATACGGCATGGAAATGGCATATGCGAGCTTAACAGCGATGTAAAGGTAGTTTCATTAGGCTTTCTATGTAATACATATGCACTTTAATTTACACGAACATTCACATCATCACACGTCTTTTCACTGTACGGTATCGCAATTGCGAATAAACCAAACACCAATATCATAGACATGCCACCACTACTACAAGCAAGTACACGCAATATAAATATATATTCAGCAGTCACTGTAAAATAATTGGAAAAGGCACAAACAGCCTACAATGCTATTCATATCGGGAAAGCAGGAAAATTCCACCAGTAAAGTAGAAATGCGAAAAATAGACAGCCAGGCAATGCTAACTGGTAAAAGTTGCAATGCATAAGTGGCGCAGACGGAGACCGTGCACGAAACCGCTTAAGCCACGAATATGTTGGATAAAGCCCAAGTGAAAGAACGTATACCAACGCCTAGAACCATTATTAGCGCAACTTTGCTTACATGTAGGTACATATATGACCGCATTCAACATTATTCGACTCGAACATGTTAAAAGTAAATAAGCGTTCATCAGAAACATACTCATATTCCAATAGCTGGAAGTAGGTATGATAGTCTAGCGCGTCGAATTAGGAGGTATTAGCAATGTTAAGAGGCAGCGAAGTGTGAGCAAGGAGTAAATCGACAACAAACGTAGAATGTTTGTTAAGAGTGGCAAAGTATGTTATGAATACCGTGTCGTTAGCCTTACACAACAAATGCAATGAACGGAAAGGCGAGAGCAAAGAAAATGAATATATGGTATAAAGTGGAATACAATATCGGCACCACTATTTGTGTGCTGTTTTGCAATGATTATAAAAATCACATACTAATACATTTGTCGATTTTTGAATATTTGTATTAAATAACCTAAGTAATATTCCTGCAGTTAATGGACATTTGTTTACCAGGTAAAGATTGCTTACAGTTCATTCAGCTCAATAGATAGCCATATGTAGATGAAATGTTTCTATCTAGCTTTTATCTAGTAGCTAATACGATTTTTTGCTACAGAGCTTATTCTATGCTTGAATTATACAAACATTTTATAACAAAAACATTTATGCCACTTCTGAATTATGCGAACACCGCAATGTAATTTTTGTCATTAGATCTGAAAGAAAAATGGGAAAGAGTAATATATAAATAATAAAAAAATAATTCATTTAAAAATGAAAAGCAAAAAATAAAATTAAACAAAACTATGCAAATAAAAAATAAAAATAAATAAATGATTAAAATATCATATAGAACTCTCCAGTGATCTCTTTGCTGGAAGATTGCTGAAAATATTAACTAAATTCCCTAAAACTTTTAAATAGAGTTTTTTGCCACAATCACAATTTTTTTGAAATATAATTACTAGATTAAGGTAACTAGCAAAACTTAGAACTTTTAAACTTCTTAAATACTAATACTCCATTAATATGACTTTAAGAATACTTTGAAATCAACGCACTTTAAGCACGTTTCTAAGGATTTACATTCATGTAAATACTAAAACTTAAAAAATTTCAAGTATCATTGTTGTTCATCCTTATAGATTGTGTTTTGTATAGCGTTTGCAACACTTCAAAACATTTTAGTACGTACTTCAGACTTTAAACCACAATGCAACCATACTTCAGACAATCGCAAACGAAAATAGTTTAAAAGGAAGTTGGAAAAAGAAAGCCAACATTAATCCAGTAGAGAAAACTAGTAGACAGGAAATATGAAAATCTAATAGACTAACTCTTTGCAAGAGCAAATAAAAAGTGGTTAAGTATGAAGAGCGGAAGCGCATACTAATGAGAATTTACCTTAAAGGCAGAGAGAGCAATGATTCTATGAAGAAAATACAAGGAAAACATGTTCTGAACTAAAATACAAAATAACCAAGGCAATAAACTATTTAAAAAACATAAACTTTACTTAGGAGCAAAACTTTGTTGGTGGCCAGGTTAATGCGCTGGCTGCCGGTTCGCCTGTATGGCTGATTGCCTGCGTTGTGGTGATACGAGAAAGACGCACGGTTGGTCGGTTTATTTAAGACAGCCTAGGCAATAATCCAAAGGGCAAGTCGAGTGCAACGAAGCAACGAAATGTAATCACAATTCAATTTTCTACCTATTTCTATAGTACACACATACATATGTATGGATAAAAATATTTGAAAAACATAAAAAAGTGTGAACGAGACATAAAAAAAAGTATATTCAAAGGCAAGTAAACAAACAAAGTAAAAACCATGGTCTTGTGGGGGATAAGAAAGAAGTGGCTTGGCAAGTACCAACTTATAATAGGTTGGAGCAAGCAAGGCAGGCGTATTGCCTGCGTGATTGTGTGCACTGCACATAGAATGTAAAGGAGAAGGAGCTAGGAAACAATTCTATAGCAGACTGTTAGCGTCAATGCAAACGCAATTGTTTGGCGACCAAAGAAAAACAAAAAATAAAATTTAAAAAAAAAAAAAAATAAAATAAAGTTGCAAGAGCAAGTCTAGATTGTTGCTACCACTTTTGTGTACTGTTGTTGCTGATGTTGCATGCAATGAATAAATGCAACAACATACAAAACAGTAATGGAAACAAACTCAACGAAGCGCTGAGCCTAAGTAGGCAGACAACAATATATAGGTATATGCACTTGTATACTCGTACATATTTACTTATACAAAGTTATATAGCATATTTGTAGTTTGTAGATAACTGTGGCAATGTAAGCCGGCTAGAAAATCTTCAAGTGTCGTTAGCACTTGCGCGAGCGCGCGAACGTTAGCTGACTGGCTAATTGTGGTTTGGCTGAGTGAAGTCTCGACCGGTCGGTTGAATGGTTGGTTGGTTGATTGGAGGGGCTGTGCTGGTCGCATGGTTGGATGGATGGATAGATAGCGACTACACAACTGCTCTATGGCTGGCTCCAACTATTCTTCTCAAACATCTTACAATGTAATTTTGTAATTTTTCTGTATTGTTAATGTTGTAAATAGCTTTTGTTATTGTGATATACATGACCGATAATAATGTATTATCGATACTTTAATATATGTATGTATATACACATAATGTGTTAAGAGTAAAAATGCTGACAAATAGCATAGAAAAACACCCGACATATTTTTCATTTACATAAATATTTACTTCAAGTCACAGTATGTATGTAATTAAAGTGTAAAGGTTTTAATAAAATCTAATGCCTTAGTGGCATTAAGTAAAATCATTGAGCAATGGTATAAAATAATCATATAAAGCTATTAAAGTCGCTTAAATTTTTTTATTCTCTAAGCTGTACTTGAAACGTTGTCCATGCCATGCAAATATGTCGAATCATAAAATTTTACAATGATTTTTATTACAAATTTTATGGCAATTTTACATTTAAGAAACTTGTGTACTTACAATTCGACTGTACCGATTCAGAATAGAATAAAAGTGTAAATACTTGAAAGTAATGATTTAACAAAAATGCTCTAAATTCGAGTTTTGAGTAGACTTTTTTAAATTTGGGGAACGTATAAATCTGAAATAGGGCCTGTTACTCTGGAATCTTATGTGCAATGGATAAAAATGATTTAATTTCATTACGAAGTTGAATGAAATAATGGATTAAGGGTCCCAGCAGGATTATAATATGATTTAAAAAAATTCGAAAAAATACGTATGAGTATTTCCAAGTGTGATGCATTTATCAGTGATGGTTTTAAACAAAAAAAAAAAAAAAAAAAAAGATATAATATAACAAGAAAATACTAATAATAATCTATATTAATAATAATATATATTAATAATAATATATATTAATAATAATATATATTAATAATAATATATATTAATAATAATATATAATAATAATAATATATACTTCTAATAATAAATAATAATAATAACAATAAATAAAAACAATAATAATAATAAACAAAAATAATAACAATAACAATAATAAATAAAGATAATAATAATAATAATGACTAAAAATAAAAAAATATCTAAAAAGAGTAAAATTTATTAATTTTATACAGTAATATAAAACATAATTATAATAATAACAATAATAATTAGTAATAATAAGTATATTTTAAGTATATTTTGATAATAGTAATAATAATAATAATAATAATAATAATAACAAATAATAAATAATAGTATTAACAAACAATATATAATAATAATAATAAATAGAAATAATAATAATAAATAAAAATAATAATAATAAATAAAAATATTAATAATAAATAAAAATAATAATAACAATAACAATAATAATAAATAATAATAATAATAAATAAAAATAAAAATAATAATAATAAATAAAAATAATAATAATAATAAATAATAATAATAATAAATAATAATAATAATAATAAATAAAAATAATGATGAATAAAAACAATAATAATAATAATAATAATAATAATAATAATAATAATAATAATAATAATAAATAAAAATAATAATAATAATAATAATAATAACAATAATAAATAAAAATACTATTAATAAATAAAAATACTATTAATAAATAAAAATAATAAAAAATTATCTAAAAAAAAGTAAAATTCATTAATTATAGTACAGTTTAAGATTTACGTAAATTTTTACTGTGAAAATCCACTAAATTATTGAGAAAAAACTAACTCGCTTATTGGTAGGAATTGAATATTATTGTTTTATTTTTATAATAAAAATTTAAATTATTTTAATAATTTTTGAAATGGAATTTAGGTGACGTAGATATTTATGAAGAGCAACTGTACTAGTTAGCAATTCTCAGACCACTTTTACTGTGTTTAAATATGAGAAATAAGTGGCAGCACTTTGATTGCTTCTTGAAGTTGGTTGTTAAGAACATATATTTTTTCGGCAAAGATATTTAAAGAAAATCGTAAAGACAAGCTTTTATATCAAAACGTTTTGTTTAATTAAATATAAAAATAAAACTAAACAATACGATTTAAGGGATATTTAGTATATATTTACATTTTGCTCTGAGTAAGCAAGTGCTTGAAAGGAAGCACTTAAATTAAATGATTAAAATGATTAAAAATTAAAAAAATATATATATATATATAATATAAATATACGAAACGAGAATGAAAATTCAAAATTAATTACCTAATTAAAAAGCTCATTCAAAATTGATAATTAAAATAAAAAACTTATTTTTAGCGAAATATTTGCTAGCATGAATGCAACTAATAAATTCGTATACTTTTACAAGACATTAAAATTCATATTTTTTCCTTTTCGTTACCTTCTACACATTACATACAAACATACATATTTATGTATATACTGTAGAGTACAATAACCCTTCAGATTAATCAGCAAATCGGACCGTTCAGCATTAATTTATGCGCGAATATCAAAGTGTGACAAATGAGCAAAGTTTTTATTAAATATTTTCTTTATCATTTTCGTTTCTTTTTTTTACATTTTTACTTGGACGCTTAACTTGCTTGTTTAACAAACTAATGTTGGTAGAAATAACAAAAAAGTATTTAACTTACAAACAGTGATATGCAAATTTTACTAAATTAATAAAAAATATATTAAAAAAAAAAATCAATAAACTCCAGCAACAAGACCAACAGATTTTGTATTTATGTTAATAAAATGGTCAAAGTAGAGGAGTGAAAGAAGAAAAACAAAAACAAATTGGCAACTGCCGGCAATTGACCCGCGGCTAACAGAATTTCGGACAATGACATTTCAGCACAAGCAAGCAAGCGCAAGCAGAGAAGTTGGCACACAAAAGAAATTTTAGAAAAATAGAAAAAAAAAGGCATAAAAGAAGAAATTTATTTGGCGTACAATTTTAAGATTGAATTTTATTATTATTTTACTAGGATATTTGCCAGCCAATTTTAACAGAAAAGAAAATATTTATTTTTAAATTAAATAATTGAATTAAAATGCATATTGCCACATTATTAATATGTTAATATTTTATTAATTTCTTTACTTCAAACAAAATAAAACCAAAAATTCCCTTAGCAACGCCACTATTCCAAAATCCAGTTAAAAATGCATTAAGTGAAGGAAAAAATGTGCAACTGAAGCAACAATACAGCGCAGCAGCAGCAACAGCAGAGCACTGTCGCAGCGCAACGGCATTCCGCAGCAGCGCGCAGCACACACAGCGAATGTGCGAGAAGCGCAGTCGTTAATTGGTGATAGAACGGAATATAAAGCGCGAGCCGAGCATCATGGCACATACAAAAGAAAGCAAACAATCAAGAAATCGACGACGAAGAAGAAGAAGAGAAATACAATCAATGCACGACAAGCAAAAAAGTAAAAATCTAACAAGAAGAAAGCGAAATACAACACAAAGCAGAGCACAAAGAGCATAAATTGAAATAGTTGTGTGGAAGAAGAGGTGCACGACGCAAAGGCGAATAGAGGAAAATCAATTCAACTGACAGCGACGGTGACGTTGACTGCAACCACCAACGACGTCAACACAACGTGAGCGGCGAAACGTGACGTAGACGTGGGTTTGTGTGTGTGTGCTTGTAAAATGCTCAGTGAGCAGCACATAAAATTTGCATTTATAATCATGAATTTTGTACGGTTTTTGTTGGTATTATAAAGTTAAAATGTAGCACATTTTAGAAGTAATAATAATATTTGCCGGCCGGGCGGCGTTTAAACGAAAATTGGAGAGAATTGAAAAAAATTTAAAAAAAAGGAAAAAAAAGAATCAAAATATAATTAAAATAAAAAAAATATGAAAAATATTAATTAAAAAAAAAAATTAATTATAAATAAAAAAAATTAATTATAAATAAAAAAATTAATTATAAATAAAAAAAATTATTTATAAACAAAAAAAAATTAATTATAAATAAAAAAAATTAATTATAAATAAAAAAATTAATTATAAATAAAAAAATTAATTATAAATAAAAAAAATTAATTGAACGTAAAAGAAAAATAATTTAAAAAAAAGATAATTAAAAAAAATAATAATAAAAAAAAACCTAATTAAAAAAATATAAAATTTAAACATGGAATTTTTAAAAGAAAATAAAATTTTTATAATTTAATTTTATAATTAATTAGTGCGGTTTTCTAAGAGAGGGCTCTCTACTAGTATTATTTCTACAAAATGCTGACAGGAATAAAAAAATAAAAAGATGAAATAAAAATAATTCAAAACGAAAATAATTAAATTAAAATTTTAAAAGTAGATAATTTTTTGTAAATGAAAATATAATTAAGAAGTATTCGATAAAAACCAGAAAAAAAATAAAAAATATGTAATGAAATGGAAATGAAAAGAACTAAAAACAAAAAATAATTAAAAATAAAAATTTAAGGAATCATTTTTTTCCAATGAAGAATATAATTAGGAAAATTTCGAAAAAATACAGAAAGGAATAAAAACATAAAAAATTGAAATAAAAAATAAAAAAATAACTGAACAATTAAAAAAATTATGAGAAATAATATAAAAATAAATAATTAAATAAAATTATTAATTACATTATATTATAAATATAGTAACTAGAAGGGAATAAAAAAAGGAGAAGAAATGTAAATATGTTCTACATAAAAACCAAAAATTTAAATACAAAATAAAAAATATATAAAATTATTAAAAATTAATTGTATTTGGGAAATTGTACTTAAGAAATTCTTAGTTAGGAATTAAAAAAAAATTATAAATTGGTAAAACAAAAATAAAGTTAGAAATATTTAGAAAAAGAGTTCTTAAATATACTTAAGATAATATTAAAAATAAAAACAATATATAAATATAGTAATAATAAGGAAACTCAAAACCGTTTTAAAGAATTAATTATAATTTTAAAAAATAACGATAAATTAAAAAAAAGAAGTTTAAAAAAATTAAAATTAATCAAATTTACTATTGCTTATTAAAATTTTAAAATCAACAAATATAAAAAATTGTAATAAAAATGTAAGACTTAAAAAGAATATATAATATGTTAAATTTAATAAAAAAAAAATTTATCAAAGTAGAAAATTCTTCTTACGTATATCGATGCATTTTCCATTAAAAAAAAATTGGGAATTCGAGATAAGTCGTCGTAAGTTAAGACTAATAAGTTTCGACTGTAAAAAATTGAAGGAATATTTTATTAATAAAATCTAGAGTTGAAAATTGGCAATTTCCTTTTCAATTTTTATTATGCGGCACTACATGATACTTCTTTGCGTTTTTTTAATAAAAAATTAACCTTACTTGGTTATTTCTAAATAAATGTTTAACTATTTCAAAAACATAAACAAATGAAGCACAGTTTAACCATCTCGAACAAAAAATTTAACAAAAAAAAATCAATTTTATTAAACATTAAACTGAAAAATACAATAAAGAATTTTTTACATTTATTATTGCACAGTACACACACTTAGTAGATATAGTAGATATGCTATGTGTCCGGAATCAGCATAAAATATTTTTTTGAATTTCATTTTTGCCTCGTTTTTTTTTTTTTTTTGATAATAATTTATTAACCAGATTTCTAGTTTCAGGATTACAGTTGAAGAGCACTGAGGAATTTTAGGAAAATTACCAAAATATTGACACTTTTATTTTTTAATTTGTCAAATTTACACAATTAGAGGTTTTTTAAGACATTAAAAATGCAATGAGTATTCAGTGATGAATTCAGAATATTTGTAAAAAAAAAAAGAATGCATTTATTTAAGCACATTAAGCGAAAATTGTGCAAACATATACTGAACACCACCCGAAAATCTTGTTGTCGACCGGCTAAAAATGCTTGAAATTAATTTTTGGTTTACCTTTTGTTTTTTTTTTCTCCACCCGTTTATTGCCTTTACAACTCCTTTCTTTCCTTTAGTACTTTACGCTTTGTTGGTTGCATTGCTTTATTATTTCCCCGTTTGCTGTGTATGCTTCCACAAAACGGCGTCGCAGATACGTATGGAAAATGTTAGTACACAAATCTCGAATAAGAATTCAGCAAGTCACAGAAAAGGGTTTGTATTAAAACAAAAAAAAAAAAAATCACAAATGCACACACACATAAACACAGTAATAAAGTATCCCTTTTGAAAAGTTGTTGCCAAGTGGCGTTTTGCTGTTTAATTTTTAAACACTACACTTAATATTCATAAAATAATGCACAAGCGTTATTATTTTTAGCATACAAAAATTCACAATTAAAATTTTTCAAAACTCACAAAAATGCTGTATTGCTTTAGTTGACAGGCAAAATTACAGCAAGATTCTGTGAACTTCTATTAGGTTTTTTTTTTATTTATTTTTCACTGTTTTTAGTTAATTTCTGAATTTTTGGAATATGGGCAGACAGACTGACAGACAAACACGGGCACATAAACGTTGTTGGCGTGGCGTACAAAAGCACAGTTTTTTGACACTACACTGTTGGTGCAAATGTTATTATTAAGCACACTCTATTGTTGTTTTTCTTCTACTTAAATAAAGTTGATTGTTGCAACTTCCTTTTTTATTTTCTTTTGTAATTTCTCTACAAATTACTTTTATTGTACATTATTTATTACTTAGAATTTATAGATCAATTTTGTAGGCCGCCAGTTGTGCACAATCGAATTTTTCACAAAC
The DNA here is from genome assembly GCA_037013455.1 of Ceratitis rosa. Taxonomy (NCBI): domain Eukaryota; kingdom Metazoa; phylum Arthropoda; class Insecta; order Diptera; family Tephritidae; genus Ceratitis; species Ceratitis rosa. The sequence goes on along the minus strand of JAWMAG010000403.1, from coordinate 50,583 downwards.
CTCGCTTGTCACTATACTTCGTAGACAGACCAAAGAAAAAAAACCTATATATATGTATATATACAGACAAACAGACAGACAGACACAGTCGGTCGTGTTGTTTATATGCTCGCACTTACACTTTTTGTTTTGTTTTTTTTTTTATTCTTGATTTGGCTTTAGACCGATATTCGCTGCTGTTAAACTGCGCGGAATTTTAGTTGAACTTCAACAATTGATTTTGATTTTTCTTAGATTCTCACAAAAGAAATTCACTTTGAAAATTATCCGCTGCGCGTTGCAAACGATTCGAACACCACCATTAAATTTTTATGAGTGAATTTGCTATTTTAACCAGCGCCGCTGTGTAGTCGACGTTTTCATGCTGTCGTTTTGTGTGCGCATTCGTGTCCGTCATTTGATTTTTGGCTATTCCATTTCCCAGCGCTCTTCGTACACGTTATTGAGCTTGCTATCTCTCGTTCGCACATCGGTCGCGCTATGTCGGCGCGTTGTCTGCTGCATACGGCTGCACTGTTTGCGCTGACTCTCAGCTGTTATTACAAGAGGGAGGCAGTCAATTGAGTGTTGAGTGCGTTTGTCGTGGCGCAGTGAGCGAAGTATGTTTGATTTGAGTGTTTTTTTTTGGGATTTGAGCGTGTTGTGTTGTGCCTTTCAATGCAATTAGAATTTTTCTGAGTGGAACTTGTGTGCTGCAAGGCGGTTGAGTTGTTGAGTTGGGGTGTTGCAGAGTTGCATTTGTCGGGATGCCGGAAGTTTGTGGGTACTTTTTCGTAGGTTTTAAGAAGAGCAACGTAATGTAATGTAGTTTTAATAATGTACGGAAATATGATAAACTACATTTCACTGTTGTGGTAGTGGTTAAATTTTAATGGAAGAAAAATTATTAATTATGTACATATGTACATATGTATATAAATGAGATTTAGGTCATATTTTTTTACGAAAAACATAAATGCAAGGCAAATTGAGGAATTAATAATTTTATATTTTTTTATTTTTAATATTTTTTTTTAATTTTAGACCACTTACTTGTCAGTCTGTATGTTTTTATCCTTCTATTCTTGTACTTGTTGTTTTTGTTGCTATTGTTGTTGTTGTAGTGTCCTCAGATTTCCAGCACAACCGGTTCTACACACCGGAATCATCTCGAATTTTATCCTTCCAAGGACTTTTTCGAACTCCAAGCCCCGTTTAGGTCAACGGGAAAATTCTTAAATCTCTTCTCATTTCGATGAGTGGTTTCATAGCTCTCTCAACCAACAGAGAGATCCTCCCGGATCTCATACGCCATACTGATGTCAGAACCTTTGTTCGAAGCAAAAATCATTTTCCCTTCGACCTTTTTCACCCATTCATTGCCGGTCATCTACAACTTTCGGCCGCGAAATCAACAACAACCCTTAACATCACCTAGTCGGCTAGGTATGAATGTTAAATTCGAAGACGTCGAAATTCCGACTGTTAATAACCTGAAGTTACTAGAAGTGAGCTTGGACAGCTTAAACTTCATCACTCTGATTATGACCGCAATTGTCACTTAGAACTTAGAACCTCTAAGAGAGCTAGCCGACAGTGCCTGGGGAAAAGATAAAAAGCGTTGCTTGCTACCTACAAGGATATCGACAGGAGCTCCAGCTTTACCTTAATATCAATGCCGATGACGTAAAAACTGTTCACAACCCAAAGTTGATGGGAGTGATATTTCACCACCAAAGCTTATTCTCACAAAAGTTGGATATTTTTAGCAAGACCTGTGAGTCCTTGCTTGAAGTATATCGTTGCAGCAGCCTCGACTCTCAAGATATTTTGAAATCTCTGAACCATAACCCAAGCAATATGTGATGATCAGGCTAGCTAAGGTATCCATTCATCGTATCTTCATGCTGACTTTAGACGGAGAGCTTCTACCTACCAGCGAACTTGCCTTGCAAATATTTACTGCAAACCCAAACATTCTCTCTAATCTTTATGGATAGCTTGTTTATTCGTATCGGTCGGATGAGAGCCATGAAGATCTGGTTCGGAAGATTTCAAACTCGTCTGGTAGTGTACCGTAACACACAGTATTTGGCCTTAAACAACTGAGCAACAACCCAAAGAGACAAACACGCAACCACCAGATCCTTAGTTAATGGTTAATCCGCCTGCCTGTTGAACTATGAAAGTCCGTCTCTATTTTCGTCCCATATTTTCAAAATGATTCAACTGTGTGAACTATTGGATTTCGTCACCTCTTTTTTTGTTGGATTGCCCTCAGCCGGATAGATATACAATATTTAGATATTTCCCTAATCAGAGCTTAAGTCCATAACCACCCGGGACGTAGCGCACATTGCTAATCACTCGACGGCGTGAGCGGACAACTAGGGTTGCTCTCCACATATACAGAAGGAATTCCTAATAACAAAGCGTAATATCTGAAAAAATCGTAGTAGCAACCTAGAAGGGCAGCAGCTCATCCGCCAAAGGCATTCGTAATAGCTAATACGTCTCCCTGTTGAACTCTGAAGGTCCGCCTTTAAGAATAACTCAAGCTTGACAACCCCATGCTTATAAAATGAACCTGGTATGAGAACTTTTGGGCTTCCGTGAACTCTCATAAGGGATATGATTGGGGGCGTGTAAATTGTTGAACTTCCGGCCCGTAGTAGGTGCTTTCTGGTGGACATGGACATTTGCCTTCCAACTGCGATTTATTTCAAGTTAGAACTCCACAGTTCCAGCCAAAAAGAACTTATTTGTTTACTTTTAGGCTTCTTCTTCGCTGCTCTTAAGCATTTGGTTCGCCAGGAAACCGAAAGCTAACCTCCGCAAGCGGACCGTTTGACTGCTCTCACTTTCATCTTTGCCTGCGGACTTTCAAAGTAGTATTAGGTACACTTGCCGCATTACTGAGGCCATGGCTTCACTGCGCGAACTGGGAAAAAGTGGGATCTTGTTATGCTTTTGATAAAACACTGTCAAAATTTCGATAAGAGCAGAGGAAATCAATGGAGTTTTGAAAGCTCGGTCTAAGATAGAAGGAGATCGTAGTCTCTCGGGAAGACTCCACACACTCTCACTTGACTGGGAAGACGGAGGCACTCAACAAAGCCATAATGAGTTAAAATATCTGCTCAGAGATGTTGTTATCCTTTCGACTAACTCATCGTGAAGGCTGAACTCGAAAGCTTGATAAGCTTTGAAGACCCGACTTGAGACAAGACTCAAACTTGTTTATTTTTTCAAGAACTCTTCGCGGATCTGTGAGGGTATAACATTTAAGTAATTAATTTCCTACAAAAGGAAGTATATATTTGTATGTTTGCATGTGTGAAGTAAAATTTCTTCAAACGTTGTACTTACCTATATGTATGTGTATTGTATATGTGTTGCTAAAATGCAACAGCAATTTCTTCTTTTTGGTCTTACAACATTTTTTGTTGTTGTTGTTGTTGTGATTTTCAGGTCAAGCATTTTGCGCTTCAGTAGCAATGAGCTTTAGAAAGGCGCTTGGTGTTGAAAGCGCGTAATTCTCATTAAAACGCACAAAGTGTGAAAGCATTTCTCTATACATACATACACACATACATACATACATACAATCATAAATACTTTAATAAATATGTGTAGGTATGCGCGTACTTTCACACATAAATTTCCTATGTATGCGTATAATTATGTAAGTGAAATGTATGTCAGTACGTACATGTATGTATGTATGTGTGTATGTATATGTGGCATAGTGTATTAATTTAAAAAATTATTTACTGCCAACAGACAAACCGCCAATTGCAGGCACTAAGCGAGCAAATGAGAAGGCAGGTCCAGTCAGTAATAGCCTTTGGCGCTTATAAAATGCAAAAACAAAACAGAAAAATTAAAAAAAAAATTGTTTGCATTGAACCCACGCTTCTGCTACTGCTTCACTATTGTATTGTTGTTAATTTTTGTTGTTATTGTTGTTGTTACTACTTTTGATATTTGCAATTTGCAGTTGTAATTACTCATATTACGCATGTATCTGTGCATGTTTAATCGAAAGTGGGCTGACTAGCACTTATTGTTGCTGCTGCGTCCGCTGCTGTCGCCGCCGCCACCGCCGCCGCTACATTTGCTTCACAGTAGTTAAGGCACACGCTCATCTATCAACCAAAAAGAGATTAATAATAATTTAATTAAAAGCGGAAATTTAACGCAATGCAAAAATGTGTGTAAGTGGTGTACGGACAGTGTTGCATTTACACACACACACACACACACACACTCGCACATATGCACTACTAGCAACTGGTGCTTATTCGGAGGCAAAAGCAAACAACAGACGCAGTCGCGTGCAGATTTATTTCAATAGTGTTTATTACTATGTTGCAACATTGTTGCTTGTTGTTGTTGCTGTTTGGCATGTTATTGTTGTTGATTACACATTTTTATTATAATTGTTGTTTTTTTATTTGTTGCAATTATTTTTTCTTAATGCATTTAACGTGTTTTTGTTTTTTTTTTTGTGCGGTTTGTCATTTTTTTTTTGTTTTAAATTTCTGCTACTCATGTTTGCTGACTCAATGTTGTTATTGTTGCATCTCAATATTTTATAAATGAGTTTTTGCTAAGACTTTTTGGTGTTTTTTGAAGTAATTTTTATTTTATTATTTAATAATTTTAGTTTATTTTAATTTTTTTGTTATTATTTTATTTATTTTATTTAAACTTAATTTAATTTAATTTAATTTCTTTTATTTTATTTTATTTAATCTTATTTGATTTTAATTAATATATTTTATTTTGTTTTCCATTTAATTAATTTTATTCTTTTTTATTTTACTTTGATTTAATTTAGTTTTATTTCATTTTATTTTATTTTAATTTAATTAATTTTATTTTATATTATTTACTTTTATTTTGTTTTATTTTAAGTCTATTTACTTTTATTTTATTTTTATATATTTAATTTATTTTAATTTTTTTATTTTATTTTGTTTTCATTTTAGCGAATTTTGTTTTATTTTATCTTACTTTAATTTAGTTTAGTTTTATTTTATTTTATATTTTCTTATTTTATTTTAATTTAATTTATTTTATTTTATTTAATTTTTTTATTTCATATGACTTTAAATATTTTATTTTAATTTATTTATCTTATTTTATCTTTTATTTCATTAAAGTTTATTTTATTTCATTTTAATTTATTAAAATTAAATTTTAGCTTATTTTATTTCATTTATCTTTTGTTTTAATAAATGTTATTTATTTAATTTAATTAAAAGTTTGTTTTACTTTGTTTTTTCTTTATTATTTTAAATTTACTATTTTTATTTTATTTTACTCTGTTTTATTTTATTGGTTTTTATTTAAGAAATTACATGGAATTTTTTTGATTTATATTACTTTAAATTTTTATTTTATTTATTTTAATTTACTTAAATTAAATTTTAGCTTGCTTTATTTCATTTATCTTTTATTTTATTAAATGTAATTTATTTAATTTTATTTTGTTTTATTCTTTTTTATTTTAATTCATTTAATTTAATTTTATTCAATTTTGTTGTATTTTATTTTATTTTATTTTATATTATTTCCTTTTTGTTTTATTTTTTATATATTTTATTTTATTATTTTTTATATTATATTATTTTTATATTATATTATATTATATTATGTTATTTTATTTTATATTATATTATATTATTTTGTTTAATTTAATTTCTTACCGTTTTCTATGTTAATTCTTTTTAATTGTTATTTTCTTTTTTTTAATGTATTTATTTTTATTTTATTTTAGTTTATTTTATAGTAATTTATATTATTATATTTTATTTTATTTTGTTTTATTATATTTTATTTTTTTTAATTTTATTTTATTTTATTTAATTTAATTTTTTTTTTATTTTATTCTGTTACGTCTTTTAATTATTTCATGCTTTTTTACTTTATTTCATTTCATATTTATTTTATATTTCTTTATTTAATTTAATCATTTATTATTCTTTTTTACTTTATTTTATCTTGAAATTATTATTTTATATTTTGTTTTCACTACAGCATGAAACTAAGCAGATATTGCCTCCTTTTTGAATTTGTATATATTTCATTATTTTTTATTTATTTATTTTCTTTTCATTCACTTTCAGCAATTGCACACTTTGTTGCATAAAAAAAACTATTTGCAGCAAAGCAAAATTGAATAACGTTTAATTAAATTTCCTCTTATCGCCATTGAAAGGGATATTCAGTACTTCAGTCGTTGTTGTTCTTTTGGTAGTAAATAATTCCATATAACTGTATTATATAATATATGTATGTATAATTGTAGTTTTGCAGTTGCTTAAGCGTTATTTGGGCGAGTTTTTCTTTCTTTCGATTTGTGCTGGATTTTTCCTCTAAATAAGCAAGATCCTACAATTTTACCGTCCTTGGAAAAATTCCTAGCTTTGCAGCTAAACAATTCCCATTATGTGCGAGAGTTTTGATCTAGGTATGGTTTTGAGGCGCCAGTCAAACTCTCGGTGAGTTGAGAAGTTATTTTTTAACATTATTAAAACGTTAAAAGTCACACTGTGGGGAGAGAAATCCCTCTCTGATGCAGTGTGGCCACCGTTGCCTTGATAACACATAACCTCTACCTGGAAAACACTGCAGTGATCGGCAGCCTGAATCCTAAACCTTACGACTGAAGATTACACACTGACGTTTCCATCAAGCATTGACACATCTTTAAAGTGCTTTAAGAGCATTAGAGCATTTAGAGAGAATTCGGATTAAGTAAAATAATTAAGAAAAACGCTTAATAAATAATGTTCTCTTCCCCTCTATTTCTCTCTTTTCCTCCATGGGACTTTAGCCCAGAACTAATGTTTGGAAACCCATTATATTTAAAAAGTATACTTATTTAATTTAATTTAATTTAATTTTAATTGCTTTATTACTTTATTTTATTTATTTCAAATTTATTTAACTAAATTGATTTTATTTAATTTAATTTAATTTAATTTTTTTTTGTTTATTTTAATTTATTTTAATTTATTTCATTTCATTTTGTTTTGTTTTATTTTATTTTATTTTTTTTTTATCATTTTATTGTATTTTTTATATTATTTTATTTCATTTTATTTTATTTTATTTTATTTTATTTTATTTTAGTTTATTTTGTTTTTTATTTTATTTTATTTTATTTTATTTTATTTTATTTTATATTATTTTATTTTATTTTATTTTATTTTATTTTATTTTATTTCATTTTATTTTATTTTATATTAATTTATTTTGTTTTACTTTCTTTCTTTTTTATTTTATTTTATTTTATTTTATTATATTATATTTATTTTATTTTACTTAATTTTTTTTCATTTCATTTATTTTTTTACTTTTTTTCATTTTGTTTTATTTTATTTTAATTTAGTTTTGTTTTAGTTTATTTTATTATAATTGTTTTATTTGACTTTATTTAAATTTATTTAATTTATTTTAATTTTTTTTGTTTATGTTATTAATTATTTTTTTAAATTAATTTGGTTTATTTCATTTAAATTGTTTTATTTGACTTTATTTAAATTTATTTTGTTTTATTTAATTTTATTTCATTTAATTTTAATTTAATTCCCTTTAATATGTTTGAAGTTTAATATTGCAACCGATGGAAAAATAAATATAAATATTATATATAGGTACGAGTATGTGACTTTCTTTGTTTGTATAGATAAGTGAAAAAATTTTAATAAAAACAGTTTACAAAGAAAAAATCAAAAAGAATGTATCAAGTAACTTTTTTCCACTCGTCTTCGCTAGTTTTTTCTATCAACTCAATTAACTGTGGTATTCAAATCGATTTTTTCTCCCAATTTTTTCCCTCGATACTTTTTTGCGCACTCCATTTTGCTAATAATTGCTTGTGTTACAAATAGATTAAAATATGTATATTTTATAAATATATATGTGCAAGTATATGTATAGCAATTTTCAGTTATTTGTATCTCTTTACAATTATAGAATTTTATTACATGTTAGAAATATCCTCAGGGATTAGTTACATAATTCATTTAAGTACATTTTCAATTATGCCATATTTATTTGTTTTCATTTTGAATACGCGCTTGTGGCTGTGTGCTATTGGTTTTTACAAACGTTTGAAATATACGCGACGTAAGTATGTATGGTTTTTGTTTGTTGTTATTGAAAGCATTAAAAATAATAAATAATCTGTTAGCGACAGGACATAAACGATTTTAATAATTTTCATTTAATCCCTAAAGGTCAAATAATTGAATTTGTCAGCCATGTTTTTCTGGCCTTCTGGCCTATTTAATTTCATTTTCAATGCGAAATTTGAATAAATAACGCTGAGAGAGAGAATGTAAGACAGAGAGAGAGTGAGAGAGATTTTCAGAGTTTTTGCGAATTTGTTAAAATCCTAGTTGGATTTAAAAGGAGAGCTTATGGAGAAAGTTGTATACATTCGGGCTCTTTAGAGAACCCGAGGTTGGGAAATGTCACCTGCTAAGGTACTTGCTAACCCTTAAAAATAGGAAGAAACCGCTGAGAAATAGTAGGGGGTTGTATAAGCTCAAGATCGAGCTTCTGCTAATATTATTTCGTTGCATACTTTCAGGGGTCTTTCTATATTGAAATGTATTCTGAGGTAGACGATTTTGGCAACGTGTAGTGTATGTCTGGGTGGATAGCTTGCATCCTCGGATTGACCAGGGCACTTATCTTGACCATCTCAAACTGTCTGAAAGACAAGTGGAGTTCGCCAAAAATTCTTTAATTCACTGAGGAAGGATTGAGTATAACACTGGGCCGCTAGAAGGGCTTGCTCTCTGCCTCCTCCTCCTTTCAACATGCAGTCATCACTCGGAAGACGCTGTCACCAAAAGATTGATGTATAGGTTCAGACTCATGTGTAAGAAAAATCCTTTAGGTGCCAGTGGGAAGAGCGTGGCTACCATCAACACAGGTAGGCACAGAAAGCAGAGGTTATGGACATCTTAGCTTTTCTCTCAATGGTGGGTGATCTTTATGCCCTGCTGCTGCCTCCATATAACCTACATATCTTTATCAGGTAGATAGTTTCCTAGTCAACCGAGCCATTCCTAGGAAAGCTAGCAAAGCAGAATAACGTACTAGGGGTGGATCAGTATTTATATTAAAATGTCTTCTATGAAAGGACATATTTCCTAACCTATGCACGAATGGAACAAGATATTTTTGCCCGAGGTTGTTGAAGAGCTTGGTAGCATGAAGAGTGACTGAAGCAATGGTTGGAGCGGCAGCTGCACTTAGAAGCGGTTGTTTGGTATGCTTCCGATGAGACGACAACCATCGATGGCGCTGGAACCCAGTGGCAATAAGATCCAAAGGATCCAATGGTTCATTAAAAATGATGATTTTTAGGTGAGATCTGTGACAATTCTTCGGAACAACTCTATAACTAGAACAGTCAAGACTCTATTGCTTAAATCGGTGTTGGTAATCTGTGATTAGGACGGAAATACGTGTCAGGCTTGTTCTAAGACCTCTACATCGCCATCAAGCTACCAACCAGTTCTGGTATAAAGGAAACCGCTGTCCCGGAGCAACAGAGGAAGAAGAACCCAATCTGTGCGGATGTTTGAACTTCGTAGTTATGTTCTTTTGAATTTCGCCGCCAGGATCTGCAGAGGTGCTCAGAAGCACAAAGTCTAAGCTGGATCATCCATCTTGTTGTTGGAAAACTCGACGTCTCTAAGCTAAAATCACAGTTGAGTCAATTTTATGAATTTTTTATTCTTCCTGTTGTAGTTGATGCGGTTAGAAAAACAAACTTGTCGATGCCATCCAGGTCAGCCAACAGAAGTCACAGGAATTGAGCTGGGTCAAACGGTTTGAGCTTCAAGTCTAAATGGGTAGTAGTTAAGTCCCTACAATTTCCAGACTTTAGTTGACCCAGGATTACTTGACCTTCAGTTGTCAACTGGAGATGATGGTATAGTTTCGATGACGTCAGTTACTGAAAGAGAGATGAAATACATGTTTACTGCCTTTTGAAAATGACTTTAAAGACAGTTCGATAGCTCGGCGAGTTAAACGCATCTCTTAGAATTATACGAGCCACACACTTAACGGCTCCATCTCTACGTCTAAAATAGGTTGCGCTTTGTTGCCTATAACGACATTCAAAAAAAGTTGTGCCTGTAAGGCAGTTTCACTTCAGGTAGATATCTGAGCATTGTTCTTCTAATTCGGCTGGGTTGCTACTAACAGCCGAATTAGAAGATTTCCTCTTTCAGATTTCAAAGCAGCAAGTCTGTAACATCCACATCTACGTCTCGCTAATCCCTCGGGTCCTTTTGGGTAATTAATAACTGACCATGGGATTAGATTGTAAGTTGCCCGCAGCGGTTTTTGTGTGCTTGTGAGAGGCTTGTGGATTTGTTTGTGATTCAATGGTATCTTGGTAACAATCTGTATGAGAAGTGTAGGCTGTCGCATTGACAATCGAAATTATCACGTGTCATCGATATCAACACTCAGACCAATGAGGGTCCTGGGTGAAACTCGAAAGTTTTTCGAAAGTGAAGATATGAGAAAGGTCGGAAGACGTGGTCTTAACTGCAGCTTTTGTATACTCGACTCCGATATATCCAACGTGGACCCACGCACGACGCTAACTAACTGCTTGCATGCCCTCTAAAACCGATCGACCGACCGACCGACCGACACTTCGTTCCCTCTTCATCCCCTTTCATCCGTACTCGTCGAAACAACTCGCTTCTTGGACCTGAAGGCAGAAGGAGAATTTAGTATTATTTAGGTTCTCTACACAGGCCCCCTCTCTCTCTCTCTCTCTCTGCTACCCCAATGGCGACATAATTTTTAATTAATAACAACCTTTTGCTTGTTGTTGTATTTTTAATTAAAAAATATTTGATTGTCGCTAAGAAATTTGCTGCCGCTGACAAACATGTGTATATGTAACTATGTATGTATGTGTGTAAGTCCGAGTATGCCAGTTGCAGAGCACATACATACATACATACATACATACACACATAAATGCATGTAAACATTGTAAACGTGCAACACTTTGAAAATGTCACATTGCTGTGACAGCTGACAATTTCGGTTGGCAAAAGGCGCGCAAATACATACAGACACACATACATACATATATACAAACAGAAGATGAATACTCTGCACCTGAAACGAACACACAACGAAACGCGTGAGCGCCAAAGTCTTTAAAAGTAGCTTTCTCTTCGCTCCTGCCAACGCCGCTGCCGCTGCCATCGCCTCTGCTGCCGTCGCACACTCCGCTACACTCGCCCGTTCGCTCTCTCGCACGTAAATGACGCGATTTAATGAGCGATACCGCAAAATTTTGGTCAAAATTGTCAAAATGCCACAAATATTGCAATGAAATGGGGATTTATGCGCATTAAGTGCCAGGCAATAGAGTTGCCAGGCTTGTGGGAAAATAAATGAAAAAAATAAGAGAAAAATAATAAATAAAAAAAAAATAAATAAAATTGAAAATAAAAGAGAAAACTGTCTACCACACAATGTATAGGGTTAGCCAGTTTGTGGTTTTGAAAATAAAATAATGTCATACTAAATAAATTTTTTTCTTAAAAATTCATTTTTTATTATTTTTTTATTTATTTATTTGAAATATAATTATAAATAATTACATTACAAGATTAAAGCAACTAGCAACGGAGGCTATCGGCCTCATTTTTTATTATAAACTTTGACATTATATGTGTAACACACACATCATTCAAAAGACCGCCTCGGGAATTTTAACAAACTTTGCTCCCTTTGAGGTAATTTTGGTCCACTTTTTGGCAAATATGGGGCGGTATATCAGTCATAACTTGTCGACTTCTGGTTTTCAAGTAATCAGGAGTTACAGGTTTATCCGCATAAATACAGTCTTTAGTGTAGCTCCACAAAAGAGAGAGTTAACGGTGTAAAATCGTACAATCTCGACGGGATATTGACAACGGCAAGACGAGAGCTTAGGTGGCTGTGAAATTTCGCTCGCAATAAAGCCATATTTTAATAAATATTAAATTAAATATATATATTTAATTGGCGCTTTGTAACCGCTGAACTGATCTTCGGCCGAGCTCCTCCTCCAATTTGTGGTTTTGCGTCTTGATGTTTTTCCAACAGATGGAGGGATCGACAGTTTATACTAAGCCGCCTCCGAACGGCTGATGGTTTTTTATGAGGTACCTTTATTTCGGTAGGGTTGACATTCCCGGCCGAGGGGCGATTGCAATTAGATAATTCAACTTAATTTTTTATTCAAATTAATTTTCCATAACTTTTGGATGTTGGTGGCACCGGGGTTTGAACCCAAGCCTTCCGAATGTAAGTACGCAATGCTAACCACTCGCCTACCCCGGCCACATTCTTCAACTGCAGGCCAAAAAGTCGTTTATCATACAACCATAACGCTCCGAATTATCAGTGACAGTCTCGCCGTGGTCGTTTTCAAAGAAGTATGGTCCAATCACAAGGAATGCGTAAGGCGCCTATTGCCCTCTATACTTGCAAAGGTGCGATAGGTCGGAAATAGGGCATGTCGTCTAAAAAAGTGCTTTGAATTTATATTGCAGTTATTAGGTCTGTACTCCTTGACGGGGTTGCAGTCCGGTGGCTTCTGTGTATCAGCGGCGGACTTCGTACCACATCAACTGAAGCTTCCGTCTACCCGAAAAGAACGTCTACCCACTGCATATCTTTCATAGACTTCACGACAGATTTCAAGATAGTTATCCCGGATAGAAACCTTTGGGATAGGCTAATACCAGCAACCACCGACTTTATACGGATGATTCAAAACTAGATAAGAAAGTCGGTGGCGGAGTTTACGCTAAGGATCTTGGTATTTGCAAATCCTTTTGCTTATCACATCACTGTAGCGTGTTTCAGGTGGAATCAGGTGGAATTCAGCTCAATGGTGCTCTCAGAAAATAGTATCCATATTTTTTTTTCGGAAAGCCTGGCTGCATTAAGTGCTCTGGAATCTGTAGCAGTAAAATCGAAAACCGTGGAGAACTGCCGCTGAACACTTAAGCAGTTCTCCTCGAACCTGTTATGGGTGCCTGGATACAATAACTTACCGGGTAATTAGATGGCGAACGAGCTTGCAAGTAAGGGCACTTCCCTTACACTTTCGCCATCATAGAAAAGTTTGGGCATGCTCCACTCTCCACTTTTAAGCTCAATATAAGAGCGTTATGCATTAAAGTTGTTAACTCAAGCTGGAGAAGTCTCCATGCGTGGCCAGAATAGAACAGAAGAAGGTCACCTGACCTCTACGAGCTAAAAAAAAAGAGATCTCAACAGTTATAGGTCTTCTTACAGAGTATATTCTATTGGACAAGCACGTAGAGAGCTTGAACGTACCTTCCAACGACTTCTGCAGTTGTTGCAGACAAGAAGAAGAAGAACCTGAAACCTGAAGACATTTTCTCTGCCTATGCACCGCACTTTGGATAAGGAGGTTGAAGTCTCTAGAGGAGGCAACCTTTGGAGACTTGATGGTGATAGTGGGAGCTAAGATGCGGCGGCTGCTTATTGGTTTGATTAGCGATTGGTGGGCATTAAGATCCTCAGTGGTATCACAATGAGTTCGTTTGGTGAGCTGATGTCCGGCAACCAATTTTACTAACTAAACCACCAATCAAAGTCCAATCACACCTCCAAAATATACCATAATGTATGGAAAGTAAGTCTCCGCTCTGGAGATCGTACACATTCGGGTCTTCACCGACACTTTCACTTACAGCGTAGCGTTATTTGAGATGGCACGAGCAAAATGATTATGCAAAGGCTCAACTTTTAACTAAAACAGATCACGTTTGATTTACCAGTTATAATTGACAGATATCCAAACGCCGCCGTGTACTTTTAAACCCACGAAATGGTTAACCCTATAACGTATAACTCATTTTCACTGGCTATAACTCGCTGAGCGAACCTTTTGGCATTCATTTATTCGCTCTTTCGCTCATTCATTTGTTTGCTTGTTTATTTGTTTCTGTTTGTTACTGTTTGTTGGTTGTCCTGCGGCGCACGACGCTTCACGGTGTGTGTTTCGAACTGGGCATGGCAATAAATTCAACAATTAATTGGCAACACTGTTTGTCTTGCCATATTTCATATAGTCACGCATACATGCACATACATACCTACATATATACATATTTGGCTCGACTGCCAACCGGCGCCGTGTGTTCGCTGGCTTAAAATGACTTGGGTAGCTCGAGCTCGGGTATATTTTGTACGTTGCCTACCGTTGGTAGCACGATCTACACTCATGCACTCTCTCACACACACACACACACACACACACATCCGTGTGGCATTCAGGCGAACGGTTGCACGGATGGAGCTACCCATATTATGTCCGTGGGCTATAGCCAGCCATATTTCCATTTCCACTTGTTGTTGTTATTTTTGCATTTACTATTGCTGCTGCTGCTGCTTACCTTCGTCCGTCGCACAAAATGTTGCATGTTGCGGAATGTCGCTACTCGTGTTGCACGTTGCCACCGTGAAAATGAAAGTTTTTAATAATTCCGTTATGTTGGTTGGTTGTTGCAACTTTGTGGATAATTTAATAAAAAAAAAAAAAATGTAGCGTTTTTTTCACACGCTGCAGGTATGGAAAAAACAACAACAAAAAAGTTTAAATAAATAAATATTGCATTTAGTCGCTGGCTGGCGCAGAAGTGGACACAATAAACGCTCGCAAAATCGAATGACAATGTGGTAAGTTGGCTGTGCATTAAAGTTTTGTTGTTGTTGTTGTTGCTGCTTGTTTTTTCTTCATTTTTTGCTTTTACACTGAAGACTATCGAACTGCAGGGAAGAGTAAGAAAAGTGATTTACTCCCAACGCTTGAGCACTCGCAGCGCGTGCCATGTGGGAGTGTAATACCGAGAGTTGAAGAGAGAAGCGGAGTTTAGGCCCCTAACCCTAACCTAACCTAAATGGTATCATGCACAGAAGTTCACAGGCGGACGCGGTGGCCGAGTGGTTAGCATTGCGTACTGCCATTTGGAAGACTCGGGTTCAATTCCCGGTGCGACAAAAACATCAATAAGTTACAGAAAATTAAGTTAAATTTTCTAATTGCGGTCACCACACGGCAGGGAATGTCAACCCCTTCGAGTCTATTTCTAACATGAAATAAAGGCTCCTCATAAAAACCATCAGCCATTCGGAGGCGGCTTAGTATGAACTGTAGGTCCCCCCATTTGTTGGAAAAACAGCAAGACGCAAAACCATAAATTGGAGGAGGAGCTCTCACCTAAAAGTGGCCACAAACGACTGACGACTTCCGGTCTTAGGTCAAGTATCCTCTGAGTAACCAACAAATATCCATTTGTAGGTGATCTAAAGTGGGAAGAAGCATCACTTGCGCTAGGAAAAACCTCGGGTGGGAGATATTCCTTTCGATGACGACCCCCGCAAACGCACTAAGGATCATTATTTGAGGGAATTCTCCTGGAATGTCCGGTCCCTTAATTGGGAAGACGCCGGTGCCCAGCTTGTTGATGTTCTCGAAAGGTTAAAGGCTGACATCATCGCCATACGGGAAGTGCGATGGACGGGATAAGAATGGAAAGGACATTTGTGACATTTACTGCAGCGGCCATATAAAGATGCGAGACTCAGTCGCCGAGTACTGGCATTCACCCCGGTGGATGAACGGATTGTCATAATACGCATCAAAACGAAGCGGTAGAGAAGGACGATGTGGCCAAGGATACCTTTTATGAGCACCTAGGGCAAACTTATGAGCGCTGCCCTCGCTACGATGTCAAAACTGTGATTGGGGACCTCAACGCACAGCGGTCAAAAATTCCGGTCCGCGACGTAGTATACCTAAATGGATTGAGGCTTGTCGACTTCGCTGGGGCCTGAAATATGGTTGTCTATAGTACAAGATTCCTGCATAGACGGACGACATGTCACTCCTTTTAATGGAGTAAAGGTCTTCCTCTTACTCAACGGATACTGCATCGAGTACTTTCAAAGCTGAATATAACTTATCCAGCGTAGCTGCTGTCTCTTCATTCTTCTGAACTATGCCAAAGCGAAAAGGACCATCATTCATTCGCAAAACTTTTCTATTGAAGAATCCCAAGATCGACTCTTAAGATGTTGATTTTTGTTGTTCCACAAAAGGGTAATATTGAGGTTCTGATGAGTGCTCTCCGAGAGCAGGTGTGCAAGTCGAGTAAAAAACTTTTTGACTGTTTGTTGCGATTTGCGGCTTTTCGATCACGGAGACTGAATTTTCCGACTGTTGTGCCAAAAATATCTTCTTGTCTGTCTAGCGCTAATAGAAAGTGTCTTTCGTCAGATCGTCCTTCAGTTCCGTTGGAGCGGGGGCGTAAACCAGACGTTCGTCCACTGGGATGAATGCCAGTACTTAGACCAGTACTCTCACCACAAATCCTACACCAAATCAGCGCTCCTTCATATGACTGCAGTAGTAGATTTCACAAGTTATAAGTCTCTGTATAAAACAAGGATAGACTAACTTTTCCGCGTTTCCCCCAGCGCTCAACGAAGGACTAGAGAGTGAATGGGTGTACCATGAGTGCTGATTACCACGCTGAGCAGATTTCAAAATTTCGAGAGTGAATCCTCCCAGATCTTCCATAGAGAGCTACATAGGTGATCTCAATTTGCAATTTGGGTTCAGAAAGTGGCTGCTTTTCAACTTGGAATCTACCTTTTCATGTCATAAACAATACGTTGGCATTTTAGATAGCAAAATGTTTGGCAGAAAAGCAGGCTAAACTTAAGACAAACAACCAAAAAAAGTTAAATAATCCCTGCAAAAGAAAGAAAAAAATTCTTTCCACCTCAATGAAAAAGTGAAAGTGAAAGTGTTGAGATGAGCATACTTTTAGCTCTGAACTTAAAAATTCATTTCCGCGCTTACGCTCACTAATCTCGCTTACAAATCTCTTTGGCAAACTTTTCCACACCGCGCCACGAGTTCATACAAATTACTTTGTACTACTTATTTTTCGGATGGCTTCGCTGCGGCGTGCGGCGTGTGTGGTGCGAGGACTTTCGCTTTTTCTCTTTTGTTTAATTCCTTCAAGTATTCTAATTATTGAGAAAGAAATTCGATTCAAATTAGCATTTCGAAAAACAAACTTCTAACTGATTTTTCACAAGCACACACACACACACACGCCTACTTGATTACCGTTAAAATTTCAATATTTTGAATGAATAAATGAAGAAAAGTAATTTCCTAATTTTGTGCGCTTCCGAGAAAAGTTTGCAAATTTTATTTTAAATTCTTTGCTTTTTTGATTTAATTTTTTTGTTTTTTTTTTTTTGCAATTTTTCAAAGCTTAGCCAACGTTTCGTCTAAAAAATAAAAGTTTAAATTCCCAACAACTAATGATAGATAGAGTCATGGCCGAAAATAAGAAAAAAGAACGAGTGAGTGGAGAAAAATGAAAAATGAGACAATGAATGTGAATTTAATGAGCGGCAAGAACACGTGCGTTAACCGGAGGGGGGGAGGGTGCTGTGCTGCAAGCGGAGGAGTTGATGTGTGAGCATTTAAATACAATGAGTTTGGCTTGTGCATGTGTGTGTGTGTGTGTGTATGCGTAAGCCACACATAAGTTTCGCTAAAATAATGTTTCTTATTTGATATGCAAGCGTGTGAGATGAGTAGGTGCGTATGTGTGTGTGTCGGTTTGTGTCATTATGAGAAATTGGTATTAGAGATGTGTGTGTAAATCGATTTCGATTTCGAAAGATAGAAACGTTCGTCCTAGCTCTTCTCATATCTAAAAATAACTTATATATTATTATGTTTGATAGAAAGATGCTGATGAAAGAGCGATTTTACAGATTTTACTCTCAAATAAGAGATTAAACTTGAGTACAATAAAATCCTGCATAGAGAACGGGCATTGAGTTTCATCTAAATTACATTTAAATTACAGTACATTAAAATACTCTCCTTTGAAAACTCGTAATTTAAAAACTTTGAGTGCGAAAATTCATACCTGTAAAATTCGAAATTAGGAAAATTCAATATTAAGAAAATTTAAAATTTAGAAAATTTGTTATTCGAAAGAAGACTCAAAATTTTGAAAAAAGAAAATTTTCGAAATTTCGAAAATCCGAAAATCCGAAAAATAAAATAATTCGAAATTCGGAAATTTCGAAACTTGAAAAATTTGTTAATCCAAACTTAGAAGATTCAAAATAGGAAATTTGAAAAATAAAAATTAAGTTAACTTGAAATGCATAAAAAAGAAAAGTTTTTGAAATTGGAAATGAAGAAAATTCAATGTTTAGAAAGTTTGGAAATTAGAAAATTTCTTACCAAAAATATAGAAGACACGAAAACAAATTATAATAAAATAATTAAATAAAAATTTGGAAAATCCGAAATCTAGAAATTGTTAAGTTCGAATTAAAAAAAAAATAATAGATGTATGTTAAGAGTTTCGAAAATTTATGAAATTTCGAAAATTCAAAATTCGGAGATATTGAATTTTTTTAAATTAAAAAACAATCAAATTAAAATATTTTCGAAATTTCACAAAAAAAAATTCAGTAAATTTCTAAAAAAAAAAAAAATTGAAAATAAAATTTTCACAAAAAAAAAATTCAGAACATTCGAAAGAAAAGACAAATTTAAAATAAAAATTTAATAAATTCAAAATTAAAAAAAATAAAATGGAAAGCCGAATTAATTAAAATAATATTAATTTGGAAATTCGAAGTACAGAAAGCTCGAAAAATACACAATTTGAAAATTAAAATTTAGAAAGATTCGTGTTTGAAAAATTTAGAATTTAGAAATTTTGAAACCCAAATTTTTAAATTCGAAGCTTAGAAAATTCGTAATTCGAAAAATTAAAATAAAAATTTGTACAAGTCTATATGTATTTCAAAATGATGAAAATTTAAATTTTTGAGAAATCGTGTTTTCAAAATTTTCGTAGTTCGAAGATTACGATATTTTTTTTTTTTTTATCTTAATATATTATTTTTATTTTATTTTTTATTTCGAAGTTCGAATTTTACGATATTTTGAAATTCATATTTTCCATATTTCGAAGTTCGAAATTCATAATATGGAAAGTTCGAATTCGATAGAGGGTTGAAATTAATATGGGTTCTCATTAACGGAATTTTAGCGGATAAACTCGCCATCCAAGCTGTTTCGAAACACTCCTAATTTTTATCTCAGCGAGCCAAATGCAATATACCATATATAATAATTGGATGGGAGTTCTCAGAGGGAAATCGTATGGTCGAAACGTCCCATAGATTTTATGCCTTCTTCTTAGCCTCCGACTAATATATTTCACTGGTAGATATTTTATAGCGATATCCTGAGGGGATATGGCTGCTCCGAGAAGGCGCTATCTCTCCCCTAGGTTGCTAGACGTGGAAAGGAACTATAAGACAAAGGATCTTGATAGACTGAGTACGACCAAGTAGATTCTTTCTAACCAAGAGCGCACTGCACACCTTTTCTGCAGAGAGAATTCATCGAACCAAGACTTCATCTCCGAATTGTCTCTATTTATGATTGATTTTACTTCTCGCCTTCTACTCCGGTAACGGCACCTTACTTTTATTATCGAAGCATCCCTAGTTGGCACCTCTCTTTACCTGCTTACAATTTTAACGCCGCCGCCCCTCCACCATCACCGCAAGGTTTCCGCAGCGCAACCGATAAACTTACATTGAAGTCAACCAACTCAAACAGTTAGCTGTCGACGAAGTTTGGTTTTTGTATGTTTCCTTACATTATTATTATTATTGTTGTTGTTGCTGTTGTTGTTTTTGGCACATTTGTGCCACTGTTTGTTATAAGATAAGAAAACTTGAAGGACTAAACTTCAAGTCAGTTGAACTGTATTGAGTGCAAATAGAACGGAAGAGAGGCAGAGAGAGTGAGGGGGAGAGAGAGTGAGAGAGGTGTATAGAGAGATGAACTGAAGGGAACTTGAATGAACTTCAACGAACCGAACTGAGCTCATCTAAAAGTAAAGCAAACTGAAGGGTGTTGAAAAGTAAAATGAACAACAGGACTTAACATGTCATGTGTTTCCTTTGCTCCCACCCACACACTAACTACATGCGTGTTGGTGACAAAACACACAGGATATACAGGATATGTGGTGACAGACAGCCAACGCCGCTGCTGCTACTGCTCACCCGCTCGCTCGCTGCCTCGCAAGACAATGAGCAGTGAAAAATGTCAGAAAAGACAGCAAAAGATACTGTTACAGTTATAAATATCTGTAAAATGGCAAAAGAAATGACAACAAAACCAACAAAAACTTTCAAATATGTACACACACTTGCAACACAATTAATTTTATATGCGAAAAAGTTGCAGAAAACTTAAATGACAATGAGAATTGTGCGAGCTTTAAAGGATAATATCTAAGAAAGAAGTGTTGCGGGTGTAGCGGAGTTGTTAAAATGTGTACCATAAGCGGTAAGTAAAACAACAAAAGGCGCTTAATAGTGGCTTGGCAGAGAAACCACTGTGACCACTCACATGCATACATTTCTACATATGTATGTACATATGTATTTACAATACAAGTATAAATATACACACATATTTAAAACAAATGGAAAAAAAAGCAACCAACACTAACAAAAGTTCAATTTAAAAATTTGAAAATATATCTTCGAAAATAAAAATGTAGAAAAATCAATTTTAAAAATAATAAAATATCTAAAATGAAAATTTGTGAGTTTCTAAATTCTAATTTGGAAATTTTCGAAATTCGAAATTTAGAAAATTCGAAGCTCGAAATTTAGAAAACTCGAAATTTTGGAAAAAATTTAAAAAATCTAAATTTTCGGAAAATTCAAATTTCGAAAATTTCGAAATTCGAAATTTAAAAAATTTAAAACTTCGAAATTTGGAAAAATTCGAAATTCGATATTTAGAAAATTTCAAAGTGCGAAAAAGCGAAATTTAGAAAATTTAAAAGTTCGAAAATTAAAAAATTCGATGTTCGAAACTTAGAAAATTCGAAATTTGAAATTTTGTAAAAAATTTTGAATATTCTAAATTTTGGGAAAATCCAATCCAGAAGTTTTTTTAAATTTCAAATACAGAAATTCCTGACTCCTTACAACGCACTTCTTCCACAGTGATAATATCAGCATTTAGTCTTTTGAGGACATGAATCAGTTGGCCAGCAACAACTTCTCGTTTAAGGGACCGAAAATTCCTTAATTTAGTAAAACAATAATTATAACTGGGTCTCACAAGCGCTAATTGTTGATCTCTTTTCCTTCGCATCCGTACTCAGACGTATTAGCTTTTTTGTTTTGACCTCTGAGAGGTGAAAGAAGAACCCTGTCACGACGTATAATGAAAAAAGAACTGAACTGAACTTCCCACATCCTTTTCATTTGCCACCCCCAACTAACCCAACTTAGTTACACGACAGGAGAAATTTACGAAATTTATTTATTTTCTTGTTTTTTTCCACTTAATATTAATTATGCATAATGGAGTTCTTAATTCATTACCGTTATATTCTGACTGAACAAATATTTATTTAAATGAAGTATTTAACAAATTTACTCTAATTCACTTATCATAAACACATGTTGCAACGCTGCACGTAATTTCACTAATAAATTTTATTAAAATTTAAATTACAAATTTGCAAAAAAAAATCGAATTAAACGCAAAAAAAAAGTGCATAGTCATTAATAAATTTTCAAATAAAATAAATATTTATATACAATATTTGCGCAACACAACGTATATACATACATACATACCTACGTACATAAATGTGAGTAAATGTAAAATGATAAATGACATGAGCGAGTAATTATTGAATTTTCAAAACAGATTTTCATGCAATCAATGCAAATTGTGAATGATTTTCCGCAAGTTTGAGCAACAATAAAAAATGTTGAAAATTTCCGAAGGTGTAGCCTATATCATATATGAATGTGTATATATGTAGGTGTGGCTTGTTAGAGTGAGGTAGGTTTAGAGAACAAGCACACGCACAACTGTAGTTAAATATCAAAATGGTATCTAAACAGCTAGTATTTTTTATTTAAAATCTGACTAGTCCGAAAAAACTAGTTGTAATAAGTTACATAAAATGTTGTGGTTAATTTTTTTAAATAAAGACGATCTAGCTTTCAGCTATACTAATGAATATCAAGTGCATTTTGAACTAGTTTGTGACTGGTTTATATACTTAAAACAAAATTACTATTTTCGCATCATGATTAAATTAAAGTATTTTTGTTAGTTTTGAAGTAATTTCTGACTAGTGCGAATATCTTATAATATTTTAAATTATACTATTGCTTTCAGATCTTGACTGAACTGGTAAATTTTAAATTTGTAACCTTATTTTCAATAAAGGAGAGAACGATTCATTTCAGGACTAGTATAAGACTGGGAAAAAATATATTTACTAAATAAAACTAGTGGTTTTGGATTGTTATTCGCAGATAGTGCGTAATTTTCAATATGGTCCGAATTGAACTAGTATAAAACTAGTACATTTGATTCTATATAAATTTTGTAAAAATATATTTACTAAATGAAATTAAAAGTTTTGGCTCATTAACTGCAGTTAGGGAGTAAATATCCAATATGATCTGATATGAAGTAGTATATAACTGGTACATTATATTACATATATATAAATTTTTAAGGAATAGTATAAGACTGTTAAACAAATATATTTACTAAATGAAACCAATGGCTTAGGCCTCCTATCCGCAATTAGTGCGTAATTTTCAATATGGTCCGTTGCGAACTAGTATTAAACTAGTTAGTAAAAAACTAATAAAAATATATTTACTAAATAAAACTTGTGATTTTAGCTTATTATCCACAGTTAGTGAGAAATTTTCAATATGGTCCGATATGAACTAGTATGAAACTGGTATATCTTTTGTTTTATATTTAATAGAAAACTAACTAGTATCGCCTAGCAGAAAATCTACGTATAAAAATACCACCATATTGCTCAGACAAAAACATAGCTGCATTATTAATGAAACTTACCTCAGCGTACTAGAACATTTGACTACTGGGTATAGCTAAATATGCAAAAAGTCAGCTCTGCCGCTGGTGTGCGTGTCAATAAAAAGTTCTTACCTATGTATATGCACTCGCTATGGTTTTTCATTTCGTTGTAAATACAACAGCAACAAAAAGTAAAGCAACAACGAAAATTCAATAGTCAACCGTGCGGCTGCCGACCAGATTGATCAACATGAGCGCGGGTGAAAGTAAAATTGGAAATTATAATTTGATGTGTTTAAAATGTTGCTTATAAACAAACAAACAAACAAACAAACAAGCAAACCAACCGACAAACAAACAAATAGCTGGTTAATACAAACTGAAAATCATGCAAACGGAAACGGGCGCTTACACACACACATTACCTATACACGCACACACACCACACACACACACACACCCACATGCGCGCAAACAAAGTTACTTGCCCGCAAAGCAATCAGGCAACCATGGTACCATAACCACATATATATACAATATAGGCAAATGTAGGCGCATAAATACGCACAGTAAGCTGTTAATGCAACAACAACAACGGCAACAACATCAACAAAAAAGTATGGAAATTCAATTTAGGCATATCGCATTAGTTTACCTCAGCGGTCGGTGTGCATAGGTAAAACGAAAGAAAAAAATTATGTGGCATTGGTAGTTGCATTTGTATGTATGAGTGTGTTTTTGTGTGTGTATATGTGTGTTTGTGTGTGGTGACAACAATCAGCGTTATTGTGCTGCGCTTAAGTATGTGTGTTTGTTTGCTACTTAATACATATGTATGTGCAGACCAGGGGAGTAAACGATATTAGCAGGTGTGACCCGAGCAACATGTGGGGACAATAAGGTAACGGTAAATTGGGTGTTGCGTTTAAAAAAGAAACATATTTTCTACATATTTCATATGTGATACAATATTAATACAATTTTTTTATTGGATTTATGGTTTTTACAGTGTAATTTTCACGCTGCGCTCTGGTTCTTTAGGCGAGGACGAGTGGATTGCTTTGTGTTGCGTTGATAAGATTTGAAGGGCCGATAAGACAAAGTTTGGATGCCAAGATAAGAAATGAGCTGCTTGTGAGATATAATGAAACGAACAGAAGGACATGCCTGGGATTAGCTCATTCGAGTGGAAGTGGGTTGTGGGTTTAGGTAATGAGAAATCGGGTTAACCGCTGAGCTAGTTGCTCTGGGGAGATAAGGAGATGTAGTTAGCTCTTCATTAAATGTATTTATACTTCCTCCGAGTCATAAAACCACCGAATTATTATTATTAGAACCTTATCTGAACTACACGTCTGGTGGTACATGGTTTAAGAGAATAATGGAACCCAGAAGCACTCAAAGTGTTAGGTTAGCTAGAGTCTTTCGAAGTGGACCCTGCGCTGTAGTCGTCACAAAAATATTATTCATATGATGTCTGTTTGTGGGTTGTAGTTTCTGTAGTGTGGTGGATAGTCGCGACAATAGCTTGGACTTAAGTATAATTGGGTTAAAACCGTACGGATCCAAGATCAGCATCCAGGACTTCTGGACGCGAGCAGGAACTTGACTCATGATGCACTTAATCTCTGAGCGCTTTGTGCTATAGAGTAGTATGATAAAGTCTGTCGTAGCGCCTAACTTTAGAGTAAAACTGAGCAAAATAATGAAAGCCCAAACACATATCTGGTGTTATTGGTATGTTTAGTAGAGGCTCTAGAGACCCTCAGTGAGACTCAGCAAGCAAGCCAACTTAATTTTGGTGTAGTCATGCTTATGGGTATGGAGTTACAGTTGCAGAGCTGTACTGAACTCCTACGTTTGCGTCTACGTCGCTCTTTGGTAATGGCTAAACAAGAAGAGTTTTCAATGGAACCACGCCGACATATTCGGTTTAAGCGTTCGCTGAAGTGTTATTAAATACAAAGGCTGTTCCCTAGAGCTGCGGCTGTAGTTAGACCTAGCGGGCTTGGGACCCGCCGTTAAGAAACCAACTCCAATGAAAAATTAAATATACCTTGGAGAGACCCACTTCTGATGACAATCACTGCGAACGTATTAAGGTCTATTATTTAAGGCATGCACCTGGAAGGCCCGGTCTTGGTCTTTTAATTAGAGAGGTGCAGCTGAACATAAGACTAAAGACTGACATTACCGCCGTTCAAGAATGCAGCAGTTATGTGAGTGGGTTCTTGTGCCATCTACTACAGCGGCCATATAAAGTAGCGAAGATTTGAAGTCGAATTTCGCGGTGGGAGAGAGATTTAGTTGCACAACGCCTGGATCGTACTTATGAGCACTTCTCCGCTGAAGATGAAGGGCATATCTAGCTTAGCGAATTAGTGACAAGGGTGAGTAATGTAGCTATCTTCGGCTAAACAACATCGTAAAACCCAGCCTACCAGACGAAATATGTCAAAATGCGTTGAGGCTGATTAAGTTCGCCGTGGACCGAAAGATGGACGGCATACGTACCGAATACCCAATATTGACACTGGTCACAATCTTGTGGCAGCAAAAAGTTTCACCAGCTTCTGGTACTGCTAGAAATTCTATGAAAGGATGCAACAACTCACAGGTGATTTCATGATCGGAGCATACACATATCGGTCCTAAAGGGGTGATTTAGCGACTGATGCCCAGACGGATAGAACAAAGATTTATTACCCGAGTATGAAGGAGTTCGAATACTAGTTGCCTTCCTCAAAAACAAAGAAGACGCCAGGGCCATTGGACTGACGGCCGAGCTCTCAAATACGAGCGTAAAGAACGGACCATAATCCAACGATTGGAGATATCCTCTACCTAATTTATATTGACTAATATAATCGAATTATTGACTCCGTAAACTTTCCCAATTATCGTGGGATGAGCCTTCTCAATGTTGCATATAAGTTTCCATCGAGCCTATTTAATGAGAGATTGAATCCCGCCGTCTGAACCTTATCAAAGTGAACTCCGAGCTAACGAAGTCTGGAAAAGTGCAAAAAAACTCGTTAGATAATTATCAACAATACCTTTCCGAAATGAGCTATCGCTGTGCCACTATGTCCAAATTTGACAACCCCAAAAAACCTATACAATTATGTAAGCTGATGCTAAGCAATACCAAAAGTTCCTTCAAAGTCGAGAAGGATCTTCCCGTTCGCTACCAAAGAGGTTTCAGACAAAGATTAATACGAGCTACAGACTGAGTAGGAAGGTTCTGTCATCAAACAAACAGTCGACGGGTTCGCGGCATCGGAGTCGCAGATAACTTCGAGCCAGTTTTAACACCAACAACAATGTCAGCTTACAAATCCCGCACATAATCACTCCTGCCAACTGTTGCTGTTTTAAACTGAGTAGACAATTGAAAAGTAAGGTCCTCTCTCGAGAGAAACAAAGAACAAACTCTATGTACACGATTACCAAAAAGGTTTACTCGGTCTACAAGTCATTCATCAATCTCGTCTTGCTGTATGGTATACAATATCTGATGAGCCGTATAGAGAGTCTTCGATTGAAAGGTTTTGTGGAAGATTTATGATCTCGGAAGGGAGATGTTGATATGACCAGAATAAGAAACCAGCGCACGGCAACACAGACACCTAATCATTCGCTTACTGTAGGCGTCAAGCGCAAGATCAACTTTCTCTCTATGTAACTATGTAACTAAGTCTCAAAAACACTAAGTCAGATTAATCATTTAACCAATTAAATATTCATAACCGTTTTATTGGCTCAGATTCGTAATAAATACCAACGTATAACCTTTACATAACCTCAATATTATGCATTCATTATGCTCCACTTTACTTTCACTACTCGCCTTGTGGCATACGGCAACTGGAGTGATTCCTGCCGTCTTGTGTCTCTTCTTAACTATTCATAAACCACAGTAAGCGATGCAGTTACTCATATATTCATGGGACATAAGTAAGTAAGTAAGTAAATAAGTAGTTGGAGAAGGCAAGTCATCTTTGAGACAGCGTCAGGAGCCACATGCTTAACGTCATTGTCTCTTGGTGAGTACTTGCAGTCGACATTTGCAGGAGTAAAACCACATTTAAATGCACATTTAAGTACCGTAAAGCCATGCATTTGTAAGTTGTAGCATGCACATACATATGTACATACTCACTTACACACGCACACACACACATATGCAATTTCTTCTTCTTCTTCAAATGTAATATGATTAAACACTAATACGACACGGTAACGTGTCTTCCGTTTCCGGTAAATGCGTACACAAATGCATCACAGCGCTAAATACTCCAGCGAGCGCGCTTCGAATGCAAGAGAGAGAGAGAGTGTGCGGCGGCCGCGGGGGTGGGGGAGAGAGAATGAGTTGAGTTGCTTGGATTTACAGTGAGATTTGTTGCCATTTAAAACGCTTATTTGGGTGGGTTCATACATACATATGTGCAGGAGTAATATATATATATATATATGTAAGAGCATTAATATATAAGTAGTTACATATATTAGCTCTTCCTCAGTACAATGGATACGTGAATATTTGAAATCAAGAAATTTTGCACACTTGTGATTTTGCTACTCAAAAACCATAAAACATATGAAGGTTAACACCCAACAAACATTTAATTTTGTTACTTCATAATTTAAAAGCAGATTTTTAGTACTCAAATCCTACGTTTGCATGCTCGTCGCAGACCCTAGAAATGTGAGTAAACCTTATAGGATGAACTAGAATATATGGGGCCTTGGACCACAGTTAAAAGAGACCACGCTTCAATGGAGCCCATCTTTAACAACATCTTCAAACTTTTTAAGGATTCCGTCTTAATAGCATGCACCTGGAATACTCTTAAAGACCATAAACGGAAGGGTACCCCTGCCTCAGCTGGTTGAAGCCCTCGTAAGACTAAAGGCTGACATCACAGCCGTCCAAGAAGTGTGTTGGACGGGGCAAGGATGAAGATGAGTGGGTCCTTGTGACACCAACTACAGCGGTTATATAAAAAAGCGCAAATTTGACGTCGAATTCGTGGTGGGCGAGAAACTCTGACGCCGAGGCCTGGCATTCACAGCTGTGGATCAAGGTTGCCCCATAAACCGCACCAAAATGAAGTTCTCCAATATATAGCTGATCTGTAACTACGTACCCACGGAAAAGAAGTATGCTGTAACCAAAGTTGCCTCTTATGAGCTTCTAGAGCTTACTTGTGAGCATTACCCCCGTCACTATGTCAAAAGTTGTGCTTGGCGACTTCCAGGGACGACAGGGTGAATAAAAAAGAACATATTGTATTTTGGGCACTACAGTGGAGAAATTCCGTCTCTCTGATGAAAGAGCTAAGAATAATCGTCTCTAGTACCAGTTTCTTGTCTAAGAGAATTCAACGAGCTACTTGACTATTATCGCACCGAAAAACTCGAAACCAAATCTACTAGGTTGTATTAGACGAATAACATGCCTCCAGTGTTTCGAGGATCTCACAACAGCTCGGAAGAGCATTATCTCGCCACAACCGCCTCTGTGGCGCAAGGAATGCCCGTCAACAAGCACTAGGAATGTTCGACGCCGTTGAGCTGTGTGTTGAAACAGCCAAATGCTTTCCTATTTGGTCTGAACTCCTGCTCACAGTGAGCACTCTTCAACAGCTCGATCTACAAGAACTGTGGAATGGTATTTCGAGCAACTAGCTGCCCAAGAAAGTATTGATTTTCGAACGGTCGAAGAAGAGCTTGTACGATGAGTATAGAGTGGATAGATAAAACAGGCTGTCTACCACGCTATGATGCGCAGGAAGTAACAGCAAGAGAGAGACTTAGATGAAGATGCTAGTAGAGTGGGAGGCAAAAGTGATCGGAGATTCCTTATGTAGGACTCAAAAGGATAATATGGTGATAGAGGATACTGAGTTTGTGTAGAGAAAACTTCTCCAGCTGTGCCCGTACCTCCAACCGATGACGTTGGGAAAGAATGCTCCAATATCCGACTATGACGATGTTTGCATGGCTATTGTAAGTCTGTATCCGCCTGAGGACGCGGATGAGTGCATGCTCGAGAATGGAAAATGAAGTAAGCCCAGCCCAGTCTCTAAAAATGGGTGAACTCATCCCGTTTTTTCAACGGTTTTCAGCCAAACCTTGTTAACACGAAAAGGAGCTGACTCTACGATACTATGCCGGAATTTGCTACTCAGGGATCACTTTGTCGACTATGTAAGCTGACGTTCAATAACTCCAGAAGCTCTGCCAGGATAGGGAGGGACCTCTTCGAGGTTATGTTGACATCGTTCACAACAATAATCGCACCGTTCGCTCTGATTTCTTCAGACTGGATAAGGAATAGGGAGAGTGGCTCTGTTAATAGTTCAGGATCAGACCAAATACCTCTTGCCATCAAAGAAATGGTCCATGGATTCATGTCTCGGTTCCCACGTCACGAATGACAGTCGTCTACCTAGGAACTAGCATCAGCTTTTGAATCTAACGAAGAATCACTCTTGCTTACAAGAACTCCTTTGAACTCAGTAGGCAATTGAAGACCAAAATCCTCTTTCGACGAACAAAAAGCAAACTCTATGTGCAAGTCTACCAAAAAGGTTTACCGGGTGATCTGCTCTCCTGCGAATGACTTCCGTTTACCGAAGTTTGCGCGTATGTCACGCTGACAAATCTACCACACACTGTCACGGCCACTTACAGTAAGTTTGCAAGCATTGCATTTCGCTCTTGTGGGAGTGAGTTGGTTAACTGTCTTGTAACAGAAGCTGCCCACCCGTACAACCGCGACCTCCGAGCAATCCTCCGACAACGCATATCAACGCGAAGGCACGTACGCATGCACGACTGGATGACATAGCATGCGACTGTGGAGGAGTACTGATTTGAGTGGGGGTGTGTGGGAGCAACTGTTATCCTTGCTAGACAGCATGGCAAACATTGATGTGGCAACACACACTCAGACTCGCCTCACATACGCGTATATCCTACTAATATTGCTTGTAATATTGTGAGTGGAAAATTCAGCTTCTACGCGGCACCAACTTGCACATGAGGATTAGACGCGCCAGCGAGCAGATAGCAGCAACCAGCAACCGGCAGACAGTAGATAGCATACACCAAAGTGGCAACCAGCAGCCGCCACCATCAGTCATTCGGCAGTAGCTCTGGAGTTGCCAACTGTTGGTCTTGTTAAGTTATGCAACTTTGTTAGTGTAGTTTCGGTTTAGCAAACGTTTGTCTGCTGTTGACGTTGTCAATATTGAGTTTTGTCATCTTTTATTATTCTTCTTGTTGATGTTGTTGCTAATGCGGTTGGCTTGAAGACGCTGGTTGCTCTGCTTGGTTAGTTGGTTGGTTGGCTGGTGTGTTGCTGTCGTGGCTGAGGAGGTCTGAAGACAGAGGCGGAGTGGGGTTTTGATGGAGTTGAAAATGAAAGTCGACGAAAGAAAGAGACCTGTCTGAAGATTTCCCACTATTTCCCAAAATATGGTCTGCTTCTGTGTAGGTCGGTCATGAACCAGTTTACTGGAGGCTGGACGAAAACTTCCATGAGCGCGGTTGTGAGATTCATCTTTTCTAAGAAGGCTAATAGAAAACGAAAGAAGATCCTTGCGCCTCCAAGATCGTAACCATCGCTCACGTTGGTACCAATTGGTAGTTGCGCAGGAAGGCGGAAATCTCACTATCAAGCTCTCGGCTTTTTCTCCACACCCTTAGAGGCTGATGTGAGTCCAGACTGTTACTGCTTCCTACTCAGATGACATACTCTCTCCGGGTCTTCTCTACATACGGCCAACGATTACTCACTGTGCTCCAGGTAGCCAGAACTTCCACACCGGTCCCTAAGTTGCTGGTCTCTAGCGGACTTGAAACGTTTTCCGGTTGCTCCTTCAGGGTTCAACCCACACCGATAGTTTGACTTGATTTGACGAACGCGGCACGTCTGGGAGCGGATTGAGGCCTTTATAATCTGTATTCCCGCCGTAGCTTAAGATTGGTGTGGATTTCTACTTTCTTGAGTGTCATCTGGAGTACTTACTACATTAACCTTTCTGCCCAGGTGTACGGTTTTTCAGAGGGAATAGACGCCGACATTATTCTACATCCCGAGTTGCTTAATAGAAGCCAAACCGGGCAACTTGTTCAACCTTCCTCGCCTTACAGCGCTTGGATTTGTGTACGGGCTATTTCGGGACCGGCTACGACAGTACTCTAAGCATTTGATCTGAGCTTAGAGTGAATGTCAACGCTCGTTATTTTCAATTCCAACTCAAGTGCGCCCCTGGATTGCTCATCACAAATGTAGCGCCATTTAGTCACTCAAAGTAGTAGCAGCAGCAGCTGCTGTCATTTTCACTATTAGCTTGATTTACTTTAACCAAACGCATAAGATGTATGCACTTTGTTGTCTTGGAAGGATTGGAACGAAAGTCCTTTCCATTTTCTTCGACATTCACGTTAAATCACAACGTAAACACAACGTCAATGTGAATCAAGAAAATCACAAAGAAAACACAACCAACGGAGATCAAAATGGGTGAATAATAGCAACACTCAGTAACGGTAACATACTTACATGCATACATATATGTGAAGAGAACAACTTCTCAGGAAAAACTGTTGCTTCATATATTTATAGAGATGCCACGCATTTGTATAAGTAAAAGTCTCCTCTGTAAATATTCAAGGAAGCAACTGACGGAAATTCCGGAACTTGTGTCTTGTCAGTTTATTTTTGAGCATAAAACATAAGTGATTTTGTGCCCTGATTTGATGATAAGTAGTAGTGTTAGTGAGTACCTTTCTTCTTCTTACTTAGCTGTGACATCACCCCCGCTATGAAAGGCGAGTTCACAATAGCAGGCAAATCATTTACACTTTACACTTGATCTATTAGCCGTACTAGCAATATTTTGATGTTGGTGCTGGCTCGGAGCTGCGTATTACTTTTTGGACGGAGAGTTGACTTTTTCTGAAGTCTTCGATCCCCTCGGGGGAGATTTTTCTCACATTATGTTGAAACTTTCAGTGCTACTACCATACTTTCTGGAAGACTATTATATTTTCACGAAATGAGATCCTGGATATATAATATTGCCTTAGAAGGTATGGCTAAGTTCATTCGTAGAGCTTATTTTCTATTCTAATGTACTCTCAGGAGTCTATATTTAGTTTTATAAAAAAAGGAAAGAAAAGGTAAAAGAAGCCCCTTTCAGTATAACAGAGAGAGAGAGAGAGTGAGTGCATGAATAATTGCAAAAAATAGCGTTTATTTGTTTACTAGGGGAACTTTCTGACTAGAACTATACTAGTCCGAAAAATACTAAACTGTCTACGAGTTATTTACATTTATTTTATTTT
The DNA here is from genome assembly GCA_037013455.1 of Ceratitis rosa. NCBI lineage: Eukaryota > Metazoa > Arthropoda > Insecta > Diptera > Tephritidae > Ceratitis > Ceratitis rosa. The sequence continues at coordinate 18,209 of JAWMAG010000403.1, read as the reverse complement.
TTTAATTTTTTCATAACTTTATAAACTTTTTATTTAAAATTAACTTTTTTTTAAATTTATTTAGCTTATTTTAGTTAATTTTAATTTATTTATATTAGTTTATTTTATTTTACTTTAATTTTTTTTCTTTATTTTATTTTATTTTAATTTATTTTATTTTATTTTTTTTTTTAATTTATTTTATTTTATTTTTATTTTTTATTTTATATTATTTTATTTTATTTTGTTTCATTTAAATTAATTTTATATTATTTAATTTTTTATTTTGTTATATTTTATTTTATTTTATTTTATTTTATTTGATTTTATTTTAATTTATTTTTTTATTTTACTTAATTTTATTTTATATTTGTATTTTATTTTATTTTATTTTATTATATATTATTTTATTTTATTTTATTATATATTATTTTATTTTACTTTATTTTGTTTCATTTAATTTCATTTTATATTATTTAATTTTTTATTTAGTTATATTTATTTTAATTTGATTTAATTTTATTAAGTTTTTTATTTCCTTCTTTTTATTTAATTTAATTTAATTTTTTTTATTTGGTTTGTATTGTTTTTTTATTTTACTTTGTTATATTTAATTTAATTTAATTTAATTTAATTTTATTTAGTTTATTTTCTTTTATTTTAATTTGTTTTTTTATTTTATTTTAATTTATTTTATTTTATTTTCTTTTATTTTATTTTATTTCACTTTATTATATTTAATTTAATTTAATTTAATTTTATTTTAATTTATTTTATTTTATTTGAAGTTATTTTATTGTATTTGATTTTAATTTTATTTTATCCTTTTTGAAAGACTAGTTCTGCGGCACTTCTTCACCAGTTCATTTCACTGCAGGTAATATTCTCCAAAGAATTTTATATTTAAAATATTAATCATATCAACGACATATGTAGTTATGTAATATACTTAGAAATTCACATAAAATATGTAGCTACCCCACAGAAAGATATGAATATGTGCCACATAACAAACCAATCACTTTGATTGTCCCTGACCTCATGCGTAGAAATGGTTTTTACATTCTCCTCTTTTTTACACTGAAAGTTTTTCTAGTTTTTTCCCATGATTTTGCTACTTATTTATTTATATATATTCGTATATGTGTTGCACTAAATTACAATTTCCACATTGCATTGTATTCCGCATTTGGACATGTCTGTCAGAAATGTTTTTGACAAAAATGTCAAAAAATATTTCAATTCCGCTTTATTTGTCCATTCGATCGATTGTGTCCCGTCGTCCCGAGTGTGTGTTGTCAAAAGTTGAGAAATGGGGATTGTGATACCCTTACTTTTGTTGTTTTTATGTGTGTGTGTGTTTGTATGTTTGATGCAAAGAAAAAGATGAGTAAACCCAAAGCAGGTTGTGGCAGGGGGAGAGCTCTAAAATTGAATTACTAAATTTATAACTAAAAAATTGTTTTTCATTTATTGTTTTTAATCAGAAAAAGTGACACTTTAATTAAATGAAAGGTTAGAAGCTTGAAATGTTAACCGGTCTGGTTTATAGTTAATAATAAGATAAAGTTTTTTCTTGCCGCTGGGAGGCTTAAAGAAGCTCATCGATGGTTGGTCATGATATGTAAAGAATAAATCCGTCTCAATTGGCCGACCAATGCATTATTACAATTGAAAGACTATATACTATGCCTACTTTGCGTCTTCGTAACAAAGCCAGGTGTAGTCTTGGGTCAAAGGTAAAACGGAGGGATCTTTAGTTTTAAGGCTTCTCTGAGGTCTTATTGCAACGTCTGTTTACTACCATTGCAGGCGGCGAACGTGAAACTAGCGGCGGCACCAAAGCCTTGAGATAAAGAGGGAACGAATATAGCTTTGGCTAATGGTAGTTATTAAATCAGACCGCACATTACGACCATTGAGTTTCAAAAGGAGTAAGAGAATAAGAACTCTAGTAGAAGCACCAAGAGGTCATAGTCGTTTTGACAGACACGAAAGTGTGTTAGAGATACCATATAACGATTACTGTAGAAGCTGTTATGAAGTAGAAGAGGAAGAAGTTGTACATTAGAATATCTTCTAGGTGAGTCCAAGGCTTTGTATAGGAAGAGATACGCAACTATCGGTCACCATTTCCATGAGGACCGCTCTTAAGTTACACAAATAAAACTATTCTAGGTCGTAAGTGCATTGTCAGGCATCCACCTACTTACCTTCAAATCTGATGCGTTTGGTAGTTCTATCTTCTCCATCCATTCTACTATACTCTCATCGTCAGCAGCTGTTAGACATGCTTGTTTAAAGGATACTTTTTTTTAACGATTTCTTTCCGTCCCGTCGAGGTCTAGTCATGTTTGCTTCATGGATTTTGGTTACTTACCCTGTCGAGAGAAATTCTCAGAGGAATCATCAGTAGTACTGGACTTTCAGCGGTCTCATCTGCCATGTCTCTGTGTAAGCAACTTTAAGGCTGCCGGCATGCCGTTTGTCTACTTGGAGAACGGTCTTCGAAGTAAGTGAAGCGGTTTAGCTAGCTAATATCGCTCTAAACAACACGTGGTCTTGCAAGGATATTAGATTAATGTCAAGACAAAACTTAGGCATTAGTAGCAGGGGCAGCTGAGGGAAGAATAGTGAGGTAGGCATTAGTGAGCCGATAGAATACTCCGCTGTATCTGTCCGGTCTTATCTAGTAATCGCCTTGAAGATCGATTCAACATGGTCATGTCCTCTGACGTAGAACCTACTGCGGTCTGTATGATCTAAATTGCTTATTGTTGGAGTGAAAACCAAGCCCTGGCCTTACCGCTCTGTGAAATTCTCATTGAGTGCACAGACGTAATACTCCAAGAGGCATCTTTAACCAGCTACTGTCTGATATTTTTTGACTGCACGGCTCGTTCAATGGAGTTAGATTACTTAGGTTGTTCCTATTCACGGTTTTTTTTGCAAACTTTACTTTCTCAGAAGGCAATTCAGCGCACGAAGTTCTTTTTTGGCTCGGTAGCTTCTTTCTACTGAGTAAACTTGAGAAGTGAGGAGGTTTGTTGCTTTTACCTTCGTTCCTCACGTGTTCTGGAACTGATATTGGGACGTCTTTTTCAGTTACGAGACGTCTGCTTTCCGAGAGCTGCGGTTTCGTGCAGGAGACGCTGACCACCCGGGCTTAGAAGTGGTAGTGTTAGTTCTGGATCACTTTTTACTCCACGTTTCATTTCAGTGCGATCAAGCGTTTACAAACTAGGCTTAAAGCTCTCTACTGATCTCCATTTTCCATGTTGAAAGCGAACTCTTTCCCCAAACTCATATGGTCTGCACTAGCGTGTTACAGGCGGATACCCTAAGAGCTCTTAAATTCTTCAATTTTCACATTCCTTTGCAAATTGCTTTATTTTCGAACTCAATTCTCACACACACACACCTCAAGTCGTCTCCGACATCGTCTACAAAGTTCCATTTCACAAAATTTATTCAAGTTCATAGTGCAAACGTTCAAAAGGTGAAAAACTCAAACAACACGTCAATTTGAAATGCCACAGGTATATTTGTCCTCCACACAAACTCCGCCACCAACAACCTCACCTCCACATTCACCTCCACTTCCACCTCCAAACGAATCCAGCCATTTTGTCTATTTTTTAATCTTACCAAAAAATCACACGAAATTAAATTTCCACACGTACAAAACTTAATATTTGTATCCACAACCCACCGCAACAACACGTGCAACACGCCAAAACTTGTCTGTAAACTCAGAGCCAGGCAGCCAGCCAACCAACCTACCAGCCTCCCAACCTCCCAGCCACCCAGCGTACCAACGAAGCAGTCAGACATCCAAGCAGCCAGAGGCAGCTGTTAGCAATGTGAGCATAGCCAAGCAGAAGGTATCAAATTGTGCGTGATACAAACGTGTAATCACGTACGTGATCTGTGTTTTGTGGTACAGCGGAGACGGAGCTGGAAATTTTCGGTAGTTTAGTACAAACTTACCACAAAGAGCAGCACATTATAACATTTTTCGCCGTTGGGTCTTGTTTTCCAGCCGCAATGGATATGGATATGGATATGGATAGGTAGAGTTGAGTTGAGGTGTGATGAGGTGAGGTGAGACGAGTTGAGGTGGCGAGTAACGTAGTTTCGTTGGCTTAACCTCAAATCAGCAGGCATTCAATATGGTTTTGTTTGGGTTTTGAAAGGGAAATTGCTTGAGTTTAGTAGGGAAATGGGCGCAATCAGAGCATTACAAGTACGTACACACGCACTCAAAGCTAGCGAAGGCATACATAACTGCTTGTTGTTGTTGTTTGAGGTTTTGCGTTTTTGGCAGCCTCCTCCGCCTTTGGAGGGTTTCAGGCCTACTTGCCAGTCAACTGTCGCCTCAAGTTGATTGTCTTTCTCGTCATCATCGTTATGAAGCGGCCTGATTAGTGTGTGTGGATGGGGGGAAGGGGAGTTTGTTTTCTCTTTTTTGTTCCCATATCATTTGCATATTTGTAATAGAGGAAATTATATTATTTATCAGACAAAAGAGACCAAAGCAGATTATGTTTGTATGTTGGAGTTGATTACAAGAAGGCTTCTTAAATAAAAGGTTCTTACATCAAAGACGAATTGTGTGAGAGTAATTTATTACTATTTTTTTGATGTGAGGAGGGACCAATTACTGTGGTGTAGTCGAGCTTCAGGGTATGCAGTTACACGCAATTCTAGCTCTTGTGTTCCGTCGTGCTCTCTCGTAAAGAGCAAAACTCTTGTGCACAATGTGGTGATCAAACCCTGCTTTGAATCAAAGCGAGATCCTTTACAATATACCCAGAGAGAGAGAGAGAGAGGTGTAGACGATAAACCAAAATAATGAAGACAGCCTTATAAGACTGAAATGTTAAAAATATTCCTTAAAAGAGCTACTTAGCTGTTACCGCATAGAAAATCTCGTAACTCTGAAATTCTCTGATCACGCCATACCTTTCTTCTTCTACCGGTTTTGAATAAGAATTGGATGAACACCCTGAAGGTAGGTCTTCTCCAACGGAGTGGAGATATTTCTCTTCCTTCGACGGGTATTGCATTCGGACAGCAAGATCTACCGAACGTGTATATTAGTCAGCAGTAATGGCTAAACTTCATTTAAGGGTGTCAAAATCGGGGATCACTCGAGAATATTGGATAGATACGATTTCATACCAAGCTTTACATATCGGACGACCGATCGATCCAATTACATTCACAGAAAGCTTCTTCAGAACGCTAATCCTCAAAAGGTAAGAATCGAGGTATAACTACAACACTCCGGATGGCAGCCTAGAAATATACACGGTTGGTTCAAAACTTGGGAAGAGAGTTGGCGGTAGGATATGCTCAAGAAACCCTCCTACGCTACTTTCTCTCTCAGGCTAACTGACCATTGCAGTCTCTTTCAGGTGGAGATATGTATCTGCTTTTTCGGAGTCAAAAAAGCAAATTGGAGCAAGTTTTGAGTTAAGGGAGGTCTCCATTTTAAGATACAGTCGGGCAGCAATAAAGCTCTGAGCTGGCACAAAAATTAAACAAATCTGTCGCTGATGACCATACAGAACAGACTGTCTCTCACGTGGGTTCCTGTTCGTGGGGACATCGATGCAAACTGTAAGGTGGATGAACTTGCTAGGCAAGGTATGACCAAGCAGATTCTTCTTGATAAAGAACTCATTGGTGTGCCTCTCAAGGAATTTACATATGAACAGGCTTCTCAAAGGGAAAGAAAACTCCAACCTTCCGCAAGCCCAAGCAAGCCTAGCCAAAATGGGATCAGAAAAGATCACCAGATGTACTCTCCTTAAAGAGCGGAAATATGTGCAATGTAATAGGAGTTCGGATAGGCCACTGTCTGTCTTGGGTAGCGCGAAGCTTAGAAATTTAGAGACCCCACTGCTGAACATAGCCGATGTTAAAGTCATAGCTCTAATGTGTACTGCTTTCTTCAGACTGCATAAAGAAGAGGAGCGAATGGGTCTGGTAACGAACGAGGGTAAGATGAAATATCTCCAGTTTTCAAACAAACAGTCTTCGCATTCCCAACTCGGCTCCCACGTCACTGTTGATAATCATAACTTCGAGGTCGTAGTTAATTTCGTATATCTAGGGACCAGCATTAGCACCAACAACAATGTCAGCTTGGAAATCCAACGTAGAATCATTCTTGCCAACAGTTGTTGCCTTGAACTGAACATGCAATTGAGACCTAAAGTCCTCTCTCGACGAACCAAAACCAAGCTCCAGGAGTCGCTCATCATTTTATGGACCATGACAACATTCGATGAGTCAGCGTGGGAGTTTTCAAAGAAAATATTTTTCCGAAGATTTATGGTCTTTGGTGTATTGACAAGGGCGAATACCGCAGCCGCTGAAATGATGCGTTGTAAAATATATGCGACGATATTGAAAAGTTCAGGTAATGAAGTGACTGCGACTACGCTGACTAAGTAATGTGATCCGAATGGATGAAAGCAGAGGATGAGAAAAACCTCCGCCAGGTAGAAAAGGACCTCACTATACTTTGTTGTTGTTGTGACGGTTCACTAACCCCGCTTAGGACAGGCTTAATCAATCTAAGTCGCCGAGGTTATCTAATGGGAGGTCCAGAAAACATGCTGTTTCGACGGGATTGGACCACAGGGAGGGGGGTTAGATGTGTCGGCTTAAGGCGGCATGTGAAGAGGTGGTTAGTGTCGTTAGGTATGCTGGGATCGAGTTTGGTTAAGTAGGAGTTTAACCTGAGACCTAAGTTGGGCCAGAGTCACGCGGGTCTTTCGAGGCAGCTCGAACTCGTTGCCTGCAATAGGTGGTGGTTTTACTCCAAGCACGCCATTCACGGGAAGGAAGTCTTTGAAGGTGTTGACTGATTTCTGGTGAATGGCGTTCAGTGCTTGTCTGTACGCCGTCCTGTCCAGCGGTTGTTGCACGTGTTGCTGGATGGTGCTCTTTATATCAAGAAAGGGATTTCTGATGTGCCTAGGTAGTGGTTCAGCTTCAATAAGGTGCCTATTGGGGTGCTCTCTACGGTAAAGTAGAAGAAGAGCTCTATATTTAAATAAAATATCACATCAATATTTATACAATATTATTTATACCATTTTCTGGTCGAATTATTTTGATTAAGCTTTAGATTTAAGCTCAAAATATAAACTAATACATATATTGTAAGTATGTATGTATGAAAAATATTCAATAAAGCTGCCGGGTATTAACAATGGGATTATGAATGTACAACATTAATGGAAAAAATATTAAAAAAAATATATATAAATATTTTAAATATATTTTTAATCCATTTTTCGGCTTCAAAAACTCAAATCAACCTGAACATTTTCGCAAATTGCAAACAAAACCTTTATATTTAACGATTCAATGCACAACGATTCAATTGAAATTGGTGAATTGCTTTTGAATATGTGTACATATGTATGTATATATATGTAAATATTTGTTTGTGTATTGGCATGTGTTTATTATTGATATTTGCACTATTTGTATATTTAATAAGTGAAATTGAACTGCTGCACCTATGTATGTATGTACATACACGTACATACAAAGCAAATATATTAAATCATTGTAAGCGATATCTTCACGCCTCGCTGAGGTTGATATTTAAATTTTTTAGCCTTACAGACACATGCACATACGAGTATGTAAATCTATTTTTATTTTCCCATGCTTTGTAATTGGGTAGTACTGATCTGAATGTTTTTCAATCTATGGTATTTTTGAAATTTTTTGACTTTTTGACTTTTTTACTACATTAAAAAAAAATTTTTTAATTGAAGTGCATTTTTTTGAAAGCAAAACTACTTAGTACATACATATAAAAAATAAAAAAAATAAAAAAATTATAAAAAAAATGTGTAGCAAAATACTGAAAAAAACTGACTTCGCAGGATTAAAAATTGTAAATTTACCCACCGATAACAAATACATTTATTGCAATAATACTCTTCAATTGTTTCAATAGCTAGTAGCCAGTGAGTAAATGAGTGAGTGTGATCAGCGGCTGGCAGGGAGACATATATACATATATGCTTACCATACATATAAATAGTGAAAAAATCAGCATAACGAGTGTATTTATTTGATGAGTGAATGAGTTGCGAGTAGTTGGCAGTACAGGGTGTTTCATTAAGAAAAAAATCGCCCAAGCGAGTTTAGACCGAGCAGCTTCGTCAATGTGTGGTGTGCGTTCTAAGGAGGTTTTCCAGCAAGTCGAGGAACCTACAGTTTGTCCAAGTTGCCTCCGGAAAGCTGGAGGATTTGTGCGAGGAATTGATTAATCTTTGAGAGAAATACCCAAGATGGGTTTGAGATGCCCCGCCAAAGGGTAGGTTATGTTGAACTGGCTAACCCTTTGGTTCCCACATAGACGATAATACGTTCACAGATATGCCACATATGACCAAACGGCACTGCTACATTCTTTACTGTGTCTCTGGTATGAAGGACAATGTGGTTCTTTTCGCAAATTGTAGTAGTTCGCTTGCCTCCTTGGCCATTGCCGTTTGAAGGCCGTCCTGCAGTCCTTCTGAACCCAGTAAGCATTGCATTTGTGTGTTGAATGCTGGACACTGACCTCAGACATATCCCTTACATTTCCTGTACTTGTTCTCCCTAGCAGCCTTGAATCCGGCCTCTTTATCGCTGTAAGTTTAGCTTCGGTAGTTTTGTATATAATTTAAGCGAGTTTCCTTCTCAAAGTCTATTCGTCTGACGAAGTAAAATTACTTTTCACGCTTGCTTCACTTGCCTGCATGGAACTGGTAGCTTCATTAATGTGCCCTGTTTTAAAGGATCCACTTTTTAGCCAGTTCGTCAGCAAACTCATTGCCTTCAATGCCCGGGTGACTCAGCCGAATTCATACTTTGGGAAATGGAGTCCCTTAAGGCTCGCTTGGCTATCCACATAAATATGTTTTTTAGAAAGCCAGCACACTACAGTCTGCTCTGCTGCCATTTATAGCAAATATTTGGGATTTGGAAGATGTAGCCATGATTTAGCAGCAGTTGAGTGCAGTTAACTGAAGCCTCACCTCCTTCGTATTCTACATTTTCGGATGCTGCTTTGGCCGGAGTACGAACCCACGATCCTCTGTGTGATAGTACGCACTGCTAGCCATTTGCCTACCACGACCACCAGGAAATGATATCTGACCCGACTGATAGTTGGGCAGTGATAGAGGTAATGCTCTATCGACTTCTCTCTTTCGTCTATCTTCCTACCGCTGTGACAGAAGTCATTAGCTCATCTTCATACCGTTAATCCCCATCGGACAGTGACCGGTTATTGTACCACTTGTAATGCTAATGGAGGCCCTGTTCAAAAGGAGTAGAGACTTTGTTCTTTTATCTTCGATCTGAATCTTCATTCTAGCTAGCTCGTCGGCCTCACAATTCAATATCTTTGTATACGGGGACTCGAATCACGGGTATTTCGCAGGTAGCCGCGAAACATAACTGCATTTTATTTTATTTCAACTTAATGGCAACTTGGCTGTCAAAAGAAAGGGATATTAGTTCGAACGTAATGTCCTTCCAGTCTACAACTTTGATCTTCTTCCTTCTTCTTTTCAGTGCTCTATTCTTCATGGCTTAAAACTTGAACTGATCTTCACCATGTCAACTGAAATGGCAGTACATACCAAGGTTTCTACCATGACATTGGAAGAAATTAGAAATGAAGGCAGATAGACAGTAGTAGATGCCGTTGTTGCATACAGCGACTGCCTGAGATCAATGTAAACATCGGTACGGCCAAATTCCAGTAGACTTAAGAAAGCCGACAAAGAATTTACAGATAAAATCATCGTCATATGGATTGTAGACTTGATTTGGGCTGATGAAAGCTGTGTCGAATGGGACAGTAATCCACAGTAATGTGGAAGAGAGGGACAGAAGTGCGGACGGAATTTCTTTCCTGAATTGAACTTCCGGGATTGACCTTTGCTTCAGCTGGTAAGAGGCTGGTACTAGTAAGTGGCTCTCACAGTATTACTATAGACCCCAATACACTCTGTATGTGGGAAAGACATTGTTAGAAACGCGAGCAGCTTTTGGAAACTGGTGAAAAGGAGATATATCGAGACTCTCCAGTTCGAAGTGTTTCTGCAGTGGGCAGTCAAAGCTAATGTGCAAAAATTTATCTAGAAAGGTCAGTGCCTAAAATTTAGTACGGCGCTACACCGTCTGGTTAGGACAGCCACAGCCAGCTTAATGTGAATCAAATAGTGGAAATCCACTCTCAGTTTGTATATTTTCTAGTACCGCCTGATGCAAAGGCAAGAAAAGGGCACCCTATGAGAGAGAGGGTCCTCTAGTGATTCTGTCTGTTTCCACTTTAATTGGTAGGGGTCGTGACAAATCAATTTTCCATTACGTACCGACCATGGTTGGTAGTGCGTGTTACCATGCGTAGGATCATGGGTGCGAGCACAGGTCAAATCATGGTCGAAAATCATGGAAAACTAATTAGAATAAAAAAAAAAAAATTATTTTTTATTAATTCCCCCCAACAGGGAATGTCAACTCTTCGCAGTGTATTCCTGACATGAAATCAAAAGCTATAAGGAGGTGGCCTAGAATAAACTGTAGGCTTCTTCATTTTGTTGGAAGGGCAGCAAAACATACTCCACACAACATTAGAGGAGGAGCAAGAGCTCGTTGGAAATTACTTTCAGCTGTTGTTGTGGTTGTATGTTTAATTGTTGAGATGCCAGTAGTTGACGCGGTCCCAGTAGTCTAGTGTGTATATGCTATGAACTACAGGTTCATTGGTTTGATCTCTAACCAGACCGCCAGCTAAAGTAAAGTATTTTCCAAAAGCACACGCCTCTCGATAGGAAATATCGACGCCTCGGAACCCACCACAGAATGTCATCAACCGATCGGAGGTGAGATGAATGATTCCGGTCTTCGCATTTGCAGAAAGAGCATCAAGAGGCATACCACAAAATGAAGGACCAGAAGCTTAGCAGCAATTGCTTCATCGTTCAAAAAATACCAAGGTGCGGAGACCCCAGTAGTTGACACGTTTCCAGTAGACTAATGGGTAGTTATATATGCTCTGAGCTCCAGGTTCTTGGTTTGACCTCTAAACAGACTATCATGCAAGGTAAAGTATTTTTCAAATGTCCACGCCTCTTCATAGGAAATGTCAAGCCCTCCGAACCCACCATAGATATTCAACAGCCGCTCAGAGGTGGCTGAAAGCTCCGAGGAGGCTGAAAGCTTTAGATCTTCCCTCGAATAGCATTCAAAATTATTGAGAATTAATTTTTTCTTTTTGCGGTCGCCCCTTTTCCGGGACTGTCACACCCCACAAACCCACCACAGAAATTCAAAAGCTCCTTAGAGGTGCTTGAAAGCTTCGAGGAGGCTGAAAGCTTTAGGCTTCCACTTTTGCAAAAGCTTTCGGCCTCCACTTTTGTAGAAAGCGCATCAAGACGCATGCCACAACTCGAAGGAACTCAGTACTTCTTATATACCATTGTATATATGTATGCATGTAAATTATTCCAAAAATTTTAACTTCAAACCAAAATCACTAAAAACTTTTCTGTGTGATATGTATAACTTTTTTGTCATTATTTTTGTTGTTGTTTTTATTTTTATTTATTCAAAGGAAAATCATAAAGGACAAACACACTTTTGGGACACCTTGTTTATATCCCAGGTTTTTTTTTTGTTTTGTCGGAATAATGCAAATTTGTTTAAATAAGTGTGCACACGTGTATACGAGTATGTATGTATGTATGAGTTTCCCCCATAAGCTTAACGGTACACTTGTGTGGTGAGGTTGAGCTGTTTGTGCTGCGCAGATAATCCAACAATTTTCAATTAAATTAAATGACGAGTCGAGTGTCGTTTACTGTGTGTCGCGTTGGGAGTGAAGGAGCGACAGTGATACACACAAACACACATACATACATAAATATATGAACATGTGTATTCATTTAGTATGCCACTAAAAGCAACAATAATAAAAACAAGTTAGTTATCAACGTCAACATCATCAACATCATTCCACACACACATACATACACTCATACACACACACACAGATGCAAGCATAAAGTTTACAGCAACAGCCTCTGATGGCTCAGCTTCACCTTCAGCGCTGCTGAATGCAACTACCGAATTCAATTTTAAACGAACAAGCTCACTCTCATATGTACTGCCGCCGTGTGGGTGTGTAGGTGTAAAGTTGATATTGCAAAAGGTAAAGCGCAGCAGCAGCAGCAGCAGTGCACCTGTGAGGTGGTGAGTTGGTGAGGCGGTGAGTCTGTAGTGCAATAGTTTGTTATGTTAGTGAGCCTGTCAGCGCCGGACATTGTTTTCACAAATGCATTGAAATAACTAGAACTTACAGCAAAAGGACACATTTGCATGCGCCCACCAGTGTTTGGTCTATATGTATATGTGTGTGTGTGTGTGCGCACAACAAGCCTCAGGTGTTCTCGATTACATCCGTTGATTTAACCTTTTGCTAGGTTATAACGGTTTATTAGGCAGAACTCTTACTTCTTTAAAAAAAACATTATTAAGCCGTCTCTTTGGGTCTTCTCGTCATTCGAGCTCGTGCAACTTGGAATAGGAGGCGTATGATGAGCGCCTTGTAGAATCTGGTCTTTCCTCACTGAGAGGGCGCACTTCTTCTCACTAATCTGCATAATCTGAACATTGATTTCAGTGTTTTATAGTCGGCGGTGGTGGGCCTGGGACTCTAGAATCTGCCAGAGAACCCCTAAACCTTTGGTTAAAAGATACAAAGCTTGTACACCCGTTGAAAACTTTGAAACGAGTCAGAAGAGAATGTTTCCGCAGTGATAGTTTCTCTAATTAAGCATAATAATTACGCGACGAGGTCAAGATAGAATCGCCTAGTGGCCGCAGACTAGTAAAAAATCGCTGAAGCTTAAAAACTGACTCTCTCCTTAGCTAGAATGCCAGGAATCGGATATGTATCGACTCTGTCTCAAAGCTAAAAGGCTGATTATGAGCAGAAAAGGCCGAAGGAATGAAAAAGAAGAGGAAGGCCGACTATGTTTCGAAGCCACGAGGTTGATAGAGAGCTTACATGGTATTCTGAATGAAAAATTAATAGAAGGCCGCCTCAGTAACGAATACAGAGGACAGTCGAAAGGCGAAAAGAGTACAAAGCCGACTCTGCCTCGAAGCCACCAGGTTAATAGAGGACAGAGACAGCCAACTGACAGAAGAGAAGATGAAAGCTTAAAGAAGAAGGGAAAGGCAAATTCAACCTTATAAGAATAATAAAGAACAATAAGCAAGATAGGAAGAGAAAATGAGGTGAAGACCGACTCTGCCTCAGGTATGTAAATGGAGAAGAAGGCAGTTTCTGTTTCGAAGCGTTATTTGAGAGCAAAAGTTGGTGATAGAGGAGTGGAAAAGAAGATAAATGCTAGGCTAATAAAGAATAGAGACGCCCAACTGACAACAAATACGGTGAAGGAACTCTAAAAGAAGGTAAAGATCAACTCCGTCTCGAAGCTAGAGGGCTAAAAGATAACAAAGAGAACGTTAGGAAGAGTAATTGAATGAGAAGAAGGTCAACTCTGTTTCTAAGCTAGAAGTTTAATTTACAGCAGAGATGCGAAAAGAATGAAAAAAAGAGGAAGGGCGGCTCTGTCCCGAATCTATAAGGTTAATTGGGACTTGAGACCTGCGCAACTTTTGACATTGCGTCGGCGACAGCGCTCATAAAATATATTTTTGGTCACCTTGTCTCTCTTTTCAGTCGGGGTGTGGACACAAATTAGCGATATGTTGAAGAACCTTACTTTGAAGCGGATTGTGGCGAGCGGTTCATCCAACGCGGTGAAAACCAGAACTCGGTGACTGAGTCTCTCTCCCACAGCAAATCCGACAACAAATTTGCGCTCCAGTATATGGCCTCTGTAGGACATACTACAAGAATCTACTCATCTCCGACTTTGTTCCGTTCATCGCCATTCTTGGACGGCGATGGCGTCAGTCTTTAGTCTTCTGAAGGTATCAAGCAGATAAGCAGCGACACCTACACAATTATGGGATCCGACATTACAGGGGTATGCCCTTAAATCATTGTCCTTAATAAGTTTGCGGTGGTCCTACTCAGAGGTGGGATCTCACATCCTAGGCGTTGGAGCTGGTTTCGGCGTGACGTGTCGTAAACCCAGTGCACAACCTCGCTAGGCGAGTAGGGTTCGACACAATAATATAGCGAGTCGGCTGCTTTAGGATTGAGGTCGGGGCTCGCAGCGCCATCTGTGGTGAACAGACGCAGTCATTAAACTTCAGCGGATCTTTAAACCGAATATATCGAAACTTCGGAACTTCTGCTTTGCCGATATCTAACCAAAAAAATTAGTCGTCCTACCGTCACTCCAAAGGGTTAATAACAGTACCAAATGGCATTTACTCCAACAAAAGTTTGTTTGTTTGTTTGTTTATTTGTACATACATAAATAACTGTGTTTTGCATACAAAATACCAAATCTACTAACATCACAAAAACAACGCACACACACACTATCTACTACAAACTGACCATACACTCATGGTCAACAATAACAGCAACAACACCAACACCCACCGCACAACAAAGCAGTCCAACTGGTGGAGAGTGAGAGGAAGAGCAAGAGTATATTGACTACCGGCCAAAAACCGCAATAATGGCATGGATCACTTTGTACAATGCTGTTGAATGCAAAGAGTGAGATATGCAGAAAGCCCAGGATGTATGTAGTACGCAGGCGAGGCGTATGCGGTGTGAAGAGAAAACCATAATAAAGCGATCATCATCACCGAGAATGGACAACAACAACAACAACAACAGACACACAACGGATGACGCTGGACAACATGTCAACCAACGTCAGCAATGAACGTCAGCAGAATACTACTAAATGTAAAGAAATGCCAAAAACAATAGCAACAGCAGGGTGAAAAAGTAGTAGTAGTAGAAGAAGAAGAAGAGCGGGTGTTAAATCAAAGGCTCATATGAGGGGATGTGTGTGTGTGTGTGCTTTAGGGCGTACTGGCTGCAGCAACTGACCAACTAGCAATGCAGATAAACGAGTTTATATGAGTACATACATGCATACACACATAGATACTCGTATGTATATATGCATGCAAATGTAGATTTACCGTTAAACGAATGCAGCAGTAAGCCATCAATTCAGCAACTAGCCATGCAACCATATTCATCTATCCTTTCAACGGTGTTTTCAACACTTTTGCCACTTTTTGCTTTTTTACTTTTTTACTTTTTTATGCATGTATGGTACGTGTGTATGTGTCAGCATATATTTTTATAGATTTTTTTTTTGCAATTCATCCATCAACTTTAACTCGTATTTCACATGTTTTTAGAAAACAATATAGAATTTTTTCAAAAAAATCAGATTTTTTTCATTAATATTTTTCATACATTTTTTTTTTTTTTTCATTTGTAAAAATAGTAGTAAAAGATAACACCGTTGTTTTTCAGATAAGCACTCATGTCATTTAAACTGTTTGTGCACATTTTGTGGTATAAATACGTCTGTGTTGACATACACACACTCATACATGCACACATACATACACGTACATACAATAAAATGAACTAAATAACTAAAGTAGAGTTATCAAGCCACTCAGTTAAACAACTACAACCGTCACAACCATTTGCATTTGCATGTGTCGGTGAGCATGCTAGCATGTGTTGGCATTTCCTTTACGTGTGCTGTCACCGGCGTCATTGCTATTTGTTGTCTCTTTATTTATTTAGTTTTTGTGCTAGTAGCAGCAGTTCCTAGTATTTATAGCACAAAACTACAATACAAATAAATATTGTGGTGTGCGAGAAAAAAAAAGTGTGGTGAAATAGAATGAAATTGAAATGAAAAGAGCAAAATACAAAAATTAGAACTTTTCTACACATAGTACATATGTACATACATACATAGGGGTATAAATGCATGCATTCAGTTGTGTTTAGTTGACAGTGAGATAGAAATTGCATTTACATACATTCAGGCGCAATCACCGGATGGCTACTCGTCGCACAAAGTGACATTTTGGTTTTTAATGAATTTATGAAAGCAAATTGCTATTATTTTATTTTAATTTATTTTATTTTATTTTTTTATTTTATTTTATTTTATTTTATTTTATTTTATTTTATTTTATTTTAATTTATTTATTTTATTTCATTTCATTTTATTTTATTTTAATTTATTTTATTTTATTTTATTTTATTTTATTTTATTTTATTTAATTTAATTTAATTTTATTTTATTTTATTTTTTTTTATTTAATTTCATTTTATTTTATTTGATCTTAATTTATTTTATTTTATTTTATTTTATTTTATTTTATTTTATTTTATTTTATTTTATTTTATTTTATTTTATTTTATTTTAATTTATTTATTTTATTTCATTTCATTTTATTTTATTTTAATTTATTTTATTTTATTTTATTTTATTTTATTTAATTTAATTTAATTTTATTTTATTTTTTTTTATTTAATTTCATTTTATTTTATTTGATCTTAATTTATTTTATTTTATTTTATTTTATTTTATTTTATTTTATTTTATTTTATTTTATTTTATTTTATTTTATTTTATTTTATTTTAATTTATTTATTTTATTTTAATTTATTTATTTTATTTTAATTTATTTTATTTTATTTTTATTTTAATTTGTTTTATTTTATTTTATTGTATTTTATATTATATTATTTGATTTTATTTTATTTTAATTTATTTTATTTTATTTTATTTTATTTTATTTTATTTTATTTTATGTTATTTTATTTTATTTTATTTTATTTTATTTTATTTTATTTTATTTTATTTTATTTTATTTTATTTTATTTTATTTCATTTTATTTTATTTTATTTTATTTTATTTTGTTTTATTTCATTTTATTTTATTTTATTTCATTTTATTTTTTTTTATTTTATTTTAGTTTATTTTATTTCATTTTATTTTAATTTATTTTAAAGAAGAAATTCAATTTCAACTATATTTATTTAATATTAATATAAACTTCTCGTCAATGTGAATTTATTCATATATTAAAACAATGCAATAATTATTATTAAGCCGAGAAAGTGATTTGAAAATTAAATTAATATTATAATAGCTCTGTCTAATGAAATTATTAATGAATTTTAATAATGAATTAAATTATTAAATATTGCTGCGCAAAATTGAACATTTTAACTCGAAAACACCAAAAACTCATTAAAAATGTAACAAATTATGGCACAGCTGTTGGAGATTTCATTAAATTTTCGCAATACTATATATCACCGAAATATTCTGTGCATTAATATACATTTTAAATTACCAACGCATACTACATTCAATTAACTGTTTATTCACCGCCTCTCCAGCCTATCGAGAAATTGTATAGTTAATTTTCAATAACTTCAGTCAACACAATGATAAATAAACTCGTATCATTTCATTCATTCAACGTCATCAAACTTCCCAGTCTGCCCTCTCTCTCCGCCTCTGCCTTGCCATGCTGGCAAACACTCAAAATTGACATTGTTGACAGACGAAATTGCCACAACTACAACAACAACAACGACAAAAACAAGTACTCGTGCAAGCACAAGTACCGTCAAGTCAAATTTACAAACTAATTCGATTTGAACTTCATCATTAATTAACTCATTCAACTGTCTACTCAAACTGAATAGGAGAGTGTCTGGCGGTGGGTTGGAGTGCTAGTGGATTTGATTGTTTGTGGAGTATGTAGTTTTTACATTATATATGTAATATGTATAGACAAACTTTATTGTAAATAGTTGTAGATATACAATGTTTATAGTTCTGGAGCCTTGCAAAGGGCGTACGCCACTTTACGCTGTCGAGTGCTAAATAAATAATTAGCTACTTGTTGTTACTATACATACATACATATATGCTTGTATGTGTTAAAGTAACAATAAAAATACTTTTCGAGCACCTACAATGGTTTATGTGTATACTCGTATACGGGTATGTTCCTTTATATGTATGGATTTGCGGGGATTAGCCAACTAGTAAATTAAATCCAACGAAGCTGGAAAAGATATACAACACATACATTTACAGTTATTTTTGTACATGTGTGGAATTTCGAAAAAGTGCAGGACTCAATGCTATACTTATTGACCCAACATCAAGCAGCTAATTACTTACATAGATAACGAATT
>JAWMAG010000402.1:172500-337269 GCA_037013455.1 Ceratitis rosa | reverse complement strand
GCTTAAAAAGAGAAGATGAATTGGGCTTGCCTACCCATCTTTGTTGTATTTCAGATCTAGAGAATTTTAAGAATAATATTTATGATGCTTACATGTGAGATGAGATGGAAGGTCACGAGTACAAAAATCTTCAATTAGTTTTCTTGTTTTAGAGTTTTATGCCGTGAGATCTTCCGAAAGACTGGCTCGTACTGAGCGTTTTTTACAGTTTAACTCCATTGAAAAGCCTGTGAAGACTTTAAGGAAGTTACTTTAGTCCTCCCTCTCAGTTTTTTTTTTTTTTGCCCTCAGCAGGGAGTGTCAAGCCCTCCAAGTATATTTGTGGAGTGAAATAAAAAGCTCTGCATTAAAACTCCTCCATCATGAACTGTAGATTTCTCCACTTTTTGGGAAGAAATTCAAATGCCTATCACTAATTGAAGAAAGAGCTCTACCAAAAATCACTTCAGCCTTTAAAAAAGGCATATAAGTGGAAAGAACACTATTTTTTTGTCTCTCAGAGCCCGAGGTAGGCATAAGTCGCCCTTGTAGCGTAACATCCACCAGAAAATACAACCCAAACTCTTCTCATCGACAGCCAGTCGACGGTAGATGCAAAGGCGATCTCTTTTCCGTTACATGTTCCACCTAAAAATTCTCTTTCTTTCCCACCTCTCTGTAGCGCAAACTTATTTCAAGCAGTCTCGGCTGAAATCCCATCCACGTTGAGTGAATTACTTTGTGGGGTTCGTTGCGAGTGTAAAAATATAAAGAAATCTCGTAAACACGGTTACTCCAACTGAGTCTTAGAGAGCTATAACAGAATAGTTTGAGCTGAAGAAGTTGAACTGCTGAAGAGGTGCAGAATAATACACATTTCATCCCCACACAGTCTTAGTCTTTTAGTGTATTTACCTCTTATCTTATCTCCTGTGTCCCTCCTTCTTATGCATTCGTATTCCTCTACGCCTTTAACACCGCTCCCATAATTATCTCGCCGAAATTGTGCGTTCACATGCCAACACCACAAAGCGCAACCATTTAATTTGCTCACTTTTGATTAACTTCATCACTGTGAAAACGTGCTGTTGTTGATTGCAGACGTTCGCAGATAAAGCAAACTGTATGGCTTAATGCATACGATCGGGTAGTGCATGCAGCGGATTAAGAAAAGCACAGAGTCTTCTCAGCTGCAAGTAAGTAAGCGTAGCAATTGATGCAGAAATTAAGGATGATGCGGATGGAGGTGGCATGAGAAAAATATGGAGTTAAAGTTATAATAAATATATGTATGAGCATATCTACCACACCCAACCCTTCCACCTTCCACCTTCCCTTCCCACACGCTGCTACTGCTTATAGCTTCCCTTATTACGCTGCTGTTCAGGCTAAATTGTCAGACGTGCGTTGAAAACGACTGCAGTTGACATTTTTGCAAAACCAATATTACACACAGACACACACACCTAATTTATTACATTTCAATGCAACTCTGTATAGAATAAAGTAAAAAGAATAAAGTAGTTTTTTTTCGCAACGCGTAAATTTCCAGCTGCGTCAGGCTGTTGACAGCGTTTATAACGTTAGTGCGTGGTTGCTTGGCAACTCGTGACTCATGAGAAGGTGTGGCGTAAAACAGCACGATTTCTATTGCATATTTCTTCTTCTGGCGCTTTATAACCGCTGAAGCGATTTTCGGCCGAACTCTGCTTCTAATTTGTGGTGAGCGCCATGGTGCTTTCACAACAAATGGAGTGACCTACAGTTTATACTAAGCTGCCTTCGAACGACTCCGGAGAAGCTTTGGTTTTCATGCCAGAAATACAATGGTGGACACCAGCAAAAATAAAATAAATACAAATTTTCTCCGATAAAGGCGAAAACGCAGGTCAGGGGCAGCTGAAAATGTAAATAATGTTTACGGTCATGACACTGTAACGGTCAATCAAGCACAATTTTGATTTCGTTGATTTCGTTCCGGTCATTTTGATGTAAAAGATGCTCCACGATGTATCAAAAATGGCGATAAAATAATAGAAATCGGTTGAGTCTGACCATGAGGCGAGCACTGTTTCGATTGCCCACTTGAAAAAGGCTGGTTACAAAAAGAAGCTCCGAGTTTCCGTCAGCGAATCGCTGCTGAAGCGTAACAAAATCGAGGAATTCCTGAAGTGGTTGGTGACTGGTAATGAAAAGTGGATCATTAGTAACAATGTCAAATGAAAACAATCGTGTTCGAAAGTCAATGGGCCGGTACAAATAATCTTCAATCCAGATGATCAATAAGATTTTGTTGTGTGTTTGATAGGATTGACAAGGAATCATCCATCGTGAGCCAAACTCTTAATTTGGACCAATACTGTGAGCAATTGAACCGTTTGAAGGAGCAATTGTCTAGAAGCGTCCAGCCTTCGCCAACAGCAGGGGAATTGTGTTTCATCAGGACAACTCTAGACCATACACAACGATGGTGACTCGTTAGATGCTCCGAGAGCTTGGTTGGTTGGTTGGTTCTTAAGCATCCCTCTTATAGTGCGGACCTCGGAACAATTGATTACCATTGACTGTCAGCAGTGACGTGGGAGCCGAGTCCCGAATGTGATGACTGTTCCTTTGATAACAGAAGATATTTCGTCTTGCCCTCGTTGACTACCAGACTCATATTCTTAGTTTCCTTATTCAGTTTGGAGAAAGCAGAACTCACTGCCAGGTTATTGAGGCTAATAATGTCAATATCACCGAAGTACGCCAGCAGCTGTATCTATTCAGCTCTGCAGCTCATATAATTTTCTCTAACAATAAGTGAAAGAAGTCTCACGATAGGGAATCACCCTGTCTGAAACCTCATTTGGTATCGAACAGTTCAGAAATGTCCTTCCCAAGCCTAACGTCAGTTTACATAGCCGTATAAGTTTCACGAGGATACCGAATTCAGACATAGCAGCTTAAAGGTATGCTGTCGAATGCCCTTTTACAATCGAGGAAAATGTTGTGTGTGTTGATCCTCTTTTCACGAGTCTTTTCTAAGATTTGTTGCTTGGTGAATATCTGGTGAATGTTTGATTTACCAGGTCTAAAGCCACACTGATAAGGTCCAATCAGTTTGTTGGCGGTGGGCTTTAGTCTTTCACACAATTCGCTCGACAGGACCTGATATGCGATATTAACGAGGCTTATCCCACGGTAATTGGCTCAAGCTGTGGGTTCCTCATTTTTGCGGATTGGGCAGAGCACACTAAGGTTCCAGGCAGCAAACTGATGCATGCACCTTCTCAGTTCTTCAACGTCGTATTTGAATAGCTCGGCCGGTAGGCGGTTAGCTCCAGTCGCTTTGTTGTTTTTTTTGGCGGGCAATCGTTATTCGAACTTCAAAGTCTTTAACTGGAGAAGTGTGCCCTCCGTAAATTCAGTATACTCTGGGCATCAGTTACTTGTTACTTGAACAAAATAGTATATACTTGCTTAAATTTTTCTTATTAAAAATCCTTTTCTTTACCTCGATTTCGTTCGTTTATCTGTGGTTCTCGGCTGGTTTATGAAATGTAATGTATAAGCACTAAAGCAAAGCTGTGAAATCTAAAGATTTGCCCATAGCTCATTAGCTTTTTTGATTTGGCTCGTTACTCAGCCTTTTCTCAGTTCAACAATCTCTTTTTACGACCATTTTTTTTTTACCTTTTGATGCAAATTTAATAACACTTCTCTTTATTATCTTTCATTACAGCGCAGTCCATATGTTTATTTTCTCAATTGCGGCACATTGCGTAATCGTTTCATATTACGCTTGAACGAATCACGTGATTTGGTGGAACGTGCACGCGACTCCATTTATTTGGTGCAACGGTGAGTTAAAACAATTAAAAAAAACAACAAAACAAAATTTAAAAGAATAAAAAAATAAGAAAAATTTTAAATTTATAAATGTTTCAATAACTATACAATATATTGCTTTTTAATGACTAGTTCAAGAGTTTAATATACCTAAACATAAGCTAACGATATAGCAGTAGATTTTTTGAGAATTTTTTGGTGAATTTTTTCCATATTTTTCATTTTTTTTTATTTTAAACGCAAATCTTCTGATACAATTTCCAGTATGAGCCAGGAGACATATCCCCGCATTGATGTACATAAAACGCTTGAGGCAATGGAGAATGATTTGGAGGAGACCAAACGTAATCTCACTGTACTCTCAGCGACGCTCGATCGTCGTGCCATTGATCGTCATTATGCCGATGCTCTGCATGGCCTTTGCAGTGGCGGTCTTCTGGGGCTGAGCTTAATGATGGTCGCCGGACTGTTGACTTCTTTTCTGCTCACCATATTGGTGTATGCGGATTCGCATGCTTGGATCTATTTGAGCAAACGGTAAGTTGGGCAAGTGAAATGGATTTATTTTTCTTATATGAATTTTTAAAATATATTCGGCACGCATGTGTTTTTCTTACTAATGTGTTTTGTGTATATTTTTTCTTTCTTTTTTTCCACGCTCTTCGTATTTCTGTTTTCTTTTTACTCTACATTTTTAATTTTTTCGCTGTTTCTTATCATATTTTTGACAATGTTTTCTTGCTTTCTCTGTTTACTTAACTGAATTCACACATTTCCTTGATCACCTCTAATTTTTCCTATTCTCTTTTTCACTCTATCAATCATTGTATCACCTTTCCCATTTTTGTTTATCTGTCCTCTTCCCTCCTTCCTCTTTCATTTTGCTGATTCCACTTTAAAATTCCCTTTTTATTTAATTTTTTGCAATATTTTTTTTCTTTCTTCTGTTAATCTGCCCTCTTTCTCTTCCTGCTTGATTGTATTCTTTTTCCCTCTCTTTTCTTTTAATTGTATATCTTTATTATTTGCTCTAACTACCTATTGTCTTTCTCCTCTCTTCTTTTTTTTCTTCAACGACCTTCTTCTTTTCTCCACTTCTCTTTATATTTTTGACAATTCTTCACTTTCAAACCATATTTTACTTCATTCTCTTTCTGCCTCTTCCTTTTTTTCTGGTTGTTTTTATTCCATATTCACAATATTTTCTTATGAATTTATATTTATTTTCACTCTCCATTATCTGTATTAATTGATGACTTATCTCCCTCTCTCCCTCTCTTCAACTTTAAACCTCTTTCACACTCCGCCTTCTCTTTGTCACTTATCAATTTTTTCTTTGCTTTTTTTACACTCTATTTCTCTCCCTCTCTCTCTCTCTCTTTCTGTCTCTCTCTCTTTCGCTCTCTTTCGCTCGCTCGCTTTAGACCCAGCTCACTGGATATCGATAAATCCGAAACCACGCCGCTTTTCCCATCGAACGCACCGAGCGCAAGCATTTCACCCACCGCACCACTACATTCGGGCACCATGAATCGCACACTACCACACCATCAGCAATCCGCAAACACGCATGGCATTGGCATTGGCGGTATCGGCGGCGGCGGCGGCATTGGCAGCAGCGGTACGCTTGGTTCGCATCGCAATGGCACCGCTGGAATGAGAACAGGGTTCGTCGCTACATCATCACCTACAACAACTACAACCACACTACAATACAACAATCATCCACATAGAACTAACGCTAGCGCTGGCATTGGTGGCGGTGGCGGTGGCCACCATACTGGTACTGCCATCGGCATGGTTAGCTCGGCCACAGGCTTATTAGGCGGTCGTCTAACGGCTGGCGGCAGTACTGGTGGTAAGGCATCACCATCGCCACCGCCGGGTTATGATGTTGTGGTGCATGGCACAAGGCATGGTTTTTATTAATTTTTTTTTTTCGTTTTAATTTCCATTTTATTTACCTATGTTTTTTTTCAATGCACTTAATTTGCGCTGAAGCTCATTTACATACATATGCTATATATTTACATAATCACTCTAATCCTACTGATTTTAATTCAATTATTAATTTGGCGTATTTTACTTAAATGTTGTTTTTTTATTTTAGATATAATGGAGGAATTTTTTATAAATAATAATTGATTATATTTTTTCCATAAAAACGGCAGTTTAATGTGTGTAATTAAATTTTGCGATTTTATTTGAAATAAAAACTAAATCTTTTTTTTTTTTGTTTGCCATAAACATAATTTTTTTTTTTTAATTTTAATAAGAATTTGGGATTTATGCTTACATTGCGGACCGAAAATAATTCAATTTACTTTTTCACGCTGCTTAAATTTTAATAAAATTATTATTTCTTAATTTATTTTAAATTAATTAAAATAAAAATCTTTTAATTATATTATCAACAATAAAATTATTTTATTTTGTTGCTTCATATAACATATTTACCATGTAAACTAAGTTTTATTAAATTCTATAATTAAAAACCTTAAATTTCAATATTCCAATAAAATAAATATTATTTAAAAATTATAATTATTTTTTATTTTTACTTTGTAAAGTGAATAAAATATTTTTAAATTTTTTTATTTGAAAAAAGGTCTTTTATTGGTAGCTTAGTTATTTAAATTTTTTTAAATACTTTTATTGTTATTTTTTCAAATTTATTAATTAGTTGCTAACCAAAAATTGATAAATAAATAATAATATATTTATATTATTAATATTATTTTAATTTTTTATCACATTTCCTATTTAATCAGAATATCAAAATAATCTTGGTAGCCCAATGATTTTCAGAATAAATTGCTTTGAAAAAATATTAAAAAAGTATATATTTAATCTAATAGTTTAAGTTATCTCTGCGGAGCTTTTTGCAATTCTTTTTTCTAATTTTTTTATTTTTATTTATTTTTTCTGTTTTATTATAAATCCTTAAATTAAAATTAATAGATTTTAATTTTTGTTATAATTTTCAATTTTTTATATAACCATGCTAAGTTAAAATTAAATTAAAAATTGATATTTTTTGGAATGATAATAAAAATATATTTAAATTTTCCTATATATTATCAACTTTCGATCAGAGATATATTTTTCACAAATTTTCTCGATATTTTTTCCATTTATTAAAATTTGGAAATAGAAATAGTTACAAATTCATGATATGTTTATTTATATATTTACTGTACATATTTTCAACCACAAAAATAACTTTTTACACGCCACATTTCACAACACATTTTCCGCATAATTAGCATAATTTAATTTGAAAAAAAAAAAATGAAAACAATTTTAATATTAATACGATTTTGCAAATCTCTCTCTACTACATAAACATTAAAAGCATTATTTATTTATATTTACATAGTTGCGGCAGACAATTTTATATTCAATAATATTGTATTATGTAAATACATAATTAAATACATATTATTTTGTTGTACAATACTTTATGCATACATAAATGTATATTGTAATTTTACTACAAGGTTATTATTTGGTTTTTATGGTTCACCATTGCGTATGAGTAACTTGTAAGTTCAGCGAAAGTGCATATTAAGTTCAGGCAATTGCATACAAATATTTATTTTGCTGCTAAATATTTTTTAATAAGCCTATATAATCGTAAATAATTCATTTTTAGCGGTGGTTTTTTAAGCATTTTTTCCTAATATTATCTTTTTAAATAGTTTTTCAATAATTTTTTGAATATTATTTCTTTTAAAATATTTTTCACTATTTTTAATAAATTTTTTTCTAGTTCCTTGCTATTTTTTATTCTATTTCATTATTTTTTTTTATTCTTAGTATTAGGGAGCTTTTTTATTTGCCAATATATACATACATAATTTTTTTTTTTTTTGCCTCACTGGTATTAATATGGAGTTATTTGAATACTAAATATTTAGCAAATTAAATATTGTACATTGCTTTGCGAATTTTTTCAGGTTACAAAACAATATGTGTCCAAGTACACCTGCATAGAAAAAAATTGTACTAATTTGTATACTGCTTTCATACACTTATATACATACATATTTTCTGGCAGTACACAAACGGAATTTTATTTTGCAAATGTTTTGCATCTCCACGTTTTTTTCTAGATTTCTTCTTTATAATGTTATAATTATTTACCGAATTTTTTATGAAATTTCTGTTTATAAATTAATTTAATGTTGTTTTTTGCATAAAATTCTGATTTTTAAATTATAAATTAAATTTTTAGAATATTAATGGAAAATTTCCGATTTTTCTATTTAATATTCCAATATTTAAATAAACTTCCAAAAAAATATTAATAAACGTGCTAAATTATGTTTCAAATTTCTAGTTCAAATTTAGTTTTCTGTTCATTAATTACAAAAATTAATATTATATAGAATTTCTATATAAAAGATTTCTGTTATTTACATAAAATTTCTATTCGTAAATAAAATTTCCCAATATTTTATATCTGTTTATAAATTCAAAATTTCCAAATTATTCTGAATATTTTCTGTTTTTTTTTTTCAATTAATAGAATATTTAAATTTTTTTTAATTTCTCTGTTTATTATATAATTATTCCAAATTTTTGTATAAATTTTCTTTTTAAATTTATTTAAATTTCTAAAATTTTACGTACATATTCTATTTTTAATTTCAATATATTTTTTATTTAAGTTTTATTATCATTTTTCAGTTAGTTGAATTTATTTATTTTTTATATTTTAATAGTTTTTTTAATGTCTAATTTATTTGAATTCACTTCAGTTAATTTTTTATTTTTTTTTCATTCACTTCAACACGCTTGAGCGGACAATAATAACTTTTTAAACTGTCACTTTATGCACGCACTTTATTGCACTCTCCTAGGCGTATACGTAACCTTTTGACTGTCAAACGAGTGATTGATGAAAAAAATATCACTCATACGCACTGGTGCACTTATGCTGTGCTTTTCACTGCATATATTAAAGCAAAGTAAAACTCACAAATTTTATATAATTAAATATTGTATTTTTTTTACTAAGAACTTTGTGATTTATACAAAAAAATACAAATTAAAATATTTTTCATGCCTCAGCTAATACCTTAATGCATTAAAAAAATAAAATAAAATAAAATAAACAAATCAAGGGCAGATGAACAAAGTTAGCCAGACTAGTCGGCGTTCAAAGTTTAACATTTGTAAAAATATTATCATTTCACAAGCAGATTAACAACAACATATATGTGTGTATGTGTAGGAGAGTAGCAAAAGAGTTAATGCGGACATACATATGCATAAATACTCGTATATACATACGTATGTATGCACAAACTTACATTTAAATGCGTAATTTTAAGCCTATAATATACGTATGATATGTACTATGTAAATCCTTTCACTGCTTTAAACTTATTGTACAAACCAGCCACAGATTAACGCCTAATCAGCCACTTATAGTTCGGCGTAAAGATTTTGGCAGCTGGCATAATGTCTACTTTGAGCCTTTGCTCCTGGCCAAAGGCAATTTAACAGGTGGCTTAACTCATTAAGAATGCTAATTAAATCAATACAATTATAATTTCGATAATGACTGGAAAATTAATTTACATACAATTATTAAATTGATTACATTTTTTTTAATATTTCGCAAAATTATAGCAAATCACGTATATATGTACGAGTATAAATCTGAATAAATCGAAAAATATAATTAGGTTAAACAGATATTATCACTTAGTACTCAGATAAGACGGATAATGTGAAAAATTTCTTTAAAGACTCGTAAAACATTAAAGTGAGCAAAATGAGAAAAGAAATAAATTTTAAATAGTCTAGAATTCGGGGATAACCGAAAAAGATTTAATATTTTAATGAAACAGCTCTTATTTTTCTGCATAAAGGTAATTTTCCTTCAATGGAAAATGTTTGAGCTATTCGGACAACTCGGATAACCAGCTTATAAAAAAATATAGAAGAAAGTTTAGATTTCGGCATTAAATATTGATTTGTTTGGTACATAGGATAACTCGTATAAAAGCTAAAAGGCTTAAGTTCCTTCAAGAAATACTTCGAAACGTTTATTTGGTCGCATAACAGTTTTCTTGTAAATAATAAGAGTTATATGTACATATATGGGTTTCGGATAACATATTTCTTCATTCAGTTTCATATTATAGTATTTAGAAGGTTATATAAAAGTTATCCGACCTATCCGATATTCTTCGGATAAAGTTTTTTATTAATTTTATTTATCAAAAAATATGTCTACGAACATTTGAACTTTATCTAACTTATCTCGCATGTTTCAAATGTGAACTTTCTCGTAAAAAAGTAAGAATTTTTTCTAAATAATAATTTCTGTGCACCTTTAAACTTACGAGACATATTTGCGTTTCACATAAAACATCACTTCAATAAATTCAATGCCTTAGCTTTTTACAATATATATAAAAGCCAACGGATTCAATCAACTTACCTCGGATAATGTGTTTCTTAACTCTTACTTTTAGTGAAGTTATTAGTTTTATCCGGCTTATCAAGCATATTTTGGATAACAAATTTTTGTGTAAATAATAATATTTTCATATCTAGTTGATGTTTGTAGTAACATAGGAACCCATTTGGAATTCGGAAAACATATTACTTAAATAAATTGCATGCTTTAACATTTTCGGTCATATAAAAAGTTATCCGACAAATCCAACACATTCCGGATAATATTTTTTTTAATAAACACGTCCCATACGTTTATGTAAGTACATAAACATTTTAAATTTATCCGAATTATACGACATATTTTGCAAAAATGTTTTATCTGACAAATATTAGGAAAATATATACTTATATATAATCATATATGAGATTTTTCATAAATTTAAAAATATTATTTTAACAAAATTTAAAATGATTATTTTTATTACCCTAAATTAACTTATTAACATTTGTATAATATTTATGAATTTAAATTGAACTTATTTTTTAAGGAAACTTCAACTTCAATTTATATACTCGTACATACATATATGTATATATATATACTCGTGTACATAATTATGTATATATACTAATATATGATTTAAATATTATGCCGTTAATTCAACCACTAATACTTAATTCTCACATTGAGAACATTTCACTTACATATGTATTTAATTAACAATGAGTACACCCTTTGACGCATCTCTTTATCTCCTCTTTTGCTTACACCTTTCCTTTCTAACCCTTACTCTCTCTTTCTCTCCGCGTTTCACCCACAGATCGGGCCATCACACACTCGGCCGGCTACCCTCACATCATCAGCAAAATTCATCGGGCTATTTGAGTGGTCCTAATAATGGTAAATACGCCACACTCAGCAAACAGTGTAAGACTCTCGAATCGAGCGATTTTTACTGAGAATCGCTTGCCTGCAGCAACACAAATGCAGGCATTATTAGCAACACCAACAACACCGCAGCAATCAACATATTCGGCGGTAGCAACAACGTCAGCAATCACATCAAACACCAACAACAGGCCAATTCATTAAAGAATATCTTCGCTTCAGCTACATTACCACGCTCCGCAGGTTCCTCTATACGTTCGGTACTTTCCGCACAAGCGGTACATCGTTCCACCGGCAACGGTTTGGATCGTGACGATGATCGCGACCCACGTGATGTTACGAATAATAGTTTCAATCGTTTCGATCCGAAGTACATTAGCATCGGACCGAAGGCGGTGCGCGGCAATAATAATTTGAATATTGTTGCGGCGGCCACGGCAAATAAGTGCGCCACGCTGCGCCATGTCGGTCGCTATGGCGGCTCGTTGAAGGGCGCCAGTCCTTCGGCGAATCTGCGCAGCGCCAAGACACCCTCCATTGCAACCGTTTCAAAGGATTACTGCCAGCAACCGGACTGCATACCGCAAACGTACACGACCGAGGTGATTGTACCACATCAGACACAACAACAACAACAACAACAACAACCGCCACCACCACCGGCGCCATTGCCACCACCAAAACCGCGCACAACGAATACGTTTACCGAGATACCGGGCACTACAGGTGTAGGCAGTTCGTATGCCAAAGAGCAGCAGCAAATGCTTATGCAACAACAGCAGCTGCAACAGTTTCAGCAACAACAACAACAGCTGCAGTTGCAGCAACAGCAACAACAGCAATTGGCTGCGTTGCAGGCAGCAGCAGCGCAACAACAGCAACAACAGGCACAACTGCAAATGCAACAGCAGCAGCAGCCGACACTGCATCAGCAACTGCATCAACACCACCCGCCCACGACCCACATACTGCCACCCACGGCAGTCTATAGCATTGAGACGTCGGGCTATCAACCCCAAACACAGCAACAGCCCTCGGCGCAAGCCCAGCAAATGCAACAACACATAGCGGTTGCACAACAACAGCCGCCACCGCCGACAGCCGCGCCACGTGAGCCACCACGACCACCACCACAGCGTTCACTCAATCCGGCATCGATTGTAAATCAACCACTGCCGGAGATACCGCAGCAGGCACAACAATCGAAAATCTCGCCACAACCACTATGCGCGGCCAATCTCAATCAATATCGTTCGCTACAACGACCACAAGCACAGAAAATGCAATTGCCCACCGCTGCTATGCCGTCGGCGCAACAACAGCAGCAGCAGCAACAGCCACCATTGCCACCGAAGAAGAAGACTTCACGTGAGATAAGCACTTCGACGGCTGGCGGCACTTTAAATGCCAATCACTTGCAAACATTGCCGCCGAAATCAGCCAGTTTGCGACAGCAACAGACTGCCACCAACGCTTACGGTTTTGAACGCGAACGTGAGCGTGAGCGGGAGCGCGTGGAACGACATGAACGCCCGAGACGCGCCGAAACGCTCGATAATGCACGTACATCCAACAGCAGCACTGGTATGGCTTATATAGAGCAGCAATTCGGCGGCAGTGGTAGCGTGAAAAAGCAACACTCTTATGATTCGTATACGCTGCAGCAACAGCAAGCCCAACGGCATGCTACTGCAACAACTCCCAACAATAATTATCATGGCGCGATTAGTACGAAACATCAACAACAGCAGCTTCAGCAGCAGCAACAGCAACAATACTTAATTGAGGCACAACAACAGCAGCTGTATTATCGCTCGCTGAAGCGCGGCGGCTCACATGCCAATAACGATCTCTATTCCGTCACAGAATTGTAGGAGTGTGCCTGCTGCGGTGGCGGCGTAGATGTTGTGCGACGTACGACGACAACATGTCCCACAACAGTTGCGCCACCAGCCGCAGCAGCAGCGGCCCAAACGGCCGCACCACCACCCATACCATTGCCGCCAAAGAAGCATCGTTCCTCTACCAGCGTAGGCACCACTACAATGTCGACGCGTGACAGCCAGACCACCACTGCCAAAGCCGCAATGAGCGCAGCTACAACAATGACTTGCGACGATCACGAATATGATGAATACTGTCCCGAGCAATATGATGCGCATCACCATCATCATCACGGTTCTGCGCAATCACAAGCGGCACAGCAGCAGTGTGAGCGAGAGCGGGAGAGAGAACGAGATCGTGAACGCGATCGAGAACGGGATCGCGAACGAGAACGCGAACGCGAACGGGATCGCGAACGTGATCGAGAGCGTGAACGTGAACGTGAACGCGAACGTGATGGCCATCATCGACACAGCTCATCGCGTGCCGCGGCATCAGCACTGAAACACCAACGTGCCGCCACTTTTGATGTGGCCGATGCGCGCGACTACGAGCTCCAACGACTGGGCAATCGACGCTCACAACAACAACAACAGCTGCAGCAACAATTGCAACAAGCAGCTAGCGGCATTGGTAGTGGTGGTGGTGGTGGTGGTAGTAGCAAACTCCGTAGCGGTGGTGAACATCGTGGCGAACGCACACATGATCGTGAACGTTCACGTAGCGATCATCGTATCTCCACTTATGCATGCGACGATACAGCGCTTTGTGGCAACAGCACCGGCGGTCATCAGCATCATCTCGCCAACGGTGGCCTAACTCAATCGAGTAGGCAACAGCGGCGAGAAAAAACATTTAAAGTATGATTTTTAGAGACGTCATAAAAATTTTCCCCTCCCTCTACGGAAACGTACGGTAAACATGCGACAGCAGCGGCGGCTTATAGTTGGTAAACTTTTGTTATTACGATAACAATAATGAATCACCAACCAACGACCAGCGGCAGTCCGGTGGCAATAACAATGGCAATGTTGATTATTGCCGCAATGACGGCGTGTACTTGTGCGTTTAGTGGAGGGCAGTGAGGCAGCAGCGCGGCGGATTTATAATAATAATTGTGCGCAACACACGAAAGCATTCAAAGTCCAAAATTCTATATCCAAAATTCAAACCGAAACCAACACCAAACAAACGAACAATCCTAAATAAAATTCGAATTCTGAAATTTCACACGCAACCATGCCACCAAAGCGATGGAAGGCATAGTGTTGTGGTCTGTATTTTAGACGTTGTGTTGCCTTCCTTAAGACAAAAGCGATAATTAGCAATTCATAATCGGCACCAACCTATCAACCTAATTCTATAAGTAAGTGTATTTATCGATTGTAACTATTTTCGTCACTAGTGTTGTTGTTGTGTAGTTTTAGCATAGATTGGGTTTTTTAGGAAAAAAAATATGTACGTGTTAGAAAAGATGTTTCAAAAACTTTATTACGTAAAACGTGACGTAAAACTATGTAAAATTAAAAGAAGATTTTTGAAATAGTAAATAGGCGAAAGCATGTAGTGCACAATTTAGTTAACCGAGGGCATATTTTTTATATTTCAACTGTATACACTTACATATCTTGCTTTAGTTAAAGTATATTCAATATTATTTAAGCAATTTCAATTAAAACTTACTTAATATTAATCAAAAAAAATTAATAATAATTTAAGCCGGCAATTATATACAATAGAAATATTTTTATGATCCTCCATTTTTTTTAGCGAACCACCCTATGCATACCGAAAATCGGTGGAAGAAGTCGGCCGAAAATCATTTAAGCGATTATAAAGTGTCAATTTTCATTATTATTATTATTTTTTTTTTGCAGTTGTTGAATTTCTGAAAAATTCCTTAAATCCTTTTAGTTTGCACTTTAAGTACATGCAACAACACTATTTGCATTACCACATTACCAATCAAGTCCGTCAGTCACATATGTATATTGTTTGTATATATTTTTAAACATACAAAGTTACCAGATTTCGGTTTAAACCCAATTCTGTTTATTTTTATATCCTTTAAACACTACACAACTATACATTTATAACACTTCTGATAGTTTGCATTAATTTAGAACGTGTATGCACATGCAAGACAAATCAATTAAGCAATGACAATTCATTTTCAGCGTAGCGCTGCCGGATATAAAAAGTGACAGGGATGTTATAGTTTTAAATTAAACGACTTTACAGCAGATATTTGTGTACAAGTGAAATAACTATTTTGTATATTACTTTCATATAATTTATTTAAACAATTCGCTCTTTTCTTATAATTAAACTTGAAAGCACGCTTTCGTCGCCAAATTATTAGTGTACAAAATTCCACATGTACATTAATATACACAAAAAAACTGAACACAACACACGCAGGAAGCTTTTTAGTATTAGCAGAAAAAGTTAAATAAGTCGAATAAAACATTGTCGAATTGTTGCGTTTAGGTGTATTGTATAATTTATTGTAATATGTTACCACACATTTGCCTTAAGTTGTTGAGTGTTGCCAGATGTATGCATTTGTAATTCATAAGTTATTATATACTATATTTTATTAGTTTAAATATACTTGCATATAAAATAATTTAATGTTATAATTATAAAAAATGTGAATTAGCATAAATTATTTTTTAAGAAAATAAAATATGCAATAAATGAAATTGCAAATTATTATATTTTATTTATATTTATATATAAGTATTATATTATATTATTACTACTTTTAATAATTTCCTTAACCAAATATAAGTATAAAATGCACTTAATTAAATATTCATTTTCGCTTCAAGGATATCTACACGCAGTGCTGCCACTTCAATGTGGTGAATTTGTTAGCTCTATTTGCGTATAACCAATAAGAGTGTCAATATGCGAAAAATCTAAAGCGCTATTAGCGGCAACTTTACTCAATACTTAAAAAAGAAAAACTCTATAAATACACGATAAAGACCAACCATCCTAAATTCATCACCAAACCTGGAATAATTTTATTTTTTGCCATACCTTGTTTTCGAAATTATTATTATGAATTCCAAAGTGAATAAGCGAAATAAAATTTTTCTGACGTCAATAAATCGAAATACATAAATTATGTAAAACAACATGCATATAGCAAAGTGAAATAAAGTTAATAGTAGAGTGGTAAAAGTAAATACACTGTAAATTAATGAAATAGCAAACAATATAAATGAAAAAAGAAAAAACAGAAAATCAACATAACTTTTAAATACATAATTGTTAAACTATACATAACTTAA
The DNA here is from genome assembly GCA_037013455.1 of Ceratitis rosa. Classification (NCBI taxonomy): domain Eukaryota; kingdom Metazoa; phylum Arthropoda; class Insecta; order Diptera; family Tephritidae; genus Ceratitis; species Ceratitis rosa. The sequence continues at coordinate 320,967 of JAWMAG010000402.1, read as the reverse complement.
ACGACAAATGCGCGTAACGGGTTTCTCTAGAACAAAACAAAAAAAAAACAAAAAAAAACTAATATCACTAGAAAGTGCTGCCAATATGTAAAAATGTATTATTAAACTGGCGCATTTTCTCATGTTGTAATCGCGCGCATTACGCAATAAACTTACATTATTACATACATACATACATACATACATACATAAATAGACATTTAAAAAGTAGTGAAATTTTTTAACTCAAAAAAATCTGTATTCAGGTCTGTAATTGCATTTAAAAATATATAAATAAAAAATAAAGATAGAAAATATAAATACATACATATATATTAAAGGATTTACAGTTAAAGTTTAAAGCATATAACCGTAGTTATGACTATTAAAATCTCCCATTCACAAACAATAAATGCGAAAAATGTTGAAATTTTTGTAAAAAAAATTAAATATTATATATTTTTTAGGTTTTCTTTTTTTCTTTCCGTTGTTTACATTTTTTTAAATAGTTATAAAAACGAACACATAGCATTAAAATATTATGTAAATACATACATTTCAAAAAGAAAATAAAAAACGTTTTTTGCATTTATCACTTTTTATAAATTTATACAGTGTTCACACTGTACAATTCAAATAAATCCTTTTTGTATATTTTTTATATATATGTATATATATTTTTTTGGGGCCATAAATAAAAACACGGTGTAAAAAAATATAAAAATAATGTGTAGAAAAAAATAAAAAATAATAAAATTTTTCAAAAATCAAGTTTATGTAAAGCATAAATAAGCAAGGAAATAAAGCGCACATCCAACAACAACAAAAGTAACAAACGTTACAACCATTTATAGACTCAAGCAATATCATTGTCATACTGCTTTGGGTTCTCACCACAAATTCAAATTCAACATACCGTAACCGTCAGCAAAAGGCCAGCATGTACATAAGTAATTATTGGTTTATGAAACAAAGCAAGAAAATATTAAATCAAACCTTTCCAATAGAACAAAATTCAACTTTCATGCCATTTATGTATGTATCTGCCCAATTCACTCGCACAAGAATTACCTCATCACGCATTTACACGTTGACCATAGTTGAAATATTGTACAATAAACTTACCACACCCCACACAACACATGCAGCAATCCAAACTTACCTCCTGCCTGTCACATTACGCATAACTGTAACGTTTCGTTGCAAATGTAAATTGCTTGGAAAAAATTTATTACTAAAATCTACCTAAATAGCATAGTACTGTCTACTTTTTCTATTTCTGTCTATCTGTCTCTCTCTCTCTCTCTTCCTCTCTCTAATTCACTTTTACGCACCCACTGTCTGAATGTACAACCTGTTCGCATATACAATAAATAAAAAAAATACTGTTAAAATGTCACATTATCCATATAAGATTGCAGTTGAAAATTAAGAAAATGTTGGTAATGGTTTAACTTTTAAAAAGTAAAATTCTAGACTTACTTATAAAACTTGTAGACTCTGAGCAAATACTTTAAATAATTAAAGCAAAATATATACATACAAATAAAAATATAAAGGTATGAAAAACAAGAAACAATTTAAAAATTTAAAATAAGTGAAATCAAATTAGTGAAATTATCAAAATTTTTCAAAATTACCAAACGTAAATTATTGAATTTAATGAAAACAAAAATTCTCTGCTGTGCAGATGCAAATAAATTAAGTGTAGGCGAAAATGGTATATTAATGTTATATATTGTATATAAATAGACACACAGCCATACATATGCACACAGATTCTTAAAACCATAAATGAAATTCAACAACAATTCGGTATATACACAGAATAAATATACATAGTAGCAAAAGTTTAATTTTTTAATTAAATAGTAATAAGTAGTAGCATCTACATACATATAGGGTTTGAGCAAAGGAATTTTGTCTGTAATAACAGCGAAATTAAAATTGAAATTTAAAGTAAAAATTGAATAAATCGAAATGAATAGAACCCAAGCATTAATATTTCTTTTTTTTTTTTTTTTTGTAAATATATTAAAATATCTGCATTATTAAATCTTTTTTCATTTAAAAGTAAGCATAAGTTTTAAAAACATTTCCCCATCTTAATTGGCAGCTTACAAATTGGCTTTAAGGTATGTACATTGCTGTTATCGATAGAAATCTTAATCGATAGACTGTGTTGTGTTAGCGGAAACGTACTAGCTTTCCGTTAGTTGATTTTTATTTCTGATTTTAATTGCAATTCACTTCATTTGTACTTTATAAAATCAAAATTATCAAAACACCCACAACTGATATTTGTTTATAGATAAATCCCAACAAAGTATGCTTAAATTACATTAACGTTGCCGTAATTATCAAGCAAAACATGTAAATAATATACAAAAGTAGCTTAGTGTAGTGTATTAGAAAATATATAAATTAAACTAAATTACATTGCGAAATTAACGTTAAATCATTATTACCATATTGAATAGTTATGTGAATTAAGGTTAACGCTTTTTCAATTAGCGTTGAACTGTTTGTGGTTTGTGCGTGCAAGTTGTATTTACACATATGTACATATATGTACGTATTAAACATTGCTAAAAAATAAACTAACGTTAATACAAAGGTGTGCACAATTTTGAAATATAGCTCAAAATTTTAACTGTTTTAGTTAAAAATAAGGAAAGCGCTTAATTAAACGAAGGTTGCGGTTAGCATTACGCTGCTGAAATGTAGCCTATTAAGACGCTTTCTACCCAGTGGCACTCATCTTCGGCTATGCAGTAAAATGCTAAGCTCTACCGTAATAAATAATAACGAGAAAAAAATTCAATTACAATTTCAATTTCATTCATTCTTCAGCAATCTATGCTGCCACCGTTAAAACAAACAAAATGCATTTTTTTAAAAACCACCTTCGAAAATATTTATTCATTGACAGTCGTGCATGCATATTTGTGTACATATGCAGTATACACTCATACATACATACATGTGTACTTAAAAGACAAACCTTTTCTATACAATTTTCCCTGTGAGTATTATGAAATAGGCGGCAGTTAAAAAATGAAGTCATCTAACGATTACCATTTAGCCACTTTTTTGTGTCTGTAATTTGTTAACCTTTTTTTCATGAACAACAAAAAACCAAGCTATACATATATGTATATGTACCATTTAAATATAGTGGAATTAATATGGAAATATAATACTGATTAAATAAAAAGGAAATATATAACGACTGTGTTAATAAAAAAATAAAGGCTACTGCATGGTCAACAAAATAAATTAAAAAAAAGTGATGCGTAACGTATTACGTTAGGCTAGTTATAATTAAATACGTACACAATTATCTGCGTATGAATGTATGTATGTAAATGCATACAACAAACAACGTAATTAATTCATAGACAAAATTTAATTATGAATACATGAATTATAGTAATAATTAATAAATATACACATGTATGTATGGTATGTAGTTATTAACAATTGTAAACCAACCATTATGCAACATTAAAATGAAACCAAAATCAAATAATTAAAATTAAAATTACTGAATTAAAAGAAATTACTTTAAGTAGAAACTGAAACGCAAAAAAAAAAAACAAAGTACTTTGAATAAAAAATAAAATAAAAAGTGAAAATACCAAAACAGATAATTAAATACATTATTTGATAAACGACATAAATAAATATATGTATAGTTTGAGAAATTATTAATTTTTAAGTTAGCAAGCAGTTACAATTGATAGAATATGTAGAAAAGCATTACGAGAATTATGAAGATTCGAATACATTTAACATGATTAACATGATCGATTACAAGAAAAATACTACATACACAAAAACAAAAATACCGTAAACAAGTAAACGATGAAATCAAACACAAAAACACCGATTTGTTGATTGATGCTATACAGTGTAGAAGAAAGTGAAGGAGTATGTAATAAATAAAAATCAATTAAACTATAAATAATGGAAATTTTTTCCAAAAATAAATAAAAAAACACAAAATATATAAAACTGTTTTTAATTATTTTGAAAAGTCTGAGAACTACACCAGACAGGTATGCAATTAGTAAATCAAATAATTGATCTTGGTATGCAGTAAACTTTAAAATAACCACAGCGTACGTAAATCATTCACCAATCATACGCCCAGCAACATTTTTCAATATTAACAAGTAACAACGAAAAAAAAAAACAAGTATTAAAGTTCAATTATTTATTGAAAAATACATAAATTTTAACATAATACACTTACATATATGTATGTATGTTTCAAAAATGTCAAAGTGCAACATAAAATAAAAAGGCTAAACAATAATAATTCATAAATAACTATAGGTATTATCTTTGGGTGCTAAACGGCGTTTATTTTTTTCTCATAAATACATTTAGAAATATGTATAGTAGCAAATTAAAAATATAAATAAATCAATTATCTGAAATTATTTGCCTAGTTCGTAGGCTTCTTGATTTTTGTGAAAAACGGTTTTCATCAAATGTTGCCCTATTTCACGTGTCGATCGTCTTAAGCTGTTACGTAATGTGTGCTTTCGTTCTCCTCCTTCGTTCAGCAATACCTCTGCTCTGAGTTTCATTGTGCGCTCAGTAGTATCAATTATTGAGATTTCCGCTTTTGTTGTCGGCTCCTCTAGTTGCGTCGTTTTGGGCGTTTTACGCCGTAAACTATTGCGTATGATTTTATACGCACTATGATACTGGTTCTTTTTAACTTCTGCTTCATTTTCCAACAAATGAGCATCCTTATCCGAAGTTTCATCTTGTTTATGGGGATGCATCAGTTTTCGTAGAGATTTACGTATTATATTACGTACACTGGATGACTTTTTATAATCAGAATTAGAATCATTTGAACCATTAGAGTGTAGAGACTCTTTACTACCAGCCGTGAAACGTGACATCACGGGGCGTTGATACGCGCGGACAAATGGTGCTGGCGCCTTAAAATCAACTTCCTCCTCTTCAGAATCGGAGGCATAAGCGACATCTTCATGCTTGATTTCATCAACTCCACTTAACTCGCTTTCAATTGTTTGTACTGGTAATTTACCAGTTAACGTAATGCGCGATACCATCGTGCATTCATTCACGATACTTGTTTCCAGCATCACCTGCGGGGTATCTTCATTTTCTTTTTCTTCATCTTCCTCTGCTATTTCTTCCAGCCTTTGATTAAAGGTAATTTTTTGTTCTACGTTTACGTTTAATTTAATTAATTCAGTACTTTTGGTTTCCAAATGTGGCTCAATAGCTTTGCGCATTTTCGCCTCATTGATACTATTCTCTAACTCCAATTGATAGCGATCCAGCTCTTTACCGATATCCATGCTGCTATCCTCACTTGCGGAATCCAATGAACGCTTTGACTGCTGTAACACTGGTGAGAATACCAGCTTGTCGGCAAGTAGCTTGCTGGGCGTTAACTGCTCTATAGGTATATTAGAAAAATCTATTCGGCAACCTACAGTAGGCTTAAAGGGTAATGATATCTTCAACTCAGTAGGCGTTGCTTGTGCGTCTTCCAAGCCAGGGTTTTCAACACCAACTGTCTCGCTTGTTGATGGAACATTGGGATGACGTTGGATTTCAAACGGATTCCGTGTAGTTGAAATATCCTCTGTACGTAGATTTAAAGCTGCGTTTATAAAGCAATTGGATTTATTTACTTTTGTGGGCATGTCACGCAAAACCTAAAGTTTTTTAAATATTAAATTATTGGCATAGCAATACGTAACATTAATCTCACCTCATAAGGATTGAATCGCTTTTCTGGCACTTCTAAATTAAGCGCTGGATTTTCGAAGCATGCTTCAATTATTTCCGTCTCACGCTTTTTCTTCTTCGGCGGCTTACGTTGTACTTCATAGGGATTTTGTGCTTGTGCATCAGTTATGACTTTCTTTTCCAGCGCTCTTTTCGCAATTTCTGATATGGATTTTACTTCCAAGCAGGCATTTTGCATAACATCACTTTTTGTTACTATTGGTGTGCGCCTACGTGCTAAAATTTTCTTTGGCGTAGAGCTAAAAGCTGAATTTGTAAAGCAAGTGTTCGCCTCCACAGATGGTTCTATGTGTTCTTCGTTTTGTCTTTTACGCTTCAATGTGGGCAACAAATTCGAAATTTCTGCTTGCACTATTGAGTGAGACATTTTGTTGAGAATTGTTACAATAAACTTTATTTAACCTTCGTCCACATATAATTACAAGAATTATTTAAATTATCCCATGGATTGAAAGAGATATAAATTATTTCACTTATATTTTTATTCAACGGCCATTTTGAACTTTCTACAGCTGCCGCCAAAGGATAAATTTGAGCTATACGTACTGTACTTCAAAATCCAAGTTTTCATTCGCACTATACAATTGAATTGTATTGAAATTCAAAGCAACTCTGTATACAAACAGCTGATTTTGTTGTGACATAACCCAAAAGGAACACAGCGGTTAAGTATCATATAAAATCTGCTTTCTTAAATAAAATAATATGAATTTACAAAAGATTTTACAACCTACTGTGTTAATAACACAAACAGTGCGTGGTTATGGCAAACACAACAAAAAGTTTCTATACAAAGATGGAAAGAAATATGGAAAAGTCATTTACTATCCCATGTAAGCTAAACAAACTAAATGTATGCATAAACGTGTGTTAAAACTAAATTCTTTAATGCTTACGACAAAGGAACCCTGATCACGAGGATCCACCAATTGAACCAGCAAAACTATTCCGTGTGCAGCGTGTCAAACCCTTTAAAGGCAATCCTTATTGGGAGAAACGTATACTTAAAGATCTCGGTCTCGATGGAAAACAAAGTGATTTCACAGTAGTAAAAAATATACCAGACGTGAATGCTTTGCTTTGGAAAATAAAACATTTAATTAAAGTTACACCAGTTACCTTCCCTTACGGTGAGCCAACCGCAAATGATTTGAAACACACAGTACTCAAGGAAAATGGTGAATGTATTGTTACCAAGGAAATTGGACCTGTTATTGAACGGTTAGAAGCAGCCGAGGTATTTGAATCAGATCCCAAACGTTTAGACACTGATTTATTAAAACGCGATGCACGTATGAAATGGATCAATCCATGGTAGTAAAATAAATTTTTTTTATATTTAATACACATTTATGCAGTAACTTTAATACATATAAATGATAACTTAAAACCAGATTTTTAATTTCTCCAGACTTCTGTTGCAACTTTTTTTTCTATAGTTTTACAGCCTGATGTGGCAAAAAGACCATAGCCACGATCATATGTTATTACATCCTGAAGCAATGATCTGCAATTTTCAAAAGAACATTCACAAATTAAATTATTAAGTCATCCAAATGTTGAATAAAAAGAGTACGTACTCTACTACGTTCTCGTCTGGATTCCGACCCCATTTACGATATTCTGCCTTTATACACTGTCGCACATGCGGTTTCTCCAACGGTAGATATGGAATGTAATGATCAATTACATGTTGCTCAATCAGACCTGCCTTTTTTAAGCCACCCTCTAAGTTATAAGAAGCTTTTTCCAGTATCTGTTCAAACGAACTTAATTTTATGCTGTCACGTAATACACCATTCATAAGCAACTTAGCCAGTTGATCCGATATTTGTACACCGGCTGTATTTGAAAGGAAAATAAATATCGCTTTTGAGCCATCCAAATTATCTGGCAACGCATTATAGTCCACCAGTGCTGCTAGAGATTCAAAAACCCCAGGTGGCATTTTGTCAACTTCATCAAATATGAACAACGAGCGTGGACAATCTCTGATGCCTTCTACCACGTCTTTGAAGATTCGATGCTGTTGATATAATAAGTGAATATTTTTCTAACAGTCGAAACATTTTACTATTAGTGGCTTACATTATAATTGTTAACCTCTTTCTCCAACGAAAAATGTAGTCTTCCCATATATTTATGCACAAATCGACTTTTCACACCATTTTCATATAATGCCTCAGCAATCATATCAGAAACGAAATTTTTCCCAGTGCCTGGTGTTCCGTGAAAACTCATTACCAAAGGTTTGCGTGACGAACTTTTTGGATTGAAATGCGCTTCCAGCGCCGATGTCAATTGTTGCACTACAATATGCTGTCCATACAATCTATCCGCTAACATAGTTTTCAGCTCTAAAATATAATGCAATTAACTGAGATAGATAAAATCAAAGAGTTGGTGAATTAATTTACTATTGATATTTCCGGGAATATACCGTTCATTACAACATTCTGTGAACCGACAGTAAGTTTGATCCTTTAGAAATCCAAACCCGGTAAGTGCACCCAGCCCTACACCAGCTCCAATAGTCAAACTGATTGGATCAAACAAGCACAGCACACATTGTAAACTTAAGGAAAAAATGCATAAAATACACAATATTCGATGCATAGTTGTACAAAAAAAACAGTCGTTCGAATAAAAAAAATTAGAATATATGAACCAGCCAGTCCCAAATTTTAATCGGGAAGTCACCGCTTTATATTACAGCCAAATGAAATGTCATTATATAGATTTCAGCTGTGTTTCTTCATTATTAATTATCACTAATCAGCTGTGTTCCTAAACATTATCGGTAAAATTTAGCAAGAAAATAAATGTCTGAGAATTTAAAAGAATTCATGAAATTCATATACGCTCTTTGACGCTGTGTACAATATAAAGGAAAGTTTTTCGGTTTATAAGGTATACATTTGTGCCATAGAATTCATAAAAATAGTTAATTCCTATTGCCTTACTCAGAGAGAATTCTGTTATATTATTAACAATTTTGTTAAAAACTTTCTTTGTAAGCTCCCTGTTTCCATTTTGGATTCGCATTGGCGAATTCGCTTCGTTTGATTATTTGAAATAGTCACCACTTTGTTGACGTTACAAATGTCAATAAGTTTCTGTGGGAGATATTTGCAAAATTTTGATTTTAAACAAATATAATTTTTGTCCTGAACATTTTTATAACACTGAAAACGGAATCCTCTTTTCTAATGGCGCTTCAGCTAAATACGGAGGTACAATACAGCGATAATATCATAAAGATACTAAAAGATACCAATGGTGGTGATGCCGAGATAACGAAAAGCTCAATTACTAAAATCTTGTCGCAAATTAAACGTTTCCAAGAGAGCATACGCAAAAATATTGAAGAAAATTATGCTGATTTTATGCCAAATCAAACGGCAACCGATGCATACATTGATGAAGGTGAACAATTAGTGCGTGAATCCGAGTATTTGCTGCAGACTGTTGGCACCGAGGCGAGCGATGCACTGCGTCAGGCTAATTCTGAACTGACGGCACTCATGAATGAATTTCGTGAAATGTCATTGGGCCTGCGTGTTTCTTATCGTATACTCAAAGTGGATGATCTTTTTCAATGCATTAAAGAGGCAAATTCACACAAGGAATATTTGGTTGTGCTCGATCATTTGGGCAAATTAAAAACATTAATATCATGTGAAAGTGGCAATGATGTCGATCGTGTCTTTGAAAGATGCGATTGCTACAACACGATAAAAATAAAATATAAAGCACAAGCAAATATTTTACAACAAAATCTACAACAACGATTCGAAGAGCTTGTCGAATTCACCGAAAAACCATACTCAAATGCAAAATGCATTACGCTACAAGTATCGAAGGACATAAATCAAGTGCAAGATATTGTAATGGCGTTATTTCAAGTTAGTACAGATGCAGCAACGTACATACAATTTATCAAATTAAATAGTTTCCTCACTTATTTTTGCAGGCTCGTTATAATCCTATTAAAATGTGCGATTTTCTGATGGAAAAATGCTTTGAACCAATAATACTGAAACCCGTTTCCCTAGAATGCAATGAGGAACATCCTGATTACGTGCAACTTACTATTTCCTATTCACTTAAGGAAATGAGTAAAAGTTTACGTCCTTCATATGTAAAAGTTTTTGAAAATATCAAACTCATTCTACATTGTTTGGCAAATATAAACGTTTCCGTTTCTAATGAACAACAAGTATTCTCCATTATAGGCGATCACATAAAGCATAAGCTTTTAAATTTACTTGTAAATGAATGTCTTATGCATGCTATACCGAAAAATATGAGTGAATACGAAGAGTCAACGCTTGCCGAACATGTCATCCAATTCGAACATTTCCTAGCCGATGTATTTCTTATAAATGCAGAAACCGATCGTGTCTTGAGTGATTTCGCTGAAAAATTTGATGACTACTTTCGTGAACAATTTAGTAATAAACTTTTGGAAAGCGCAATTGATATAATGCGTAAAGACTTACAGGATATGACGCTGATTGCTGAGAAGAATGCGGCAGAGGAGGTATCCACAAATCCATTCCTATTTCCCTGCTGCATGGTATCGAAAAGTACTTTGGTAAGGAATTACAATGCTAACATCGCATGATAAATTGTATACATTTATTAATTTTTTATTTAGGAACTGATTAAACTAATGGAACGTATACTACGTCAATCACTTGAGACAAAGGATGAGAGTTTTTTAAATGTAATCGGTATTATATTGAATTCATATGTGAGCGAAGTGCCGAAAATACATGAAAAACTGCTGGAGAGTATACCACAGCAATCAGCTTTGTTTTTTAACAATTGCCAATTCCTAGCGCATTGGGTTACAACCAACTCTGAAAAGGATATACCCACCTATCCAGCTTTAGTAAACACATTGCACATGACCGGTAGTAAATATTTGAATGTACAAATAAATTATCAACAAAAAATTATAATGGACATATTGAAGGATTTTGGTAATATAAATTTTCTTTATGTATTATATTGGTTATAAATTATTTTAATTTTTATTAACAGACATTTCCGATGCACATACTGTGGGCACAGCGCCATTGAAGTTATTGCGCCAATGTTTGCGTCAACTGGATTTGCTGAAAAATGTTTGGCAAAATGTGCTACCTGATGCTACGTACAATAAAACATTTTGCGATATTTTAAATGATTTTAGCAATGAAATCATAAGACGTATACTCGCAATGGAAGATATTTCGGCAACAGTTGCTACTGAGTTGAGTGAATTGATTGGTGTCATATTGGAAAAAGTGCCAACTTTATACAAGGTAAAGAGCAAAAATATTTATTTATTTGTTATTTTGTATATTTTTATTTATTATTTTGTATATTTTTATTTATTATTTTGTATATTTTTATTTATTATTTTGTATATTTTTATTTATTATTTTGTATATTTTTATTTATTATTTTGTATATTTTTATTTATTATTTTGTATATTTTTATTTATTATTTTGTATATTTTTATTTATTATTTTGTATATTTTCATTTATTATTTTGTATATTTTTATTTATTATTTTGTATATTTTGATTTATTATTTTGTATATTTTGATTTATTATTTTGTATATTTGTACCAATTGTTTTATATATTTTTACCAATTATTTTATATATTTTTATCAATTATTTTATATATTTTTACCAATGATTTTGTATATTTTTATTTATTATTTTGTATATTTGTATATATGTTTTTAATTTTATTTATTTCAGTCCCAACATGAGGTTATACACATTAAATCTTGGATGAAACTTGAACAATTGAAAATTATACTCAACGCTTCATTGCAAGAAATTACCGAGCAGTGGTGTGAAGGTGCCGGCATTTTAACCGTTAATTATAAGGCCGAAGAAATTAAACATCTCATACGCGCACTATTCCAAAATACAGAACGACGCTCAAAGGCACTAACTAAAATTGTATAAATTGTTGATCTACAAAAAAAAAAACAAAAAAAATCACATGCGCTATTTTTCCAAAAAAAATATTGTATATTTCTAATTTTCCTACAAAATAATATATAATACATACATTATAATATATATATATATATATATATATATGTATATTTGCACATTTACACATTTTATACAGCATTTTCTGCTAGAGCTTGCGCAAGCATTGGCTGTAACTGCTCACGTAGCAGACTGTGATCGCGGCCATGTGTTATTTGGAGTATTTTTTGTGCTTCCCTTAAATTATTTATAGCCTCTTTTAGTTTACTTTTGTATAATTGAATTTTTCCAATTTTCAAATAAAGCATACCCAATAACGGATGCCAATCGCCATAGTATTTTCTAAAAAAATAAATCGAAATGCATAATTATTTCTAAAATGCGCTTTGAAAAGTTTTTCATATATGTTCATGCATATTTACCTAAAACCAGGCACTAACTCTATGCCATATTCCAACGCCTCTGCCCATTTAGATACATCGATGGCGGCCTCAAATGCCGCATCTAAAGTTTTTAAATGCCAAACATTGAGTGGATGTAAAACGCCCTTTTGTTTGGCAAGGCATAATTTGCAAACATCAAGATCTGAAAAGAGAAAAAAGCTTTTACTCATTAATCCCGTGCGTTAATGAGAAGCGTCTTACATGCAACATCTTTCATATTTTCCAATTGTATTTTTGTCATTGCAAGCGTCTCATTATAAACATTCCGTTGCTTTGGACTTACGCCAGCACCACAACGCGTGCAATTATTGAGATTTATGTCAACGAGTTCTCTACAATTTTTATTGGCACAAACTGCTGCTAACATTTCTTGAGTCTCCTGTACAGCAGTACATTTCGTACATATACAGAAGAAATAATAATTTCCTTGTAATTCAGCACGCCGTTGAGCAGGTGTGTTGAGCAAATCGATATAGCTAATAAATATCTGCAACAGTAGTAAGTAAATATAATATCAGCAACATACCGATATTATATATTTACATATGTATTTTACCTTTGACCAATCCAAACACTCTATATCTTCAATTGCGTGTATATGCAAGGTGGTTCCCTCAAAGGTGGCTACGGCATTTGGTTTGCAACTATGATCGGTCACCGAAACGCCCAAATAAATCGCGGTCGCGATTGAATTCATTTCAGGATCGAGTATGCTGAAGCCATTCGTGATTAACTGTAAATAAAAAAAAAGATGTACATATACTGCAAAAAAACAATAATAATTATCATACAATTAAAAAATATTAATTAAATAAAAGAAATATATATTAATAACCAAATAGCATATAAAATAAACTAAATATTAATTTAAAAATAAATTGAATCTAAATTTTTTAAAGCGTAATCATACCACTGTGCGCTTCATATTTAATTATTTACTTTTATTTTCAACGAAACAATGAAATCCGTGACCCACACGCGGTGTACATCACTTTGGCGTGCGCCTAAACATTGCAGCCGGCATGTCTAATACGTATGTACATACATACATTAAACATATGTATGTACATAGAATTCTGATTTGCTTTGTCTCTTTAAATAACATATGTATGTTTGTAAATTAATTTGAAACACAATTGTGCCGTCGAAAATTTTTAACCATACTTTTTTTTTTGCTGGCAAGTGCATGACTTCTCATTTTTTGAATTTCTTGGCACAAAGTCAAGAAATTTCAATCTTTGTTGAGGCATTAACTTGCACTGTTATATGTACATACATATAAATATATATGCACATAGTATGTACGTAATATATTACTGCATTTTTAGTGACGTAGTAAATGATAGAAGCCGACGACATTAATTTCTTAATGCAACTACAGAGCTAAATATGTATTTTCATACCCTGCCATAAATACTAGTCAATTCCGTCAGATTCGGCACAATAACACTCTCGCCCATCATATCCTGCAGTACGGCATACAAGGACTCTAAATGCTCCAATCTGCGTACATCATTTTTGATTTCACCATAATCTGCAGAACAGAAAAAAATGTTTAAAATTTACATTCCTAGTTAAACTATACATACGTGACATCAAATCACGAAAGCGCCGTGAACAGGTATCAGTATAATAGCCCCGTATAAGATCGCCACCTTTATCCAATCGTATGATTAATTTACAAAGCATACGTGCAGCATCGGGCACAATGCGCGGATAAATGCGCTTTAGGAATGGACATTCAATTTTGTGTACACCCCAGCTTTGCATTTGACACTCACGACTGCAGTAGTATACATATTGGCAGTTAGAGCATTTAAGCACTTTACAACTATAAATATAACATATAGAAACGCTTGTTACTCTCTGTCCATTTCACGTCATAACTTACGCTTTCAAGCAATTGTCGCAACGTTCCTTACGATATTTTGACTGCAGCACAAAGGCGAATGGCTCCTCGGTAAGTATGCGTTCGCCACGTTTTATAGCTTTTGTGCCATTTTTTGCTGCTACAGATTTCATATTACTGTTCACCTGTTTGCCACACTTTTTACCGGTGTAACGTGTATCGGTAGAGGTTTTTGTTGCAGTTGATGATGTTAGTGCTGCGCTGCTGAAGGCAGCTAAGAGCTTATCGAACTCTTGTGTACGCAGAAAAGTTGGCATTGATTTTCAACGTTCTAAACAGTCAACGAGTCCTCAAACGACTAAAATATTTTCGAAACGAAAATTTTAAAGTTCACTATTTATTTGTTTTATGTAAATAAATTTAATTCTTATGTATATATAAATACATATGTACATACACTCTGTCAGCACTTACCTGTGATATCGAGTGACTCGTATAATGTTTGTTAGTGGGGTTGGCGCCAACGAATTGTGCTATTTTCGAAATTTGAATATAGTGCAGTTGTGCGAAGAAAATTTATTCTCTGAATATGTAAACTATAAAATTTTATCACAGACGCCACTCACCGAGCTCACCTCCAGTTTTCTAATAATTTAATAATAGCAGTACGATTAATAATCGTCCGTTCTATATTTTTTGTGGGCACGTCCGCATTGCATATACCATCTTCTGACGCACCAGCCTGTGCTATTTTTATAATGTTTTCTTTTAATATTTAAAAAAATATTCTAGATCAAAATACAAACAAAAACACTTCTTTTGTCTATTTTTAGAGCTTATACAGCTGATTTACCGGTCAGGTAGGTGTTGGAATTTTATTTGTTTATTTATGACAACCACAGGGTGACTTAAGGGATTTAAGAAAAATACATTATATTTACTGTCAAATTAAAATAATTAATATTTTAAAGAACTTTTATATAACACACTTTGATTTAAATTCATAGTTGCTAGTGGCTTTTTAAAGCTTAAAACTACCACCGAAATATTCAATTTTTTATTATTTGGCTTAAAACTTCAGAGGTGATCTGATTTTGTTTTAAGGAATATATACCCGAATTTAATATAAAATTCAATCTAAATCATAAAAATTACTTAACAAAAAATCGAAATCATTTACTTATTTATATAATTTCTGTTTTTGTTACATTTTATATTTAATTTCTTTCAAATTAGCTGAATACCCAGAATACAGCGGGGTCGGGATTATTAAACAGATTTCGAGCTTAATAATTTTATTTCATGTTTCCGTTTCAACTATATCCCCCAATATGACTCGAAGATTGTTTTTTTTCACTCAGATTTCTAGAAAGGTGAATTCGGCGATACCATCCCACATGATCATATGATAGTTCTTCTGGAACCCCTCACTTTCTTCTTCCTGTGAAACCCATCTCCCTTGCCCAATGGAACGTTATCACGAATATCAAAATACATCACGAAATATATAATTTTTCTTTACTTAGCATGAGTTTTGGCAGGATATTTTTTCGAAAGACGCAAAGATATTTGAAAATTTATAGTAATTATTTAAATTACTTAAAATAATTATACAGTTTTATAGCTATTTTCGTATAGCTGCCAAAGTAAGAAGTCACATGAAGCAAAAGTTTTATCTAATACTGCCTTAAGTCATACAGCTATAACATATCTGCCTTTAGCGTTTATTGGAATTTATTAGTGTTGAAAATATACGGGTGCTAGTTGAGTGGTGTAATCTTAAACGGCATTTTGTTATCCTTCACTAGATTTAATTCAAATAGATTTTAGTTTTATAATGAGAAAATAATTAGATATTTATATTTAATTACATTTTCTGTATTGCGCAATCATAAAGGACAACTGACCGTGTATTGTTTTCTGCAAGTTTTGGTGTACTTCCGTAGCATATGTGGGTGCTACAAATTGTATAAAACAACAGTTTTTTTTTTATAAGTACACGTATTGGTCGAAGTGTAGCGCGATAAAAGCAACGTGCTCCAACATGAGTGATTCACAGCAGCCATCAGTTTCACGGAAACACTCTTCTTCGACAAATACAATTGACAGCAATGCTGAAGCTAATCCGCCAATGCTCAACCCTGAAGAGGCGGAGGAAGAAAGAAAGAATATGCAGAAGATCATAGCAGCTTTACGTTATTATCAGTAAGTAACAACACATTGCAGCAACAAATTTACAATTCCCTTCAATGAAACTATTTATTAGCGGTGTGTGCAAATTACGATTAATTCAATTTAAAGTTATTATATGTGTATTAAATTTGAGGTTATATATACATATGTATTCATAAATTCCGTTAATCGCATGTTGGATTGTAGCGACGTCCTTTCCTTCACTACATTTCATGAAATACCGACAACTAGAATCGTAATACACACATGAAGCGATAAGAGCGTTGGTGCAAAAAAAAACAAAGAAAACGCAGCTGTTATAATGTTACTATGCTATCCATAATCCAATATTAACATTGCAGGCGTTTGTATGAACAACAGGATAGAAAAACGTATGTGCATATGTATTTGTATACATGTATATACATATGTATAATCAATTATTATAGTGACTAACCTTGCGAATATCAATAATGTTAATGTAGATAAGCCTAATGTTTACTAAAATATGTCCCTTGATTTATGTGACATCACAGCTGTTATAGTGCACCAAATGCAAGCTCTTTATAATTTCCATATACGTTTCTTTTTAATTTAAAATTCCATTGTTGCTTGTTTTCAGAAAATACTGCTATGCACGCGTCAATAAGACTGAAAGCTACCTCAACAGTCTTCCTCTACACCATCAAGGCATGTTGGTCAAATACAGAAATCATTTGCGTGTAGTAAGAGATTGTATTGACGAAAATCAGAAGGTAATTAGAAAAATGCTACGTGACAATGCCGGGTTAATAGATATGGTCGGGTCCTGTGAGCAGGTGCATGTGGCACAAAAGGATATTGATGGGCATATTGCAAAAATAAGGCATCAAGATATGGAGCATGTAAGATAATTCAGTTAATAATTTGGTATATATTTACATATTTATGTGATTTTTTATTTCATAATTTATACTACTTAATAAAAATGGTTATTGGAAAAATGTGACGACTTAAAATTGGGAAAAATTTTAAATTTGGCTTAAATTTTAAAAGTTCAGAGTCTAAATCAAAAATAAATTTGCAATTTAAAAATTGCATACAATATCAAATATATGTACACAGAAACAAATTCTTACAGCATGCTGATGTTGAACCTTTTGAAATTTTAAAGGCCCAATCGACATTAAAGTTAATCGCCCGCGACTGGAGTGATGCCTGCGCAGAGGAACGTGAGCAATCATACAAACCGATTATCGAAGCGGTTGAGGAGTTCTTCAAACCTGCCGAATTGTGAGCCAATAGCATAAAAACACTACATATGTACATAGCTTATTAATTATTAATTTCTAATGGCCAGCGCGCTTAATGAAGTCAAAATTCTTGTGCCAGGCGCTGGACTCGGTCGCTTAACCTATGAACTAGCCTGCCGTGGTTATGATTGTGAGGGCAATGAATATTCCTATTTTATGTTAATTGCCTCGTATTTTGTGTTAAATCTGTAAGTTTTTACGTACATAAATATGTACATATATTTTTTATTTAAACTAACTTGTTATCTGGATTTCGTTTTGTATCAGCTGTACGGAGGAAAATAAATATACGCTTTATCCCTGGGTACATCAGTATGTAAATAACTTACGTATGGCTGATCAGGTGGCGCCCGTACGCTTTCCCGACATTTCGCCAGCGGCAAATCCACCTAAAGGAAATATAATGATGGCGGCAGGTGATTTCTTGGAGGTACATATAAGCATAATTTAGTCTTTAAAATAAGTAATTTTAAGACTAGTACAAATTAGAAGGTTTAGGAATTTTCTTTTCATATAATGCTTCAACGGAACACTATGCTTCATTCCCTACATAAATGAATTGTATGTACATAAATAAACTGTATTTTATCCATTTATGTTACGTGTGTTTCATGCGTGTTGTTATACTTTGATATATGCGAGTATAAACATACACGTATGCATAATCTGTATATATGCACAAATCACTCTACACATTTTTGTTTATCTTGCAGGTCTACAAAACGCCCAACAGCTATGATTGTGTCGCCACTTGTTTCTTTATTGACTGTGCCAATAATATTGTGGATTTTATTGAAACTATTTTTAGGTACGCATATTTTGCTTTTTTGCTTTGTCCTATCAAGCTCTTCTAATAATGTATAATCATACATACATATTTAAATTTATGTGTTGTGTTTACACTTACATACGTATACACAGTATGTTAATTTATTTTATTAGAAACGCTTCTTTTTATTTTAGATTGTATGCATATTACATTAATTTCAATATTATTTTTTAGAATATTAAAACCCGGTGGTATTTGGGTTAACTTAGGTCCCCTGCTCTATCACTTCAGCGATATACAGGGTGAGAATAGTATTGAACCAACGTTCGAAAATTTGGAATTAATCATCAAAATGGTTGGTTTTGAATTTCTGCGTTGCGAAACCGGTGTACGCACTAAGTACGCACAAAATCCACAGTCAATGTTAAAAAGTGAATATGAAAGCCTGTTCTGGATTTGCCGAAAGTCACAAAATGCAACTGATCCCACAGATCAATTCGACGATGATACGGATGAGTTAGTCGGTGGCGGCAGCACCAATGATATCGACAGCACTAGTAGATATGCAGATTGCTATAGCAACGGTTATAGAAATGCCTACCAGCATCAATAGTAATAACAACATCGAAAGATTCGAAATGGGTTGAGAGACGACAAATGAACAGAGTGAAAGTACACTTCTTTAGCAATTAGTATAGTATAGCAATTGTAGTTTTTTTTTTAGTACCAGCATACCTGCATACGTTGAACGATTCTTTTTTTTTTCATAACATGCATACAAAAGCGAATAAGTATGAATATAGAATGGCTATGAGTTGACTATAGACATATGTTGTGGGGAGATAATTGAATTTCAATTAGTACACATGAAGTGTGTTTTTAAGTTTCTTTAAAAAATTTTAAACTCGAAAAAAAAAAACTGAAAGTATGTGTAGTTATTTAAGTAAAGTATTATCGACATGAAGAATATTATTTGAATTAAGCGGTATACGCTGGAAAACCGATAGTACCCACATGTTTTCTAATGTAAACGCATTGACTTATGTTTTAATTTTCCTTTCATTTTACATATGTATGTACCTTATAAAGTTAAATGGAAATTTTTTATTTTTGCTTCTTATTTATTATTTTTTTTTTTGCATCCATCAATGATAGTAATAAGTTAGTAACAAATTTATATTAATACCACAAAACATTTATATTTATACCGTTAACAAGAGACGAAAGAAAAATAAATAGTTTTATAACGTTAAAAAAAAGAAAAATAAATTGAGCAATTGTTAAAAACTTCTAGCACAACAAAGTTTTGATTTATTTATTTAAAATGGTTTATATCAAACTGGATATTCAAATGGAAATTAAGTTTCTTTATGTTTAATTTACTATACATTGCAATTCGAATTTAGAAATTGAACAAATAATTGTGGTACTTTATCTAAAGTACTTGTTGTCGCATGATGTAACTTACTATAATTGAGAAATTGTCTACGTAAACGATTTAGTTGTATAGCATTTATTCCTGCTGGCACTTCCACTTTAACTTGACTGCCTTTTACCGGCACGGGACCTGTATTGCCTATTTTACGCGCTGCTAAAACATCAACAATTATTTGTTGCGTCAATTTATCCAATTCAAAGAGGTAATTTGTAGAGCTTAATGGTGGCTAAGAAGATGGACATACGCAAATAACTCATAGGTATTTCAATTAGTTTCAACACTTACGTTCTGTGTGCTTTGATTTGGTGGTAATGGTTTCGATTCATATAATGCGCTAAACATTGCTTCGAAATCAAGTGTATCATCAGGAAATATAACAAATAGCGGACTATCCCAACGGCAATTACCATGTGGCTCTTCGAAGCGCATGCATAATGCATCAAATATTTCACGCGTATATGGTACGTCAGAGTTATCTGCAGTTTTATCGATGCAATGGCATGGCACTACATCTTCACTGGTGCGCTGTTGATTGAATTCCCAAGCGCGTGCCTCTTGTATGCCGCAAAAAAGTGTACACTGTGTACTGCGCGCAGCTTTTGTAGCACAAAACAATTCGTAGCGATAGCCTATATGAAATATAAGGATTATAAATTTACTTTAAAGGGTTGCTATATACAATAAGTACCTTTAATATAATTGCCAGCGTCTACAATAACTACATCTTCTTTATTAAGTAACCGTAACGCTTCTGATTTGA
Source organism: Ceratitis rosa (assembly GCA_037013455.1). NCBI lineage: Eukaryota > Metazoa > Arthropoda > Insecta > Diptera > Tephritidae > Ceratitis > Ceratitis rosa. The sequence goes on along the minus strand of JAWMAG010000402.1, from coordinate 300,457 downwards.
TGTCACTACGTACTTGTTTTTCTTTTTGGGAATCTTCAAAATATTCATTCTTCGCAAAACCTGCATGGGGTATGGAAATGTTCTCCGAGATGAGGTGTACCTTCTTCCCTTTGTCAGTGAAGAATTTTTGCAGATTTTTCGCACGCGTTGTCTTACCACTCGCTGGTAAGCCGGATATTATTATCAAAGGCATATTTACCACTATATAATGAATCTTTTATTTATATAAAACTAAATTATTTCTTATATGTAAACAACTTTAAATTTCCACTAAAAATGTGGAGGAGACGTCAAATGCGTTCTCCAATCGTGGTGGATTTGCATTTGTTTACATGCAAATGTCACAGCGAACAGCTGAGAAATAAAACAGTGCCGCATATACGAAAAGGTTTCCATTAGTCTGAATTCCTCAAGCTTAAATTAAACAAATAAACATATTTCCCAAATTCAAAGTGATCCTAATATTAGCAAAAACTAATTTAGAACAATTTCCAATATCAAAGGAAATTGTATATATGGTGGTCCCCATTAAAGTTTTCTTAACTTACACCACTAGTCAGAAGAAGTTTGCATATTTGTTTTTCCATCAAAGAGTACGCTAGAAAGAGATTTTAAATATTTAAATAAACATTTGAAGCATATTGACTGTTTTTTTCACAATGTCAGATGGCAAACGCAGAAGATATCGCAAAGCTAAAGTTTGTATATTTTACTTGATAAATTAAGTGACAAAAATTATATTCCTTTTTTTATAGCAAACTGAAGATAAACGTCCTATAATACTAGCCAAACGCAATGTAGACGAAGAACCTTCATCTTCTGTACGACGCGGAAATGTTGACGTCGAGTCACAGCCAAAAATTTTGCTTAAACCACGCACGGAGAGCAAAGATGATACAGAGGTGGCCGTTGTGCCTACAGGAGCAAGCTCCGCGCCATTGAAAACCATTATCGTAACACGTAGTGGAATGTCAGACAGTCCACGTTTAAGTGGTGTAAGCCCAGTTAAAGAATATCAGCAGCAGCCACAACAACCAAATGTGCCTACGAATGAAGCAAATAATTTAGCTGCAAATGTGCAGATAGTCGAACCCTTGCCACAAATGACTCGACCGTCAACGATTATATCTTCAACTGGTGTAATAAATGCTACCACACGAAAAATGCTTATGAAAGGAAATACCGATTTTCTGGTAGTTGGTGTAATTGGTACACAGGGAGTAGGAAAATCAACCATTATGAATCTGCTAGCCAATGATGATATGAATTATGACTACCATCAGGAAATATTTATAGACGAAGGTGGTTTCTTTCCGACTAAATTAAAACAACACAAGTGCTACGCGCGTTCACGTACAGAATCTACACATATGTTTATCACCAGCGATCGTTTAATATTACTTGACAGTCCGCCGGTAATGTGCAATTCTTATCGCAAGGACATGACAACCAATGAGCTCGATGATTTACGTCAACTAATAAGTTTTTTATCTGTTTGCCATTTGTTAATTGTGGTGCAAGATGATTATTTTAATATGAATTTTATACGTTTGCTGCAATTCGCTGAACTTATGAAACCCTCACATGATAATAAGCCATTCGTTAGTGACTACTATCCGAATGTGCTTTTTGTAAAAAATCGTGCAAAGCGACAAGATTTTGTGCCAAGTCAGAAGGAACGCATGAATCGTATGATACGTACGCTCTTTAAAGATTCACAATTGCGCATTAACGTAGGGCAAACGGCTGAGCAAAAGCAAAAGAAAACTCGTACGGCGGAAGTAGAGAAACAAGTCAATACGTTTCTTATACCGGAAGTTGATGGTAAGCATTGGTATTAATTTTATATATACATTTTAAGTTTGTGATTTCCTTGCAGAACATTACGATTCCACATTCCACAAGCCCCTGAATGAAATTATTGCCGACTTTCGCTCGCTTGTCTTCATGACACCACGTAATGATATGTATGCAGGCGCTAGCGAATTAACAGAAGCGATATGGTTTGAGCTGCTCACAAAAGTAGTACAGGAGAAGCAACACTTTTTCAATACCTATGAGGAAATACAGCGGAAACATTTGGAGGTTGGCAATATGCAGATTAGTGGTCAGGGTAGTAAGGATACGCACGAAAATTGGAGAGAACAATAAAATAAATGTGAATAAAAAATTAAGTTAGCTTTGCTCTGTACTATATCAAGTTTGAAATATGTTTAAGTGAGCAGCATCCTATGCTCAATATCTCCCCACATACTTTTAAGCACTAGCTTGTTTTATCTACACATCTCCAATTTGTAAAATAGAGTTTTCTCCTCGAACTTCATCTAATAATTAAATTAACTCGTCTCCCTTCCCCCCAAAATTTGAAAAAATATTTTTTTGTATGCATTAGTTACCGCCATTCCCAGAGGGTCTGACAACAACTTTACTAACTCTTCACGTCATTGACGCGATCAGAAAGCAATCAGCAACCATAACAGACGAACAGCTAGAGTTGTCTCGCAAGAATCGAGTAATAATAGCATAAATAAGAGTTGGACACTGTAGCAGACATAACTCCTATCTTCTGCTTGCACTACTTTGTATGTTCACTAAAAATCACTCATAAAATACTCTCTCTCTATCCTCCCTTTCTCTCTATCCTCTCTCTCTCTATCCTCCCTTTCTCTCTATCCTCTCTCTCTCTTTATAATCTCTCTCTCTTTATACTCTCTCTCTCTCTCTCTCTCTCTTTATACTCTCTCTCTCTTTATACTCTCTCTCTCTTTATACTCTCTCTCTCTTTATACTCTCTCTCTCTTTATACTCTCTCTCTCTTTATACTCTCTCTCTCTCTCTCTCTCTTTATACTCTCTCTCTCTTTATACTCTCTCTCTCTCTTTATACTCTCTCTCTCTCTCTATCCTCTCTCTCTCTCTCTCTCTCTCTCTCTCTCTCTCTCTCTCTCTCTCTCTCTATCCTCTCTCTCTCTCTCTATCCTCTCTCTCTCTCTCTCTATCCTCTCTCTCTCTCTCTCTATCCCTTCCTCTCTCTCTCTTAAACCTTTGATGAATATCTTTCCAAAACACTGAGTTTGTCGCTGGTTTCACTTATTCCAAAGTTGAAAGCAATGTTTTTAATATTTTACACTTTTATTTTAATAATAGCGAAAAAACATCTTATTTGTAAACTGTCTGTAGGAGCGGCCTACGTCGTAACTCAAGCGGTTTATAAGCGTGTTGATACACACTAGCCAACCGCCAGTGTTCTGGATAGCCGCCCTCACCAGCACCGCCGCCAAAACTGCGAAAAGGTGGCACCAACGTATCAATATCATAATTACGCTTTGCATAAGGATCACGTTGTCGCGGCACTACCAAAACCCGACTGGCGGTGTGCGGCTCCATACTACAGCCACTGTCCGTGCTTACGAAATGGCCGGCTGCATTGTATTTCGGTACGCCTACGCGAAATGGTGCTTTACAAACTGTACGCGGTGGTGTTGCGTGATAGCAATGCGGCGGCTCGGGTGCGACTTTGTGACATAGTCTTGAACGCGCGCGACTTAGAAAGCCAGCCGCACCGCCAACTTGTTTCGAGCGCCTACATCCGCGTTCTGTTATGAGATCCTCACAAGAAGCTGCCATATTGCCACTACCACCCAGATATTTTTGACGCAGTGCACGGTAGCCTTCATCAGCTAACATGTTAGGTGAAGACTGATATTGTTTGCTCAATCGATTTGTGGGCATTGCGTAGTTGCGCGTTACACTACGAGCGCGTGTTGGTGCGCGCGCTGCGCTATTATCTCCATCACAAAGACAGTCGATATCGCGTTCAATACCGCGACCGCCAAAATCCGATTTACGGCGCATGATATCCTTATCGAAGAAGCCTGTTTCACCTAGTGTGCTATTGAAAACGCCTGCCGAGCGACCCAGATCTGTAGTAGGCTCATCACGTGGCGTTTTTACGTAATTAAACACGGCTGGACCGGCGGTGTCATCTGAACCGTCTATATGCGGCGGTGGCTGTGGCTCGTCTGCTGGATTGGCAGTACGATAGTCCCAACCTATGGCCAAATCCATCGCGGTCATTGGCTTTTGTGGTTGTGCTGAGGAAATTCCGCGTGATAAATCGCCATTATAAGCTTTGGGCACGATGCCGCATGTGCGCGGTCGAAAAACCTTCATTTTCGTGCAATGTGTGGGTCCAGCATTGTGTGTACGTATGCCAACACCGGTCGCAAAGGGCCCAATATCGAGCGCTAAGCCTGGATTATCACCCGTTATTTGACGCTTGCGGAACGCCATGTCCAATACACAATCCGGCAGCGGTTGATGATCCAAATTGTCATGATGCATACGTTTGGCCAACTCAAAGTTGGCATAAGGCGGTATAATGGGCGACGGTGAACGTTCGTTCGGTTTAGCGGTAATTGACTTAAGTGGCATTTTTGTCTCAAGATTCGGACCAGCAGGTGAGTCAGGATTCTGATAACCGAATTTCTGCTTAAAATATTCTAAACTCGGGCCGACAGAATCTGTTAGAGCAGCTGTTTGTGGTAGCAAGGATGTTTCTGTCTGAACTTGTGGCATTTGGTCGTATTTTTGTTTTACGTCAACAGCCTCAGGCGGTGGTGAAGAAACACGTGTTAAAGGCAGCAGTACTGGGCGCGTTAGTGTAACGTCCGGCTTTATCGACTTGCAGAGGTGATCGCCCAAGTAGAGCTTGTCCAAAGGCAGTTCAGGCTCGATATTATTGTCGCGTTCGTATTTCTGTTGCAGTAATTGGGCTCGGGAGGAATGCTGCTCCACGTAAGGTGTGAAATCACCCGGCACGTATTCTAAATCAAAATACTTGAATGGAAGAAGAAGCAAAGCATGTTTGTTTTTTTATTAAATTTCCGTTACATATTATTTGAGTGGCTACAAATTAAAAAATAAAAGTGAATTGATTTCAAAATGGGAATGTGCTTAGCATGCTGGTGATATTTGTATGATTTCACAAGTTTCTTCGGACTTTTTCTCCTTGCTCGTCTTCTTCTTAGTTTTCTTTAAATCAAATTATGATGAGTCAAAACGAAAATAAACATTTAAAAAATAAATTAAAAACGACTCTTGTTCGCAATATTCACCTTTTTCTCTTGACCCTTAGCACACTTGCCAATGCCTTTCTCACCTGGTGTGAAGATTCGTCTAATGGTCTCGCATTTGTCATCACATTTGGGTGGCTCATCCTTTTCGCCACAAACCGTCTTCTTATGCGGAAAATTGCGCCATTTATGTTTTCGAATCAGACATTCATTATATTCGTGGGCAAATTTGCGTGTTATTTTACGTGGTAGCTCATAGGTGCTGCGGAAGTAGCCCCAAGGATTCTTATCCGTACTGAAAATAAACACCGAAAAATTACTGCAACATAAAGGCTCCCAAAGTCATAGGGTGATGTGGAAAAAGATTGAGCTAAGCTTAAATCACTTCCAAGCAATTTACCACCTCTGCAAAGACTTCAAGGAGATGAATATTATCTAAGGACTTCTATTATATAATAATAGTAATAAGCCCAACGGCTACCCTTCTTCTGCTCAACCGATACGAGGGGCCACAAGTCCCACATTATTTCCGTTCTTCTTAATGATGTCGAAGAGTCAATGACGACATCATCCGATAAGTCTGCTTTTGGGCTCTTCGAGAGAAAGGTTTTGCGTTAGATTTATGGTTCTCTGTGTATGGGCGACGTTGAATACGATATATACAGAAGTAAAGGAAGACCTTCACTCTGTTGGAAAAATAAGTTGGAGAAGTTTCTGGCTTCAATGGCTATATGTTATTGGCGCTGAAAAAAACTACTCTGTACTACTGTAATCGCATAAGAAGTCAAATGGCTAGAGTTTTTCTACCGGGTATATAGTCACAGCACTGTACTCAATTTGTACTCTTGTGTCGGGCATGCTGCATTTCGTAGAAATGTGAGCAAACCCTTCTAGAAGATACGGCAGCTAACACATGTGGAGCCTTGTGTTGCGATTAAAAAAAAAGGAATTTTCAGTGGAGCCACAAATAGATATTCAACTTAAGGGTTTGCTAAAGTCTAATCGCAGCGTCGGCTTACCAAAGATGTGGCTGCGACTGGATTCCCTATGTAACAACTCCCGCTGCGCAATTGTACGCTTGGCTTAACAGCCGCCCTTAGAAAACAAGCAAGTGTTACAAAATTTGTCTCCAGCACTGCATTTTACTTAGTCTAACATAGGTTAACCCAAGCAAATATGGTACATATTGCGGAAAGGCCAAAAAAATTGACGAAAACTCAACTTTGATAATTCATTTCCAAAAACTTGGTACGAAAGTTACCGCATTTACTAGGTTCAGAATGCTGAGGAAATAACTCTGTGAGTGCCAGGAATCTAGACGCTTAAGATAGTAGTAAATCTAAAGTGCTACCCGGATTCATAATTGGGGAGCATGTTATTTATTGGAAAACTTGATATACTCAATAACGAGATTCAACTATAAGAAACTTTTAGTCGAGCTCTTCCTCCTCCAATTTGACGTTGGTGCCTTAATATTTCTGTTCCAAATAGAGACAATCTTAAACAACCCCAAAACGGCTAAAGCTTTTATTTCATAACAGAAATACACACGGAGGCATTGATATTCCGCACCGAGGGACGACTGAATTTAGAATTTTTGTTTTTAAATATTTTTCTAGTCGGCGATTTGAATTCACGACTTCGGGCCATTGCCAAATACTCGGCTGAAGCTGCTTCAATTAAGTGACACATCAAGAGAGATCAACGAGATTAGCTACTGATATATCATTTAGTTCCAAGGTTTAGAAGCTTATTCAAAAGATTTGACGGAATTTTGATTTCGGAGTACTGGTATGCCTTCTTTAACACTGCTTGGCTGATGGCGTATGAAGAAATTTGAATTCTGAGAACTGTTTAACTGTTTCTCTACAACACATTACCGCTACCGTATGTGCTACTCACCGTTCAAAGTTGCACAACAAGTGTCCGTTGTTGTTGGCAACTACTTTCGTCGGCTGCTTGTGACTACGTGGCCGCGGTGGATACCACTTTGGTAACTCCCAATTACATAAACGTTTTGCGGTATAAGCCTTCTCGAACTAAAAAGGGGGAAAAAAAGAAAAATTTTTATTACTACTACACCATTGCTCTATGGGGTCTCAATTTCCTGTTCATTCATATTTTGCAACATATTTGATACAAATCCAACACAACCTGTTTCAGCTGACGCCCAACATTTCATAACCTAACTTTAATGCGCTAATTTATATCGTTTTAATCCTTTAAATACCAATGTATACAAACGGTAAATATTGACAAACACACAGTCATACATACAGTAGGTAGAAAAAGTATGTTATCAAAGAGAAATATAAAACAGCGAGGTGAATAAAATTTTAAAGTTTATATATTTTTTTTTTATTGAGACTATATTTCAAAGTATTAAATTAAAAATAAATAAATTAATTATTAAATTCAAAACAAGAAAAAATGCATTGATTTTATAAAAAGAAAACGTAAACGCAAACAGTAAATTTCATGTAGAAAAAATAAGTTATCAAATTGTTTAATATCCAGGAGGCAACATTTCAACACACTCACATTTTTATTTCTTAGATATTCGGTAATGATTTTTGCAGTATGAATGGGCGCATTGTCCTGGGGATGGCGTGCTCCTTTAAAATATTTAAATAAACTGCAGTAGTAATTTTTCCTTCCAGAACCAACATTTTGCCAGTGCATCTGCGAATGGCATCCCCAAACCATTAAACCCTTTTCCACCAACTTAACTGTGGGTAAGGTGCACTTGTATGACAGTCCTTCTTTGGGCGAGCGCCAAACGTGAACCATGCCATGGGAATAAACGAAGTCTAATCATCGACTCATCAGTCCACAGCGCTTTATGCCTAAAATTTTGAGGTTTTAATGTGTGTTTTTCATAAAATAAATATGCCTCATTTAGGTAGAATAACTTTCTTGCAACTCGGCCGTGAATGTGGGCTTGGCACAATCTGCTATGGACAGTAAGCCCTGAGGGGGCCGCCTTTTTACCTTCTTTTATAAGCTGAACGCGAATATTTGGAACAAATTTAAAGGGATCAGCACTGGAAATATCCAAAATTCTTTTATCAACTCTCCCCGTTGTAATTTTTGGGCATTCTTGTCTATTCTTCCTGGTGACTCGATTTTCTTTATTTTAGCCAGCAATAACTTTGCATATTGCGACCTGATTTTTATTAAATTTTTTTGCGATATAACGCTGTGTGTGGCCAGCTTTATGTAAATTAGTTATGGCTGAACGCTCCTCATTCGTTAGTGGCTTAAATTTTTCCAGTAATTTTACTTCGATTTACTACTGTAAAATCGCATAAATATTTCAAAAAATTAAATTAAAAAAAAAAATTAAAACTTTACTTACCAATTCACTTTCAAAATTAAGAAAATAAAGAATTCTTGCACCTTTAATGAATTTTTGTAATCTATTTGCAAATTTTAAAACAAAAACATTGATTATTGCACTTTATAATTTACTTTTTCTACACTATATCACTGACTACATTTAGGTATAAAATGCCATGCAATTTTCTTACCTTCAAAAAAGGTACTTTCTGAATAAAGTGAAAGCATTTAAAAAAGCGCTGGTTGCTTTGATAACTTACTTTTTCTACCTACTGTATATGCCTCCATCAGGAGGCGTTTCGTTTCGTTTGTTCAAAAACCTGCACGGACAACCCCTGTGCCCACTAAAACAGAAAAAAAAAACTATTTATTAATAAAAAAGTAATTCAATACAAACTGATACATCGTAAGCACCCTATGACACTGACACACACACTTGCAGTACCAGTTGAATATTTCCCGTTGCCCGCAGTGCAGGGTGCAATGCAGTAAGTCTCGTCCCTAATTTCGCTTAAGCAACAATTACATGGTGTTATTTGTGTAATTTTTTAAGTGACATATGTATGCACCGATTAAAGAGAATATTCGTAATACCGTTATAATCCTTGTTTACTTTTCTAAAAAACACCAGTAGTTTTTACTATTGACATTTGTGATTTGTGATTTTTTTTAGCAAGTGCAAGAAGCAAAGACTACAATTAATCGGAAGCACCATTTATCATCACTAAGTCCAATTGGAAATTTTGATATTTCGGTGGCTGAGGTTTAGAAATAAATATTACAAAGGGTAAACTTAGTTGGATTTTTCTTTTTTAAAGGTTTCGAAATACATTTATTATTTTGAAATTTTCTGCGAATTGAGAAGCCCATGAATATTACAGGTCTTTTCGGACGGGGCGTATCAGCAAACGACCTCTGCAAGTGTTGTGTATACCAGGTGTGTTTGTTAAAGTGTGCCGGTTTTACTAGTAGATGTCGCTAGCAATATGTATTCTATTGACATTAACCTACAAAAATACGCAAATCACATTCCGCCAAAATAATAGCGTCATATTTGTTTACCTCAGTGAATATGTCGAGTTTCGTTCCAAATAAATCGCATTTGCGGCATTCGTTGCTTTTCTTATTTTATCAATAGAAAATAGCAGCTGAAGCTGGTAAAAACTTATGGTGAACATGCTCCAGTGATTAGAACATGTGAGACATGGTTTCCTCAATTTAAAAGTGGAGATTTCGATTTGACAGACAATGAACATCCTGGTGCAGCGACAAAGTTCGAAGACGAGGAATTGCAGGCGTTATTGGATGTTGATCCAACCCAATCGCAACAAAAATTGGCAGTCACTACATGTGACTCGAGGAGCAAAGATCCAGAAGTATAGAAAATGGGTGCCACACCAGCTGAACGATAGACAAATGGAAAATCGAAAAACCGTTTGTGAAATGTTGCTTCAACGATTCGAAAGAAAATCTTTTCTGCATCGAAAAATGGATTTATTTTGAGAACCCGAAGCGAAAAAAATCAAGTCTTTTCCCTGGTGAAGCTGGCCCATCGACTGCAAGGTCAAATCGCTTTGGCCGTCAGACAATGCTCTGTGTTTGATGGGACCAGTGTGGTGTGGTGTACTACGAGTTGTTAAAACCTGGTGAAACGGTGAACACGGATCGCTACCGACAACAATTGATCAATTTGAATCATGCTTTGATCGAAAAACGGTCGGAATGAGCCCGAAGACATGGCAAAGTTATCTTGCAACATGACAACGCGCCGTCTCATACCGATAAACTGGTGAAAGACATATTAAAAACACTTAACACACTCTCCAGACCTCGCCCCGTCCGACTATCACCTTTTCGCATCGATAGGACACTCCCTTGCAGAGCAGTGCTTCGCTCTTTGCCTCGAAAGAGAAAAAGTTTTTTTTGGAATGGTATCCATAATTTGCCTGAGAGATGGGCGAAATGTTTAGAAACCAATGGTCAATACTTTGAATAAAAAAATTTTGAGATTCCTCTGAAAATTAAGTGTTTTCTTTATCGAAAAAACCGGCAAACTTCAACTAACACCTATCTAGTGTAAGCCAATCGTCTGGCGAAGTTCTCAGGATATACCAAAAACGCGAAATTGGCACAGGACTATTAAAACAAAAGTAGAATTGCTCTATTTAGTCAGTTAGCGTAATTAAACGAAACTCTTCTATACTGAGTTAAATTCATCCGATATATTACCGTTTTGCTTGAAAATTTTTTTTTTGCAATTTTGAAGGTAATGTCGTTATGTCCTGTACCACTTGCTTAAAAATTGTGACAAACAATTTTCCAATCCTTCTCTTGAGACCAATTCTTTACCAGCAAAACCATTCGCCATAGCCAGGAACATATGGTAATCAATTGGTGCGAGGTCCGAACTATAAGGTGGATGCATAAGAACCTCTCGGTGCTTTTGGCGAGTCATCATCGGTGTGTATGGTCTGGCGCTGTTCTAATGAACAACAGTTCTCTTGCCGTTGGCCAAAGGTGGACGCTTTTGGGCTATTGCTTCCTTCAGACGGTCCAATTGCGGACAGTATTGGTCTGAACTACGAGTTTGGTCGTAGGGGAGCAGCTCATAGCATATGACTCCTTGCGAATCCCACCAAACACACAACAAACCCTTCCTGACCGTCAATCCTGGCTTGGAGGACCGCTTGCGCCGGCTCAGTTTTCATCACCAGAAATGGATCGATTTTGTTACGATTCAGCAGCGATACGCAGTAGTAAATTCTATTCATAAGGCTTTATCTCGTTAACTCATGTGGCTCAGCTAGCTGACTTATGTTTTCGCCTTTATCTAAGAAAAGTTGTAGAATATAGCGTATTTTCTCTTTGCAAGTGTCCGTTTTTGACAAGGGTTCAAATACTGCTGAGTGAAGTGATCAACACGTCTCCCGTTATATTTTTTAGTACAAAATATCATCTTTGTGCCGCCATTTAGCATAATCCAATCACGCTTATTGCAAAAACAATGGATAACTTATTACTAGAGGAGTGCAAGTTTTCACTACGCCCCATATACAATTTTCCAGAATCAATGTAATGTTTAAAAATTTTACGCAATAGAAGAACAATACGAACTAAACGTGAGTCCGTTGGGGGCTAACATATCAACTATATAAAGTTTTTCATTCAACTAATGCCGCCCACTATGTACTGACCGTGAGAAAATCGACCAATGCATCCCATCACCAACTAAAACGCACCAACACATTTTCAATTAACATATGCAAATGCGGGCAAGTTGACAAATTTTCAATGTCTCACTCTTGATTACTGGAAAACTTACGCATTGAGAATAGACGATATGTCGGGGAAGCGACCAACGGCACTTGTCAACACCAGCGATGATTGAGCAGCAGTGTAACACGCGCTGCTGTGGTAAATGCCATGAAACCACCAGCAACGGCACGTGCAGAGGTAAAGGAAAAAATACAGACTACACCAAAGGCAAACGGAAGTAAAGATGATAATACGAATGCACTTCACACTGTGTTATTGTAATTAAATTTACACGGCAATTACATCGAATTAGGCAACAACAACAAGAAATACTGGTAATGCAATTCACGTTTGGTGGTTGGGAGAGTTTGATGCTATAATCTGCGTAAAATTCCTGAAAGAGATATTGTTGTTACACGGAGAAGATTTCACCGCTTCTAGTATAACTATTTAAATAAAAGTATTATTGGTTCAAGTGTTAAATACAAATTGATTTTAAACTCAATTAGCAAATTCAACAAAAAGAATTTCCGCTCTGACGCCAAAATATTTTGCATTGCAGTGGGAAAGCTATAGCAACAGTGCGTTTGTTGTACGTGAAATACAGATGGATTACGCACAGTGGGAAAAAGTATAAGCAAACAATAGGAAAAAATCAGAAGTGGAATAAAAGCAGTTGTAAAATTTTTCCTTTAAACTTCAATTTCTCCGAATTAACGTGGAGGAAAGAAATCGCGAAGTGCATTCTATGTATTATAGAAGTATCAAATATGCATAATAAAAAAAAAAAAATAGTTTAAAATTATTAAACATTTTGAACGGTGGAAAGAAAAGTAAGCAAACTGATGATAAAATTTAGAAGTGGAATAAAAGCACTTTAAAGGTATCTCTTTAATACCACCGTCGTAGTCGAGTTAGATTGGCAGCTCTTATAATGAACATGTATAATAAACATTTGCGCTATATTATATAGTATAGATGCACATATTATATAATATATATTATATTTACTATTTTTTTATCATTTCAATCCACTGTACATACATACATTTAGCTCAAGCCCGTACAGATGATTTTTATACGCATACCCTGGGGTGTCATTTATCACGTTTTATGCGTGGATTATGTAGTCAAGAAGTTACACGCTATATGTACATATGTATGTTTGTTTTGCCTGAAAGTTGCAACAATGACCAAATACAGAAGGGTGTCACACCCCTTGACAGCATTATTACACCCCAAACAAGAATAAAAAAAACTTGAGGGAAAGAATAAAAGGCTAACAAACATTTGAAGGTAAAGAGAAGGGCGACTGCATGTGTAACAAAAGATTGTTGTGCAAAAAACTTAAGAAGAAGGAGTAAGCAGTAGTAAGTATAAGTACTTTTTTACTAGTTCACTGTCCACTTGCCCAAATTACACGCCAATCTGCACTATCAAATGAATTTTCAGCTTGCTTTTCGCTTTTTTAACATTTTTTTTTTGTTTTCGCATACCTTCAAAAGAGTATTAAAAGTAGATACTCGTACCTACACTTGTATTGCTGAGAAAATGATTGAACCGTAAAATAAAGCAGATGTCCAATCAATTGTAAGTAAATTAGTATAATGTTCAATCAATTAATTGCCACCACTACTGTCAATATCGGACACACATCACTATAACTTTCGCAGTAAAGGCAGTGATACTCGTATAAGCCGTTATCTCGGAAACGTTTTAATTTGCACTGAATTCTTTTACTTCCTGCAGTTAGTCCCAATGCGAAAAAGGGAAGTCATTAAACTCGAAGTATTTGATGTGCACAATAAGTTTGCAAAAATATTTATATACGTATGTTTGTGTGTGTAAATATTTATACATAAGTATTTAGTTTATGTATTTACAAATATTTATATATATTAAAACTTAGGCGTTGTTAAGCAAATTCGTTACTATGTACAAATATAATTTGTTTCTTTTTGTATAGCAGAAAACCGCAATAACTGTTATCACGAAACAGGGATCGTTAAATATTTTTGTGAATAATAAAAAATAAAATAAAATAATAATAATAAAATATATTAAAATAATGAAAGAAAAAGTAAAAGTAAAATAAAATGAAATGAAATAAGACAAAATAAAATAAAATAGAGTAAAAAAATAATAATAACATAAAAACCATAAAACAATAAAATAAAATAAATTAAAATAATATAAAAAATTAAATTAATAAATTAAAATAAAAACTAATAAGAGATAGAATGATAAAATGAAATGAAATAAAATAAAATAAAAAAAATTAAAACAAAAAAATAAACTAAAACAAAATAAAATAAAATAAAGAATAAAAAATTAAAAAAAAAATAATATAACGAAGTAAAATAAAAATAATACAAAAATAAAACAAAATAAAGAAAACATAAAAAAATAAAATGAAATAAAATAAAACAAAATAGAATAAAATAAATCGTATTAAATAAATAATAAAATATAATACAATAAAAAAGGTGAGCTAAAAAACAACAAAAAATTAACTTAGAAAATTTAAATAACGAAATAAAGAATAATAAGAAATAAAGTTAAGAAAAAATAAATAAAATGAAATAAAAAACATAAAAGAAAACAAAAGATAATAAAATAAATAAAAGAAAATAAAATCAAATAAGAGGAAAAGGAATGATATAAAATAATAAAACAAAAAAATTGAATATACATAATCAAATAAAATGAAATAAAATAAAAAATTAAAACCAAGTAAAATAAAATGAAATAAAATACAACAAAACGATACAAACTAAAATAAAATAAAATAAAAAGAAAAAATAAAGTAATAAAATAAAACAAACAAAAAAAATCAAATAATAGAAAGTAAAATCAAATAAATATAAATTTAGAAGAAAAGAAAAAAATTAAAAATGTAAATAAATAATATATTAAGTCAGGTAATAAATAAAGTTAAATAAAGAATAAAATAGAAAAGTAAAAAAAAACAAAACTAAATTAAAGAAAAATACATCAAATTTAGGAGAAGAAAAACAAAATGGAATAAAAAAGAGATTATAATTAAAAAATAAATTGAAATAATTTAAAATAAAACTACGTTAAATGAATATATGACTAAAAATAAAAGGTAAAATAAATAAAATAAAACCAAATCGAAAAAATGGAGGAAATGAAACACAATAAAAAGGAATAAAACAAAGTAAAATAAAAGAAAAAAATAAAATAAATTAAATGTAAATGAAATGAAATTAAATTAAAAAATAAAATGATATAAAATCAAGTCAAATAAGTCAATAAAGTGAAACAACATAAAATAAAGAAATAAATAAATTTAAACTAAACTAAAATAAACAAAATAAAATAAAAAATTTAAATCAAGTAAAACTGAATATAAAAATAAGTTCACATAAATTAAATTAAATAAAAATTAGAAAAATATAGACCTACCCTGTTTCTTTTCTATTACTGCTATTTATAGAACTGTCTGTTAGCCTACTTTTGTCAACAAATTATTAACATATATGGTATAATAAATATAAGTGGCGCGTCTGTGATATGCGTCTTGTTGTTTTCCAACAATAATAAGCCTCCTCCGAGCTTTTATGTCATGTTAGAAATACACTCGGAGGGCTTGATATACCCTACCGAATTATTAACATACCGTGTATTAAATTAACATTTGTAAACATGTAAGCCGATAGCGAGTCTTTACCTAAAAATCTCTTTCCTTACAAATTATGAATAGAAATAGGTTTGCTAATTGAAAGGAATACTCTCTCGGCGTTAACTGTGACGTACACTTTGTTTGACCTTGGCAAACAAACTAAGCAAAATTAAAATAATTACATAAAAATATATACATATGTATGTAAATGTATTTATGGTAAATATGAAAAAATTAATATCGCTGCTTGGAATTCTAAGAAATTAAAACATTTGCGAAAAATTCCTTGCCAACCTACTATGTACGTACATATTACTGAAATATGTTTATGTGTATGTATGCATACACTTATGTATGTACGTGGCTCCAACAAAATATTGAATAATTTTTTGCGCCACACTGATACTATTTACTAGTTTTATTAGTTAAGAATTTTTGTTTTCTTTATTATTTTCAAACGATTTGCTAGTATTTTACCGCAAATACCTGATTAGCACTAAAATGATACGCCATTACACGAGCTGTGTGCGCCACAAAGCGGTTACCAAAAGTGAAAACAATTTATTTTACTGAAACTTTTATTTTCTGCTTTGCGGTGAAATTTTTTGTAATAAATTACTTTTTGACAAATTTTTATTTTCACTGTGTTTCGTTCAATTTGAAAAGCGTTGTTAATTTTCATATAGTTTATTAGAGTTGTTGAAAAAATGTCTACCCTTTAATCGATTAATTTGTATTACCTAAGAAATTTTCACCTTAAAATGTATACAAAAGGAAAAATAATATGAAAAATACCAGGACAACGTATTGTACATAAAAAAAAGCAAGGGTATTTCAAATATTTCATGTAGTGCGGACAAATAATTAAGGTTGCTATGACCCTGGTTCTATTTATACGCATGTTTAATGGAATGTTTTCATAACCAATGAGAAAAATAATTAAACATTAAATATTTTTAGTTACAATATTATTTTCGATGGGTTTTGATACAAAATTTTCGGCTTTAAATTATTTTTTGTTTACTACCATATTTATTCATCTTAACAGCGCCTCATAAATGGTTAAGCCAACGCACGCATACATACATATGTAGGTATATGTATGTGTACAAGTGCGTTGGGGAAAACTGTAAGCTCCACCCGCTTTGAGTGAAGAAGGAAACGGAAATAATAAAGCGTACTTTTTACAAACATACATACATACGTCTACTGCCAGCGCCTGTGTATTTTCTTTGTGTCGTATTTTGAGTTTAATCCAACAGGCTCCTCACCTTGCACTGTACTTCACACATTCAAATATATGTTCTTACACTTACATTCAGTTTTCACAACATCCAAGTCGCAGGTGGCCAATGGCGTTAAATGTACGAAATAAATTCAAACTAATGTAAACAGCAGCTGAGACTTGGTTTAGGGATGTAAGAGCCATTCGCGTGGGCGAAATATCGATAATATTTCGATTGATGATTGAAAGCAATAACTAAACAACAATTATGTGACCGACTGCGAAACGGTTGATTGTTCATTATTTGAAGAAGTACTATACAAACAATAATCATCAATTATATATAAAACATAGCCAAAACCAAATTCCACAATAACAATTAGGGCATAAATTTCTATATAATTTTTCATAAATATATTATTTTATTTATTGGACAAATGGAAATAAAATAGGTAAAATATTTATGTTTTCTATAAAATTTTTACAAAAGTGTCAGTTATATTTGATTAGATATTTGCAGAATTTTTAGTTGCCTAAAAAAACTATTTAAATGAAAACCTTTATACTGTGGCAATTATGCAAACACGAATAACAATATAAATTTTGGGACAATTATTTAACAATCGAGTGATCTAACCGGATTTGGGAAATTATCGACGTTTATTTAACGAAAATCCTTACAATACAAATTGTTAGAAATTGGTAGTATCATTGGTAAAATGAGTGGAAATGTTTTTGATAATTTCGATTTTAGTTTTTACATGTTAAAATAACAAATAATTCGAGTATAAAATACTTTCAAGTATTATCTTATCGATTTTAGTAATTGCTGCTAACGTTATCGATTTTCATACAAAAAATATTACAATTGAGTAAAATTTATTATGAAAATCTTACAGTATAAGAAAAAGATAAAAAATAATGTGTTGTAATAAATATTTTAAATTAAATGTTATCACAATGTAGCTTAAATAATTACAACGGAAATTTCCATGATGAAATAATAACCAGGTGTAGTAAGTAGAGTAGAAAGAGACTTTGACACTGCCTTAGCTCAACGTTGTATTTTCGAATTTGAAGAGAAAGGGGAGGAAAGAAACAAAAATCGGGAATTTCAGGGGGATTTATATAAATATTGAAAATAATAAATTATGTTTTGAAATTTATATATGTATATATACAAACATTATTTTTATAATTTATAACTGCTGAAGTGTTTTTCGGCCGAGCTCCTCCTCATATTTATGATGTGCGTATTGATGTTTTCCCAACAAATGTAGAGACCTAGACTTAATTTTAAGGTACCTTGAAAACATCTGACAAATTTCTATGAGAAGCTTTCATTTCATGCCAGAAACACAATTGAAGTGCGTGACATTCCCCGCCGAATGACGACCGCAACTAGAAAAGATTAAGTTAATTTTTTTTATTTGGATTTTCTATAATTTTGGATGTTGATCCGGCCAGAACTAAGACCCAGTTACAGTCTGCACTGCTTTCAATCCGAGATCGATCACGGAAGGTCGCGGTTATACTTATGCCTCTTACACTAAACAGCTACAGAATTACTCACCAGCTGCTATAAACTACACTGAAAAAGGGGAAGGAAATTACTTATTTATTTAAAGTAATTAGTTCTTGATGTAGAAGTAAGGCTTGGAGGAATTAAAGCTGGTAGAATGAGTATTAAAATCTTTGCTCAAACATTTGTTTTGCACGAACACAATAAGAGGGGTCTAGATGATCAATTCAGTTTAAAATAACCTTTAAACATCGCTTTACGACTATGTAGTAAATAACAACTAACTTCAAACCACTGGATCTAAAGCAATATCAAGGTAATTACAAAATTATTACTTGAAACTAAACAAAATCGCTGATCACCGATAGGTCAATAACAAATTTTCCCTTTCGTTAAAAACACGACACTGGCCAATTATAAAATGCATAAATCCATTTATTGTGAGTTTGTATTTAACAAAATGTATGTTATATTCAATTCTTACCGCGTTATATTGTCTCTACTATAATTTTTAAACAAAAAGTTGAACAAAATCTTATTTATAACGGAATGTCGTTAAAACAAACATTGAAATACACCTGTATATTATTTCATCATGGGAAATTTCCAATTGTATACCGAAATTAATTTTCGTGTTCAAATAAAAAATATATACATATACATATGTATGTATGTGCATGAACTCCTTTATGGCGTTTCCAGTACGTGATTCAAATACGCTATATAGCATATAGCCAATTTGAGTATTTCGATTTTTGATAATTTCTTATCCGGCGGCAAAGTGGGCAACAGCTTTCGCAACTCAGCGAAACTCACATTGAACGCTTCCACACGTATACGTTCCCGTGTTGCATGCGCTGTACGATATTTCAATGTCGCACGTCGACGTCGGCGACGCTCCTCACGTGAAAGACCCACCAATTCGGACGGATCCAAATGCGCTATTGGTGTTGTACGGCGTCGTGGTGCTGGTGTAGGTGGTGGTGGCGGTGATGCTTGTGACATTGTCTCACATGCCATACGCGCCTGAAAGCGACGATCGATATCTAATACATAGTCATGATTTTCGGCGCTACCATTGAGATCTTGCAGATAATAACGACCCAATGAGATGCTTTCTGCGGGTACCATGTGTGTCATATCGTAGACCATGTTGTTGGTTTCCGAGTGGGTGCAGTTATAATTACTGTAACGAGGCATATAATTTGTGTTTTGTTTAAAAAAATATGTTTTTAAAAATTTAAAATTTTTTTAATTTACGCCCACATAATTTGTGGTTGAACAAGTAATACTATGACGCCTACACACACGGCGTTACGTATGCCGTTGTCAATAGTGGATTATTTGTGCGTGTTCTTTACCTTAAGGGGGTAACTCTCTTATCCCATTACTGTTTACCAGTTCATATTTGTTTGTGCTTTATATGTTTTGTTTTATTTTCTTCGAACGTGTGTCAATAGGCCAACCCTTTCGTTTATTTCGTTTGTATGCTTACTGTTTATGTATTCTCCAAATAATCACATTATATTTGTTATTGTTATTATTTTTCGAATTCTTTTATTATTCGAACATATTTTCACACCTAGTCAAATAAAGCAAGGAGTACGGGGTGAGCTACGCCTAAGCAATGGAACGTTGACAACTACATACGTGTAAGTTGATGATTTGTGCTGCATTGCACGTTTTGTAATTTGCAATAAAAATTTAATATTTATAAAATTGCATGAATGGAGTGAAGAGGAATCAGATATGGAATATTGAACGGCTAATCGCAAGAATCAAAGTTTTCTCTTTTAATTTTTATTTCATGTTTTTTTTTTGGTATTAAGGGCCGTAAGTTTTATAACCACTGAAGTGATTTTCGGCCAAGCTCCTTCTCCGATTTATGGTGTACGTTTTAATGTTTTTCAACAAGTGAAGTGAAGTGTAGCTCCCACATTCCTTCGAGCCACTTCCGAATGGCTAACGGATTTTTCTGAGGATATTTGCTTTTCACGTCACAAATACACCCGGAAGGTTCATTCCGTCCTTAGGGGTAACCGCAATTAAATTTTATTTTCTATAAATTTGATCTAGTGTCGCCAGAACTTGAACCCATGCACCTACACATAGTAGCAGGCACGGCCAACCACACAGCTACTCTGCTGCAATTAATAATTATTGCCGACGGCATATTTTGAAGGCGACTTTCCCGCACATTTCATAAATATTATACATTTCAAAAGACAATATTTATAATATAAATATTTCGACTCTTCAAATAATTCACGAATTTAAAATAATTGATTGCATAATAATATTACAAAATCAATAATGTGTATTCAAATTATAAGGCAAATATTTCATTCAATTATTGCAAGCATTGCGTATGAGTAATGAGTAAAATTATCGATTAATTGATCTGCCATCAAATAAATATCGTTATGCAAATTGGTTAAATGAGAAAATGTGAACGAAATTAAAATTGAATTTAGTAAAAAAATAATAAAACAAGCATGAAAAATTAATAAGCTGTGAAATTCACTTGTGTAATAATTTTCTTGTATTTTCTTGAACTATGTATGTATATATTTTTTGTAATTTATGGAGTTTTTAGAAACACTTATATTTTCAGATTCTTATTAATATGTTCACTTTTTCTAACTTTTATTACCTTTTTAATGACTAATAATTTTAAGATGTTTATTTAATTTAATTTTATTTTATTTAATTACACAATACACCTTCCGCTATGCAATTTGTGCGTACTACCTCCGGCCACATTAAAATTTAAATGCTTCATGTCCTTGACTACGCAGCATCCTTTTATATAAATTTCAGTTGTGATTAGACACCACCGGGTTGACGTGTTATAGCTTATAGAAACCCACCCTCTGCAGAAGCAACATTTGATGAAGCCAATGGGTAACAGCTGCATGCCGGCCAACAACAAAGATAAAAGGATGCTGTTTATTGTCAGACAAGGAGGTATTGATAGAGAAAAGGAATGAAATATCAAAAATGGCGTATTTGGTCACACCTACAAGATTACAACAAAACAATAATGCAAAATATTAAGGATTGTTTTTGCTATTGATTTTTATTTCAAATGGTCGAATATTTGTGTTCAGTTTTTTTGTGTTCTGAAAAAATACAATAGTTAACAAAACGTAAGTATACCGGAAAGTGTGCCATTTTTTAAATATTTGTTGATTTATTTTCAAAGCTGCATGTTTTAAAAAAAGTATTATGCAACGCTATATCGTACCATGCCCTCAGACGAGGTCTCAAACCGAAAGTTTGCCTTTTATTAAATAAAGATTATTTCACTCAAGTTAGAATATTAGTATATAGTTATCTCTTTCGTGGTTTCAAAATTACAGGGCTATATTTTTACAGCTGTCAAAGTTAACTGTCAAACCAATTATGTTTTCTTTTAGTTCAGGCATTTATGAAAATTGATCGCTTAACAATCGCACACAAATGTTGGCTAAAAAGTTACCACGATTCGTGCTTTACATTTTAAGGAAATTTTAGGAGACTGGATCGGTAACAGATATTATAAAGCCTGTGAGTCATCCTTTTGCTCCTTCCACCTTAAATATCGCTACTGTCAGTGAAAGTGTAAACAAAGACTCGAATATGCCTATTTCTCGATGTTATCAAGAGCTGGGATTTTCTTATGGCACATTATGGCGTATTTTCCACTTGGACTTATACCTATATCCATATGAAGTCAAGTTCATACAACAACTGAAGCCAGCTGAATATTCACAACGTCGTACGCACGTCGATTGGATGCATGAACAACAAGCAGGGGACACGTAAATAAGCAAAACTGTCGCATTTGTGGCTCCGAGAATTCTCAAATACTTGAAGAGATGCATTTACAACCAAAAAAAACTTACAGTTTGGTGCGCTCTTTGGTTCTTTGAAAATGACAACGGCGGGAATGTCACTGTCAATTCGGAGTGTTAACGTTGTACGATTACCGAATTTTTTTGGCTCACAATTGAAGAACACGACTTAGACAATATGTGGTTTCAACAAGATGGTACCACATGCCACACAACGCACGCGAATGTGGCTTTATTGCGAGAGAAATTTCTCGGCCGTGTAATCTCTCATCTTGGTGATGTCAATTGGCCACCGAGATCTTGCGATTTGGCACCGTTGGACTTTTTATGAGGCTACGCGAAATATCGTGTTTATGCGGATACATCTTTTACTCTCGAATGGTTAAATACGAACATATGTTAAGTTATGGCTGAGATACCGTCCAATATGCGGCAAAAAGTGGTCGAAAATTATCTTAAACGGATCGAAGTTATTTGAACGATGTAGTGTTTCATATATAAGGTCTAATCTCTATAATAAGAGAGGAATTTCATGAAAAAAATTATTTTAAATACATTTTATCTACGTTTGTTTAAAAATCGCAAAATGACTAACCCTGTGTATTCCCGCTTCACCTATACCGTGAACTTATGTACATATGAATGTGCGTACGTATGTGAGAATATTTTATGTTCAATTACTTTATTTTGAAATTAATAATTTTGCTTCCGCATAATTTTATATTTTTTTCGTTATTTTATTTCTATTCTGTGCAAAGCTTTTTTGCATTTCTTTGATAAATGGAACAAATCTAAACCTTTCCATTCTTGCGAACAAAACGCGATGCTTTTCTAACAATAATCGATAACCGGAAGTGCCAATAATCGATAGACGTTAGTTATTTCCTAATGCGCCGTTACATTTTCATGAAGTCTTCCATTTAACAACATCGATTTGAAATACATACATATAAATAAGAGGCAAAATTTAAAATATAATAAAAAAATAGTGAAAATTTGATAAATACGTGCAGAAAAATGGAAGATAATAAAATTGAGCCCGCCGCAATGACCAATACGTCGTCAGTTAGCAATTTGGAACACAAATTTTCGGATAAACTTTTGGCACAAATGCGCGAATGTCGTTCTAACAATCAATTCATTGATATTGTTTTCATTGTTGGCGAGCGGCAGAAACGGTGTGTAAATTATTTAATTGTTTTGTTGAAAGCAGTTATGTTTTACACCACTTTATAGCGTTTCAGCACATCGTCTTGTGCTTGCTGCATCAAGCCCATACTTTATGGAACTTTTGACAACGGATATGGATGCAAGCGAAATTACATTTAAACATATTGATGCAAATAGTTTCGAAACATTAATAAACTACTGTTACTCTGGCAATTTCTCACCCGATGAGCGTACAGCACGCAGATTACTAACAGCTGCGCAGGAATTACAATTTAACGATATTGTGCGTTATTGCAACCGTTTTATAGTAAATAAATTAAGTTATAGCAACTTATTGGATGTGATCTCATTCGCTGATGAACATGGTTGTAAGGATTTGCGTAATAAAGCGTTTGGATTTGCCATAGAACATTTCAAGGAGGTGCGCATATTTTAAAACAAACTTTCTTAATATATTTACGTGCATGTATTTTCAAACAACAGGTGCTCTCAAGCGGGCAATTAATGCGTTTCAGTCCCATACTGCTGGAGGAGTTGGTGGAAAGCGATGAATTGAATGTTTACAGTGAAGAAGATGTTTTTGACGCTATAATGCGTTGGCATAAATATGATGAGGAAAATCGTAGACCATATTTAATAAACCTACTGTCATCTATACGTATTACACAATTGGAGCCGGCATTTGTTTTCAAACATATTAAACCAATACCAGGAAGTGAGCGTTTAATATTGGATGCGTTAGATTGGTTTCACGTGCCGGAAACACGTTGGCAAACTAAATTAAAATACACCAAGCCGCGCAATACACGCAACTGTCTAATGGCAGTGGAGGTCAATATAATGGATGAGAATGTAAATTAGAATAATTATAACTGGGCGGGTAATACATATTTATAATTTCTTCTTCTTCTTTTTCTTTTTTCAACTCTTTAACAGAAGCGCTTTCTACGTTATAATCCTAGCGAAGATTCTTGGTCGAGTTGTGGTCAGGTTTTAGGCGAGAAAACCGATTATGGCACAATATTTGTAAAAAACTCACTCGTCTTTATAGGCACAAAATATTTAGTGCGCTTTGATTTGGATAAACAACAATGGGAGGCGCCACAACCTATACGCAAACGACGTGAATTGATATGTATTGCGGTATTGCATGATAACATTTATTTAATAGGCGGTTATTGTAAGGTGACCAAAAATACAGTGGAGATGTAAGTAAGATACTCGTATATATGTACATATCTTTTATCAGTTATTTTAAACTCCTTATATTAGGTTCGATATGCGCACAGGCGATTGGCTACGTGTAGCGCCGATGTTGGAAGGACGTTATTGTGCTAAAGCAGTTGTTTTTGACGATCGCATCTATCTATTGGGAGGCTCTGAGAATGAATGTGCGCTAAACTCCGTGGAATGTTACGATCCTATGGTGGATACGTGGGAAGCACGTGCGGGTATGGTGGAAGCGCGTGCTTCGCCAGGTGTAAGCGATTCAAATTTACTGTATTTGCTCCATAGTATGTAAATTTACTTGTAGGCAGCTGTTGCTCATGGCTATATTTATGTAATGGGTGGATATAACGAGGTACCTTTGGCAACTGTGGAACGTTATAATCCCATAAAGGATGAATGGATGAAAGTCTGTATTAAATGCTAATTTAATTTTACATCCAATAATTTTTATTTCTTTTAACGCACAGCTTTGCTCCTTAACAACGGCTCGAAGTCGAATTAGTGCAGTTGTTTTCAATTTTCACATCATGGCGTTAGGTGGCACTAGAAACGGCGAGGGTGTCGATTGCGTAGAAGAATATAATGAGGAAGAAGATAAATGGGTAAAAAAGAAACCATTACCCAATGGAGCTGCCTACAGTGCCTTTATTGTACCAACCCATTTGGCTGATAAGTTGCTAAACGTACTATCGGAAGCCAGTCAGTCCACACATTAAGGCAATCAGGAGCTGTAAAATAATTTAAAAAATACCAATAATGTTGTGGGTATTATATAATAGTAACAAACACTAGAAAATTAGGGTTTCACATATTTACGGATAATTTATTTGATCATTCATTATGTTTTTTTAGCAAATTTTAACGTTTACTGTAAAACAGCGCAGAAATTCTAAATACATACGCACATATGGGATATATGTTATTTATGATTATATTATAAAATTATTTTATAGTTGCTGTTTCTGATACTCTCATGACACGTTTGCACCCTTAATCATAAACGATCAGTTGTTTTGAGGTTTCGACCATTCCACATTCAAGATCAAGTGATCATAACCGTGTCCATTGAGAATCTCAATAGCAGCAGCGGCGTCTTTGCGTTGTTTGAAATGTACATATGCAAAACCTTTGCAGAGACCGGTGTTCTTGTCGCGGGCCAAATACATTTTGCTGTGCTGTCCAATTTTCTTCACCAACTCATCCAAATCAGCTTCTGTCATCGACTCGGACAAATTGGAAATGCGGATAGCGGCGGTATCATCACGTCCACGCATACCCATACCACCTTTTTGGCTGTCCTTAAGGAAGGGTGGTACATATTTGCCGGATTTAGGTGCTTCAACAACAGCTGTAGCAGCAGCAGCAGCTTTCTTTTCCATCAAATTCGTGTCCATGGCTGTACCCTTGAATGGGCAATTAACCGACCAATGCTCACCATTACAAATACGACACTTGGCAATATTCTTTGTGGGATCCAACAGTGGATCGTTAGCCTTTTCTTCTTCTTTCGAGTTGAGGAATTGCATGAAAATCTCTTCAGACACCATAGTGGTTTGTGAATTCGGACCGGGCTTATCGTTTTTGGAGTCGCCGAATTTCGCCCAGGTGCGTCTTTTGGCAACGGTCTTCGACACAACTTGTTTGGAAATTTTGTAGGTTCGCACAACTTTTACCTTTTTGTCATCTTTGTTGTACTTATATTCAGTGACGTATTTGTGTCCGTTTTCAACTGTCTCAGTGGTAGGTGGCAAACCGCCGTAATCGAGCTCCACCTCATCGGCCCAAGAGGATTTTATGGTATCAGCAGCAGGCATCTATGTAAATAGCAGATAGTTGAGATTAACACTTTATAATTAGAAAATACTACACTTCCAATAGTAATTTCACCTTTTTTGCAAATATTTGAGCAGAAAAATCAGAGAATACACACGCCACGAGTTAAACAGCGAAAATCTTGATAAAAAGGAACGTCAACACAAAATGACAGCAAAGCTGCCAAAATTGCACATTAGGAAGTGTAAGGAAACGTTATTACGAAGGGTTGCCTGGATCAACAAAGTTTGATTGGATTTATTACAATGATTCAGATATAAAAAAGTTGACAAAACCATAAATTATATGTCGGTGTTACATTTTTTTTTGTAAATATTCCAAACAAAAATTTGTTTAATTATAAAATTGTTTTGGAGCATGCATCAAGGTAAATATTTTGCTATTGTGTACATTGTGAGCTCTTTTATAGAAGAAGAAGCAGAGTTTAAAATTGTTACAAATTGGATTGATTTTCAATTTTAGCGTAGGAGTTACAGTTTATTTCCTACATAATGTCCGCCAATAACGCAACTCCTACATCTTCCAATAGTTTGGGCTCCAACTCACCGAGTGTCACCTCTAATGGTACCGATGATATACAATACATGCTTTATTTGGAGACTCTGCGACGATTTCGAGATGACGAGACCAACATTAGGCGCCAAGTAGACGAAAAGAACAGGCAGTACTTGGAAGCAAAAGAGGAATATTTACAGTTATATTCCAAATATGTGAAATTGACGACATTAGCAGCCACCCGATGTGCCTTATTAACCGATAACCATTTGCCCAGCGCAAAAATTGCAGATGCTGATAAGGAAATAGCGGCTATTGCACATAAATTGTCATGTGGTGATGTTATAGAAACAATCGACGCCTCAGAGATTGAAAAATGCAAAACAAAGTTAGATAGTTGCAAAACACATGATAATTTAAAAAAATTATGCGATGAATTGGCAGAAAGTAAAGCGACCGTGCGCGCAGTGCAATCATCAACAGAAACAGTTGAAGCTACTATAGAAACCGCCACGCTACAAAGTCTCGACTATTTTGTCGAGGAAGTTGGTCGTAGGGATTAACGTAAAAAAATATAAAAAAAAAACACATTATTGCAGTATTTGGCTACCAATCTGAAGTTAATTGGCTTCACTTTATTAATAGCGTGCTGATTTGGACTGTATGATTGGTGGAAGGATGGCATATCTACAAACACGTACACGTTTCAATCATAGTTTCTTTCATTTTCAGCGGTGGAGCGGAAAAGAGAGAATAAATAAAGGTGGGGAAAATCAACATATAATACTTTGGTAATAGGATAACTAATGTGCATAAGGTTGGAAAATTTTTTTGTGTATAAAATAAATATGTGTGTATCTCTTAATTTGTATGTATAATGATAATTATAAATAATCGTTTAACATAAAATACAATAGCTTAAAATTTACCACTTGGAGCGCTTAGACCAATCTTTGGGCGTCCAATGTAGGCATTTGGAATCGATGCGTATTTTTCGCTTATCCATTGCCTTCTTATGTTGATCGATAATGTCACGACTGATGCAGACTATATATTGTCCTTTATAGTAGTTGATAAGATTTAAATTTTGTAATGTTGATATAACATCCTCCTTTTTAATAGAAGTGCATTCACAGATATCACTAAAGAGGAAGAATAAAATTAATTTAAATTTTAATAACTATTAAGCGCGGTTTCATACTTAATGGTAATAGTAGGTTTTTCACCATCACTATTCGGCTTTTGGCTTATAAAAATTTCCAAAATTGTTTGCGCCCAATAAGAACGATAAGAAAGTAGACCTAAATCCGACAAAGGTTTTTCAGGCGAACCAGTTTTTCCTTCGAATTTCGATAGCTCATAGCTGAATTCAATTAGTAATTTGCCATAACCTTTGCGTTGATATGGTGGCATGGTAAGTATGCACGCCACATTATAGTCCTCTGTGCTTTCTTTTTCTTTAGAGAAGTAGCCAACAATATGAAAGCCGCGTGAGTCGAATTCGGTCATAACGTAAAATAGAAAGGGGTCCGTATCATAGTAGAGGGTCTTATGATCCAGAAACAATTTGGCCAAAAGACATAAATTTTGAGCATATACTTTGTTTTTGCGACCATCAATTTCGAAAAAGGAAATTGTGTGCTTGCGATATATCTCATTGCCAGGTGGATGTCGTAGATTACATTTTACCAAATGACGTTCCAGACATTTGCGACTTTTGCGATATTTCAAGCAAAACTCACATATAAAAATGCATGGCATTTGGCATAGTTCCTGAAATGATAGTTTCTATTTATAAAATTTTATAAATATTAAAGATAAAAGAACTACCTGTGGATATGGTGAGAAATACCAAGGCTTTATACGATGTTTTCCCAATTCAATCATTTCAACATTTTTCATACGCGTCACTACATCATCCTGATGTATGACCATGCTGCCTGATTGGCGTGGTGTTGCAGTTTTGCCGTCTTGCGAAGCTTCTTCTACCACAGTTACAGGTGCGGGCGTGGTGGGTGTAGGCACAGGAGCAATTACTGGCGTAGGCGTTATTATGGGTGGCGGTGTTTCAGGCACAATAACGGCAGGTGGTGCAGGTACGGAATTGAGCTATCGATAATATTTTTATTATATATATAACGAAGAAAACATGCAATTATTTTGTACCTTTCTTTTGCGGTTAATTTTCTTTTGCAACGCTGCCGCTAACACTGCATTGCCATTCACCATTTCATTGCTGGCAGTTGGTTGTGGTGATGTTGGTCTTGAAACGCTACCCGGCACTGATGAATGGTGTTTCTTCGGTGTAGTCACGCCTGTGCTAGCGCCCGTCTGTGTGCCGTCTCGCCTTGGAAATTGTACCTTGCGTGTATCAACATCCTCTTCCGTCACCCATTCATCGAGTCGTTTATTAACTAAATTTTTATAAATATGCATTAGATACTTTGCTATTTAATTCCAAAAACTAACTACTCACAATCAACATAATGCACATAGAACTGTCGTTTGCCTTCGTGATCTTTGATGCTTACAACTTCAGCGAGTGGCCAGTCTTCAGTTTTGTGCATACGTACTGGTAAACGACAACCTTCCGTAAGCGCAGCCTGAAATATGTTTTGAAATTTTGAAATAATTTACAATTACTTATTGTATGCTTGAGAATAAATTATTTTATAAAATACAATTATGTTTACAAATAAATACATAAAATTATGCAGCTTAAGTACAGCCGTAACAACAAGCAACTCTTAAACTTTATCAACAACAAAAACACTCTTTCACTCACCGTAGATTCGCAAATTGACGATACATCTTCGTCGAATTCTATTTTTTGTGTTATTTTCATTTTTCAATGATATTTTACAATTATCGCACAAATTGTTTACAAACTTTGTGAAAGAAATTTTTGCAATGCTTCTTATTTTTTAACCCCCCATTCACAATTATACACTAAACAGCTGAGGCAAAGAACGTATATTAATAAGAAAGGAAAAGAACTGTGAATCAATTTGAAAAATTTTGTTGAGGTGAATAGTTGCGTTCCCACAGACGGAGTTTTTCTTTCTTCAAATATCTCGTGATTTTCGTACTACAGCGGGACAAATATGACGGCGAAACGAAATATCGTACCAAAACAAATAAGAGCCGATTGAATTGGCAAAAATGTGAAAAATGTGCAAACAAATAGTGCATTCTTGAAGATAACTAATAATAATTTGAAAATAGTGCAGTTTATCATTAAAGAATTAACTAAATGATAATATTAATGTGGAAATAAAGAAGTGATAGTGAGTTTTAAACATTTATATGGTGATTAAAATGTGGTTTTGTCTAAATTTGTGGTCGTTTCGTTTGCCGTCGGCATTCAGAATAAAATTTTCCTAACAATTTAAAGAAAACAATTTATAATTGTAATTAAAAGTTTTGTGCACATATACCATTTGTAAATTGTGGTTCTTTTCCCTTCTTATTAATATACGTTCTTTGCCTCCAGCATTAGCGCAGTTTGTAAAAATTCTAAATTTCCGGGAGCTCGCCGAACACACATATCATATTGAACAGCTGTTGCTGACAGTAGGGTTGCTCAATTCACACGTGTTTACGTTACGGCTCGAGCAACTGGTTCAAAACTTTTTGTATTTTAAGTTGGAAAATTCTGTACAAATTCTTTTCTATTAAAAATATTTAAATCTTAAATTTATTAAAAAATGGGTCGCAATAGAAAGTCAAATCCATTTGCGGCAAAAAAACGTCAGAAGCGTGAGAATGTAAGTTGCAAACTAAAAGCTTTACTAACTTATTTCATACAAATATTATTCCTCAAATAGCAAGGTGTTGATACGCGGCCGGTGCGCCAGGAGCCATACGAAGATATAAAACGTGAAAACGCCGCATTCATTAAATACTACCAGTTGCAAAAAATATGCGCTGATGACAATGAATGGGAACAATTTCTAGCTAAAATACGCGAGAATTTACCTGTAACATTCCGTGTGACCGGTTTTCGTGGGGAAGCTAAAGCGTTGCTCGACATTATTAAGACCGATTTATTTGCCGATTATGTAGATAGTGTAGCCGAATTGCATGGTGTATCAAAAGAAGAAGTGGAACGTCCATTACGCCTACCTTGGTATCCTGATGGTTTGGCTTATCAGTTGCAATTGACGCGCAAAGATATACGCCGCTCTGAGCCGCTGTTCCGCTTGCATAATTTCTTAATTACTGAAACTAGTGCTGGCAGTATAAGTCGTCAAGAGGCGGTGTCGATGATACCACCACTTGTTTTGGATGTACAACCCACTGACAAAGTGTTGGACATGTGCGCAGCGCCAGGCTCTAAAACGGCGCAGTTGATCGAAGCGCTGCATAGTGCGCCGGAGACACATAAAATACCGCCAGGTTTTGTATGTGCCAATGATGTGGATAATAACCGTTGTTATATGTTGGTACATCAGGCGAAGCGGCTTAATTCGCCGTGCTTTGTGGTGACCAATCATGATAGCAGCTTCTTTCCCAATTTGCTGGTGAGTAGTGGAGTGTTTAAAGGCAAGCACTAAAAATAACTTATACTCAAACTTTTCTTACAGCAAACTGAAGCCGATGGTAGTAAATCGATTTTGAAATTCGATAAGATTTTATGTGATGTGCCGTGTTCCGGTGATGGCACGCTGCGCAAGAATCCCGATATTTGGACGAAATGGAATTTAGCGCAGGCATACAACTTGCATGGGTAGGTTTTGCATATGTGTATACATATACATATGTATGTTTTTATTATTTTTGTTAA
Organism: Ceratitis rosa; assembly: GCA_037013455.1. Classification (NCBI taxonomy): domain Eukaryota; kingdom Metazoa; phylum Arthropoda; class Insecta; order Diptera; family Tephritidae; genus Ceratitis; species Ceratitis rosa. The sequence goes on along the minus strand of JAWMAG010000402.1, from coordinate 269,046 downwards.
TTTCAAAATAATATTTACAGTATACAGTATCGTATTACGCGACGTGGCGCTGAAATGCTTAACGTCGGCGGTCGTCTGGTATATTCTACTTGCTCCCTAAATCCCATCGAAAATGAAGCTGTGCTACAGCGCATTATCGCAGACGCAGATGGTGCTTTGGAGATAGTAGACGCCGCACATTTAGTGCCCGGTTTGAAATTTAAACCAGGTATGACGAATTGGAAGTTAGCGACCAAAGAAGTGGATCAAATATTTACCACTTTTGATGAGGTACCCGAAAAGTATCATACCGTTATAAGACCCAATATGTTCCCACTGCCTAAAGAGCAAATCGAAAAAATCGGTTTGGAAAAATGCTTACGCGTATTGCCACATCTGCAGGACTCAGGTGGCTTCTTTGTAGCTGTCATTGAGAAACGTCGTCAATTGCCTTTCGAGAAAAATGATTTGAAGGCCTTGCTTGATAAACCCAAACCAGAAATTAAATTAGATGAAAATGGTCAGCCAATCGAAGAGAAATCTGTGCCATGGGGCCCACAACGTAAGCGTCGTCGTCTGCACGGCTATAAAGAAGATCCTTATATATTCTTCGAAGAACAAGATGCCGATTGGGATGAGTTAAAATCTTTCTTTGCGCTCGACGATACACTAAATAAGCGCTGTTTGCTTACACGTTGCGTAACTGATAAGAAAAAGAATATCTATTACTGTTCCGAGCCCATACGTGATATGGTGCTGGTGAATGAGGATACCATAAAAATTATAAATACGGGTGTAAAAACATTTGTACGTTGCGAAAATCGTCATACAGCGCATCCATTCCGTTTGGCACAAGAAGGTTTGCAGACCAGTAATGCCTTTATGGGCGCAGTAAGGCGCATAGAAATCTCGCGCGAGGATTTAATTCTTCTACTCAATTGCACTGATCCAACTAAGCCACCGTCGACGCTGGAGTTAGCAGAGGAAACTCAGGCGCGTTGTAAGGAATTAGGTATAGCACATATGAAATTAACTAATTTTATCTTAAAAATGTTAATTCTTTTTTGTTTTTTGTTTTACAGGCGTTGGCAGTTGCATTTTAAAATATGAAGATTCACGTTTTACACTTTTCTTGGTCGGTTGGCGTGGCTCGTCCAGCTTGCGCGCTTATGTCGATAGCAATGAGACTGTGCATGTCTTGCGTTTGCTAGGTGCTGATATCAGCAAATTTGGTAAGTCAATTTCTAGCCCTTTATTTGAAGTTGAATTAATATTTATTTGCCTCTTTGCAGAAGTCAACAAGTACGAAAAGGCCAAGGAAGCTGCTGCAGCAGCTGCGGCTGAGGCTGAGGCTGCAGTGGCTACAGCTGACGCGGCGGCAGCAGTAACCGCCGATGATGCGGTAGCAGTTGCAGAGGAACTAGAGGATGCCACCATGGTCGTAAATGGTGCAGAAGTGGTGACCGTTGCTGAGTAATTTCTTGTAGCTAGCGTACAATTTCAGTAATATTACAGTTAAGCCTAAGTTTGGTATAATTAAATCATTTATATTTTTTGTAAATGTAAATAAATGCTATTTACATATGCGTATGTATTAATTGGAATATTGAAAATTAATGTTTTGATCAATTTGGTCTTTGACGGACTGCGCTAGAGACGGATAGAAATGCTGATATATGAAAAAAAATCGAAAACATTTTTTCTAGGTTAGGTTATGTTAGGTTAGGTTAGGTAGAAGTGGCTGATCACAAGTGGATCCCACATGGACACACATGAACCGTTCGTTGAGACAAAACAATAAGTAAAAATTTGCCTAATGTCCATGTGCAGCGTTGGAGTCAGTCGGTTCTCAGGCTCAACCTCCCAAACGCAGGACAATTCATAAAAAATGTAAGGGTCTCTTCTTCCAGGCAATTACGACAGTGGGGATCCGGAAAAAATCCAAGCCTTACCGCGTGAATGCCAATTAGACAATGCCCGATCAGCACTTTCACTATGTTCGGGTTTTTCTATCTTGAAATGAAACGGAGCTTCCCTGATCATGGATGTTCTAATTCAGCTGTCGCTGAGTTGGTCCAAGTTTCAATTCTCGACCTCACCACGGGTGAACCCAAGATCATAAGAGCTGTTTAGCTATCTGAGTCAATGTTGGCCTGCCTACAGCCTTTCCTTGATATTGGTGGAGAAAGAGCCAAGTTCGGCTTTTTTGGTGTATAAAAACCCGACTGTCTTAGGAATTATTAGATATTAGACTCCTCTGATGACAGCCATGTCTTACCATTGACAATGTCCAACACTCAGTTAACATCAAGTGTTGCTGATAAGCTCTTACACTATTTCTCTCTCTTAAAAAGCCAACCGCCTTGCGATAGACTATGCTACAGACCCAGCGATCATCTTAACAGCAAATCACTGCTGATTATTTGGAAAGCTTTTACTTTCCAGGAACTTACTGATAAGTCAAAGCATCATAAAACCTGTCGATATTATCAACGCGATAAGAAGAGCACATACGTATGTAAATCTGCGAAATAGTCACTGATAAGATTGGCATGATTAGAATCAGTCGGGTGAATTTCCATACCAAAGACGAGCATTCAATGTCTAGATGAGCTTCAAGTTGTAACATCCATAATGTGGCTAAAAGAATTTGCGTTCTACTACATCTGCTACACTTTCTTGATTGTGGCAATAAGAGGCGAGGTAATCTTTGTGTAAGAAAAACCAAAAAAATCTTCTTTTAAAAACTTTCATTCAAACATACAACAGCCCACTCCAGCCAACGCCGACTACTATATCGGTGGTGTAGTTGAATTTCCCGCACTTACCGTAAACGGAGCTGCGTCCACCTTGGAGCGTCTGCGAGAATTTCGACGTTTACTCGACGTCGCTGACATACGTCCGGATATTGTCGTTTTCCCGGAGAGCGTATTGAATAATCGGCAAACGGCTATAGTCGTACCCAAACCCAGCGAAGCGGTGATACCTTGTGATATGGACGAAGTCTATTACGATTATATTATCAGCAGAACATCTTGTTACGCGCGTACCCTAGGTCTGTATATACTTATCAATGTGGTGGAAGTACAGAACTGTACACAAACACGGGATATTAAGGATTTAATCGCAAACTGTGCCATCTACAATACCAACGTGGTGTTCGATCGTAGCGGTACGGTGATCTCACGTTATCGCAAATACAATTTGTTGGGTAGTGAGTGGTTGTACTTTAATTATACCACGCAGCCCGAGGAGGACGCCATATTCCACACTGATTTCAATGTGACTTTTGGACATTTCACACGCATGGATGTACTATATGCGCGTCCGGCGCAGGCGTTAGTCCAACGCGGCATCACGAACTTCTTACATCCGAGTAAATGGCAATCTGAGTTGCCCTTCTTGACGGGTGAGTTTGAGGGGAGAGTGTTGAGGAGTTGAGTAGGACACTTGGCGTAACGTGTACCAGTAACGGTTTTAGATGAAATTTTTTCGCTTTAATTCGAGCTTTGGACTTTGAGCTTTGGCTGCCTTAGACCCTTGCTCTTTACTTAAGATCAGTGATTTCTTAAGGTTTTCTCAACTCTCTGTCTTCTCTTCCACATAGCCGTACAGCTACATCAGTCCTGGGCCTATAGCAACGATGCCAATCTGCTTGTTGCCGGCACAAACGATCCACACAATGGCCGTACCGGCACTGGTATATATGCGGGCAAGTATGGCACGCTCATCGCCGCCATGACGAGTGACGAAAAACAAAGTAAACTCCATGTGAGTGTCGTGCCCAAAAAATATCAAACGAGCGGCAACACGCGCGACATGGAAGACTTTAAGTTGGCTCAAAGTGAAGCCAGAGTGCTGGAAGACGATGTACTCGATCGTTTTACAGGCGTAGCGCTCGCACGTAACGATGATATTGATTTGTTTGTGACACAACCGTTGGCAGTTATGCCGAACGAAAGCGAAACACTACAGCAACAACTTTGTCATAATGATTTATGTTGTGATTTCTATATAGAGCGACACGCGAATCCGCACGCCAATGTCTCCACCAGCAGCTATTACTACCGTCTGGCAGCATTTCATGGCATGGGTAGCTTTCCCAATACCGAACCCGAAGCGTTGGCGGTTTGTACAGTCTTTGCTTGCACTGGCGATCATATCTACACTTGCGGACGCATCTATGAGGAGAGCGTGCAGGTGGTGCCGAGCCATACATTCGATGTGATACGTATAACTGGCAATTTTACGCGTAAACGACCGAGTTTATTGTCGCCGACAAGTGTGAATAGTCTGCTAATGCCACTGGCTGTGAATGCGTTCGAGTGGCAGGTGGCGGAGACTAGGTGAGTGTGCGCTGATTGATTTCTTTCTAAAGATTTCACAAATAATTTGCTTTCCTCATCTGCGTAAATAGCAATGTTTCTCTGGTTAACCTCACTTTGGCACAACCTCGGTCTGATATCTTGACTTTTGGTATTTATGCGAACTACTTTTTGGACAATACTGCTTACGATCATCATAACAAGGACGCTGCTAGTGGATTTGATGCGGCGACTTGGCTGATTTTGTTTTCATTACTTATGCAAGCTTATTCATAAATAAAATACTAAACTTTGAAAAGCTCTCTAAGTTGTTGGATTTTTATTATCCCTAACTTTGAACAAAGTTTTGACAGAAATTCTTCGGAAGATCGATTGATAGCACATCTCTGTTGGTTCAGGTTTGACGGTTTGGTACCAAAGGAAGAGGCTTGTGAGATGAGTAGACTTAAGTGGACAGGTTACTATCGTAAGGACAAAAAATTTTACTTGGATATGGTAATCTCCAGACAATCAGCCAAACAGGATTAGTTGATTATCAAAAGGTAGTGTGAGGCTGATTGAATTTCCACTACCTTGAAAACCCGTAGGGGTTACAGGGTTACATCAACCCACTTCACATTGTATAGACGAATAGTACAGTACCCATACCAATACATCGCCTCATGCAACCACCTGATGTGTTTAAAGTTTTATTTTAAGCCATTAATACGTGAACTCCAAGCCGACCAAGATTCAAAGGATTTTGTCAAAACAATTAGTTGCCCCGTGTCGGCCTCAGATCTCACTCTCCAAAGAAAAAATTATGTTGTGGTTGTTGTTGTAGCGGCTGGCTAACCACGCTTAAGGCAGGTTTTGTTAATCTAAGTCGCCGTGGTCATCTAAGGGGAGGTTATCCAGGAAACGTGCTGTTTCGACGGGATTGGACCAAAGGGAGAGGGGGGTTAGATGAGTCGGTTTAAGGGGGCATGTGAAGAGGTGGTTAGTGTCGTGCGGAGACTCTCCACATGCAGGGCATACGTTGGGTATGCTGGGGTCGAGTCTGGATAAGTAGGAGTTTATTCTACGACAGTATCCAGATCTAAATTGTGCAAGGGTCACGCGGGTCTCTTGAGGCAGCTCGAGCTCGTTGTCTGCTATAGGTGGTGATTTTACTCCGAGTACGCCATTCACGGGAAGGAAGTCTTTGAAGGTGTTAACTGACTCCTGGTGAATGGCGTTCAGTGCTTGTCGGTACGCCGTCCTGTTCAGCGGTTTGATGTTGTTGTTGTTACAACTCTCAAGACAGCCGGTTCTACGCACGTGAGTTGACCCGGATTTTATCCGGCCAAGGGCTGTCACCCTTTCGGCGACCTAACCCCGCTTAGGTCAACAGGTAAAGAAGAAATTATAATTATACAGGCTTAAGGACGCACAATGCAGAATCACTTTTATCTACTGGTGCCATTTTGGACTGAGTTGGCATTTGAAAAGTACTTACTTTACTCTCACTCTACATCTCTGTCCTGCTATATAATACGAGAGCACGGACAATATCTGATGAGTCTGCATTATGAGTTTTCGAGGGAAAGGTTTTGCGTAAGATTTATGGTCCTCTACGAGTTGGGAATGGCGAATGGAGAAAGATGAAAACCATCATTCCTTTGGAGAGATTAAAGTGGAGAAGGGCTTGGCGCCAAAAAACAAAAAGAAGGAAGGAATGATCCACTGTAGATAGCTCGGCGTTAACCGCGTAAGCGCTGTCTACACCAGTAAAGATGAGCAAGAAGAAGGGGAGACACATATCGCGCCCACAGACGAATTATAAATTTCCCGTGGTAAGGTAAGTCTGTCGTAAGAAGCGAATGAAATTCAATAGTTCCCGCGATAGTTGGGTTTTTATACCGGAACAACCCGGATTTTTATCTGACCAAGGACTGTCACTTCCGCAAACCGAAATATTTCGCGGTTACAAAAACAACAACAACGAATTAAAAACCGGCAGAGTGCTTAGAAGGCAAGGAACCATATTAAAATCACATAAGATAGTTCAATCCAACAAGCCAAGTAAAGGTTTTCGAGAAACTTAGGTCTGAACGATGTACTCGTAACGTGGTAAAAATCAGAGGGCGCAATAAAGCAATGGTCGTGGTGCACAAATTGTTCCATATTTATATCTATCGATCTATATACATATATAGATATATAATTGGCGCTTTATAATTGCTAAAGCGATTTCTGACCGGGCTCTTCGTCCAATCTGTGGTGGGCGTTTAGATGTTTATTCAAGGAAATGGATCCCAGTTTATTTTAAGCCGCCACTGAGAGGTCTTGAGGGCTAAGGCCACCTAGAAAATCCTCTTACAAGACAGATGAGAACTCATTTCTTTTCTACTTTTTTTTCTCTAAGCACATTTTTCGTGGATTTTAGTGTGTGCAAAGTTGGAGAAAACTCTATAGAAGTCTTCCCCCGCTCGAAACTCCCAAAATAGGCGAGTTGCTGAAAGCAAAATTCGACAACAAACAACTCTTCTTTTATACATCTTTTATACAATTCGGGAAATGGACTCTCTCGGGTCTCACCCGGACACTATTCGGTCAATGCTCAACGGCTGGAATGAGTTTGGTTGTTTATGTCACCGTGTGAAGCTCTAAAAACGGTATCAAATAACTGTCCATTTGAAAATTCCTTCAAAAAATTAACTTAATTCCACGACCTCGTTCTGACAAATTTCAATATTCATACCAATTGGCAATCACTTAGGCAATTATACACACACAATTTGGCAATTTCGAATTTAATGAATGCATGGAAAATATTTTTCTGCTTTAATTTCCCAATAAATATGCTTTTAATCTTGTTAAATTTCAAAAATTCTAACCTTGAAATATGGAGTGACCTTTAATCTGGCAATTATATTTACAGATACAGTTATACGCACACACACACATACGGTTTTCTAAATTACCTCAACTGTTAGCAATTTCCGCTCAAGGATCAGTAATCAAGAGTGAGAAAAAATTTACAAAAATAAAAAAATGCGCAAAAATTTATTTTTTTTTTTTAGAAAAAAGTTAACCAACTAAAAAGTGGGAACAGTTAGAGCAGCAAAAAGAAAAGTGAAATAAAGTGTAGCTTTTAAGCGCACAGACGTAGAAAAAACATCACACCAATATTTAAGCGCAAAAAAAGCTTTACAATAACAAATAAGGTAAGCCCAAGTGCGAACGCGGTTGGGGAACTGAAACTCAGAGGTTAATTTTCGAAGCTCACACCTCCTTAAATCTAAACTCCTACCCGAAAATGTTGCAAGATGATCATATAGACTAAATCCAATACTTTAGGTTAGCTTCGGTTACACTGGTCGGCTCCTTTGTGAAGTCCTTTGTGGTCCTTTGTGAAGTCAGTTGGAGATCCGTTTTGTTGCGCATCGCATAAGAAGTTAAGAGTGCCTTAATATTCCATTTTGAAGCCTCCTCTAGAGATTTGAACTATGAAGTTCCGAGATATCTAGCTCTAGTTAAGGTGGAACAAAAACAGAGAAGGTGTTCTAACTTCTTACGCTTGCCTTCCTCCCTGCTTGGGATGCCATCATTAGTCACTCAGCTCTTTCAGAAATTTCATTATATATATCGTACTGGTTTGCTAGTTAAGCCAGGGTCGCGGAGTTGTTCGCGTTGCCACCTTAAATATCTTGTTAGGTGAACCTGCGTCACTATATTGATCTAGATGACGGCAGTATCTGGACTTCACTACAGCGACGTCTTGTCTAAAAATCCACTTAAGATGTATGGTATGATAGAGTGGATATGTTAAATCAGTGCCCTGAATAGTTGCAAATGACTGCGTTCTCATCACTTAAGGCCGAGAAGTTTCCCTACACACAGATGTTTACGCTTTGCTACACCGCTAATCTCTCGTCTGAAAGGCCTTTGAAAGGCTTTGCTCAATTTACGTAGATGTCGGGAAGACGACTAAGAAGTCTTTAGTTAAAGTTTATGCGTGTCTTCCCTCATTTGGCCATTGAATACGAAGTGTGTTTCCTGATGAATAGGACTGATGCCTTAAGACCTCAGAAATGAACGATTGATTTGGTGGGCTTGATTTCGCTCCTCCCACTTGATTTTACGTTAAAAAAATTTAACAACTTCGGCTCCGTGTCGATTTGTCGATACAGGCGTAGAAAGAAAGTATCAAAGTCTCACCTTGAATTGAGCTGTAGCTTGGAAGAAGTTGCCATTTGGTGAACAAACTTAGTCTATCCTTCCTTAACACGCTATGCATTCCCCGGCTGGCTGGCTGGTGCTTACGATACGCATAGTTGTTTACGAGCGCATAAACCCAGTGACAAGAAACTAGCGTGCAACCAAGACGGGCGACGGAGTTTGATACCCGGAAAACTCGGCCTGAAGTAGTCACGAAAACAGAAACGCTAAATAAAAATTAATGTTTATTTGTAAGAAAGAGATGAGGGAGATGAAGGAGAGTAAGGAGAGTAAGAGTAAGAAAATTGAAGATGATGAAAATAAATAAACGAAGAAGAAGGGGAAGAACGAAATGAAAATTAAAAGGGGGAGAAGGAGGAGAAAAAGAAAGGAGAGAGAAGTTAAAGAATAATAAAAAGAAGACATCTTCTTCTGTGAAGTGAAGAAAAAAGTAGGAATAGAAGAAGGAGAAGAAGAGTATAATAAAGAAGCAGAAGTAAACAAAAAGAAGAAATAAAAAGATAGGGAAGAAAACAGAGAGGAGAGGAGCAGAAGTAGACTAAAATGATAAAGAAGGAGAAGAGAAAAAGTAGAAGAAAGAGTAGAAGAAGAAGATGAAGACGAGAACTAAAGGGAATGACGAAACAGATAGATAAAATTGAGAACAACAAGAGAAAGAGGAAAACAAAAATAATAAAATGACAATGAAGAAAAAGAAGAAATAATTCAAGACAACAGAAAAATATCAAGAGGAAAAAAGAAAAATAAGAAAAAGAGCAAAAAATGAAAGAGGAAAAAAATATAAACCAGCAAACGAAGAAGAAAAATTAAAAAACAACTAATAATGAGGAGAAGAAGAAGAATATACAAATATGCTTATGCACGAAGATTTCAAGGCCTACAGAGACTCTAATGAAAGAAAGAAAAATAAATAAAAATTAATGAATATTCAAAGTACTTGTTAAAAAGAGAAGAATGTGAGAAAATAGAAGGAGATAAAGAGTAAAATAAAAAGAATAAAAGGACGATGATGAAAAAGAAGATGAAAAAGAGTGAGAGAGAAGAAGATGTGAACTCAGATTTAAAATTTTATAGTGATTCTAATAACAAAATATTTTACGCAAAAGCAAGAAATACTCCCAGTAATAGTTACAAAATTACCACAATGGGACCAGTCAATTTCTGTCAACAGTACTTACATTTTGTAATGGCTTTAGGGAATGTGTGTAAATCATAGAGGAAACTGTTGCATGCTGTAATTTCCGTTCATTCAAACGTCCATACACGTGTGTATATATTGTGTATATGTGAATGTATGTGTATAGCTGCAGGTGCACGTAGTGGTAGAAAAAAATTTTAATTACCTAATAAATTTTTTCGCTAGTTTGTAGCTTTTTTTGTGATGATGTGGCGCTTGGCGCAAAGAGGACGGGAGGAGAGCAGTCAACATAATGTGAAAATTGGTGAAAATACCAAAAAGGTAGCTGTAAGCAGTTACTTCTGCAAAAATAAATAAATTTTTGAATATATGTACATTTGAATTTATTTAAAACTTTTTTAAAATTCCATTAACTTGTAATATTATATAATTTAATTATATATTTTTGCAAATATATATGTATGTTTAAATTTACTGTGGTTTTTTTTTGTTATTTTTGTTATTGTTTCTCAATATATATTTTCTAAAACTAAATAAAATAAAATTTTTTATTAATAATAACTAGAGTTCGGTTTCCCACTGAGTCTTCCAAATTTTTCATTATTTTTTCCCCTTTAAAAATATATATGAACAAATAATTCCAAAAAAAGTTAATAATACAGTGTTATGTTAAAAAAATTGGTTTACATTAAATAAATTTTAAATTAATTTATTTTTCTATGGATTTTGTACAAAACCTTGAAAGATGATCTCTAAAAATATTTATTCTAAAAAAATTTAATTCAACATTTTTTTTATTTAACAGGTGGCAACCTTTCTCAAATTGTTTCTACATTCATCAACAACACCTTACGGAATTTTTCTAACTAAAAGCTTTCTTAAACTTCTTCAGTTAAATACACATTTTCAGTATTTCTTTTTACATGCAATTTTTTACTTAAAAAATTCCAAACTCCTGGCAACACTGTTCAAATTATTTACAATTTTTTTTTATTTTGTGCCGTTTTCTTGATATTCTGTTTGTTATAAATAGTTTAGACTAAAATATTTAAAAAAAAAATCGGTGGTGTTGCCAACCGATTGCCTTTTTCTTTATTTTTTTAAATTTATATTTTTTCTTTGAAATAAGTGGCAATATTCTTACATATCAAACCATCGGAGAACTTAAGAAATTTCGAATAAAAACAGATTTTTTCAGATTATCCGGCGATGGAGGGTCGCAATTAATTTTAATAAAACATGTTTAAATTAAAATTATTATTTAACAGGCGGCAATATTATTTTTTTTTAATTTATGTCCTCTGCCAACTACTTATTTATATATTTACCTAGCTATAGGTATTATATTATCTTCTAATTTACTTTATATTGGACAAAAACTGTAAATAGGTGGCAACATTTCTCCACATTCTTCAGCTGCAAGCTGACTTAAGTCACAGAAAAATAACTATTTCCTCTTAAATTTTTTTAGTTTTCTTTCTTTTCTTTTTCATACGTAAATATTTCATTTGTTTTTAAAATATTTTAAATCGACTTAGAATTTATAAACAAGTGGCAACATTTATAAAAAAAAAAATATGTTCAACTCAAAGCCGTTTGACACCCATATTTTTAATAATCCATTAAATTAGTAAATGTTCTTCAATTAAAAATTTGTAAACACCTTGCAACACTTCCAAAAAAATATTTTTATTTGTTTGCCTGTTTAAGTTATCATAATTTTATACACATATTTTTAATAATTTACTAAAATATTTTTGAATTGAAATTTTATATGTATGCAAATAGGTGGCAACACTGTTCGAAATTTTTTTTTTCAAATAAAAATTCATTTTCAAACCTTTTCAGATCGTATATCTATTTTGAGTGTTTTTTTTTTTACTCAAAATTTTCAAACTGGTGGCAACTATTGCATTTTATTTTCCTAATGTTCTTATTTTACGTTTTCATTCAGTGCCTGAAATACTGGATAAACTGTACAAGCAATAACAATGCCGTTATAAAGTCCGAATAGTTTAAAGCGACTGATGCGGCAGCTGAGCTCGACCGCTGAGTTGGCCTACGCACAGGATCCAAATTGTGTTGACTCACTTTCTCCAGAAAATAATTGCTCCAAATACCAAAAGTAAGCAAATCCAACTTCGGCGACAGCAGCCTTATGGTTACCTCTGTGGTATTGGGTCTGAAAAACATAAAAATTGAATTCGGATATTTACTCAAATAGTCTTAAGCCTTGCCACCTCTCGCGCTCCTGCCACTCAAACGAATGCACCGGCAACGGCAACATGGCGCCATCTACAGTAGTTGGCATGATGAGACGTTTCGGCGCATGTGTAAACGAAGCGCTGATCTGCAACGAGTTGAAATATTGGGGATAACCAACTGTCACACCCGCCGGAAAGATGTGTCCACAACTGTAGAGTTCGTCATTAGTGCAGGCGATCATGGCGCATATCTTCAAGTACGCCGTCTCCAAGCCTTGTACGGTAGCATGTCGGTCGCTGTAGGCCGCCATACGATAACGGTATGCAATATGATCCACTAGGCCTCTCGCAGGCACGCGTACAGCCTGAAAATTACAACAGAACTGACTGTCGTAGCAGAGAGTCTCATTCACTACTGTAAAGTTTACTGCGAGCAGCCGGGTTTTGAATATGTCAACGTTGTAATCACGCTGTAGGTCGAGTTTGGTCAGACGTGGCGTGGTGGTTGGTGGCGCAAATGTGGCTGGAGTTACAGGTGATCTTTGTTGCTGCTGACGATACGCACGCTTAGGCACTTTTGTGATGAGCACTTGTGTGTGGGGCTCCTCAGAAATTGCCGCTGTGAGACGACCTAAACGTCCGGCGTAAATGCCCGATCCACTATTTTGGTTACTTGGATTACTCGCACAAGCCGCTAGCAGATTAACGTCGTTGGCATAAGCCCAACCCTCTTGCAGCTGTACGCCGGTGAGGAAGGGCAACTCATTAAACCAATATGTGGCATATATAATGTCCGTGATACCGAGACGCTTAACGAGTGCTTGTGCTGGTTGCCAGAAAAGAAAATCGGCGCCTATAAAGTGACCAAAAGTCACGCCAAAGTCGGTAGTAAATGTCGCCAGCTGCGGTTCGGGCAACACATTCACACTATACCATTCATAACGGAAGAGATTTGTTTTGCGATAGCGCGATATGACGCGTCCCTCACGGTCGAATACCACATTTGCGCTGTACGTATTTATGCCGCTCACATTACAATTGCCCACGGGTTGTGGATCATTAGCACAGAAAACCTTCTCCTTTACATGTATCACCAAGTAGAGTTGACGCGAACGCGCCGCGCAAGATAATTCTGTGAGTATGAAGTTATAATCGGGTGTGTCACAGGGTGTAATGTTAAGGGCCGGATCGGGCACATACGCCAGTAAGGAGTAGTCGTTTAGCACATATTCGGGGAATACCAGTATATCCAAGTCACGTGTGGCATTCGACTCAATAATACGTTTTACACGTCTTAGTCCCTCGCGCGCTTTCGGTTCACCTTCACCCGGTGGCGGTACGAATTCGACAACACCGGCATTGTATGTGACGTCGGAGGGCAGTGTGTGCTGAACATGGTGGAGAGAAAGAAAGAGAAGTAAAAGCAATTACTTTCCTGCTGTGTAAGTAAATGTATACTTCTAAGTTGGCAGCAACGCTAATCTCGCGGTTCAAAGGTCAAAAACCCAAAGCACATGCTGTCATTAGCAGCGGAAGAAGAAGAATTCCAAAGCGATTAAAATAAGTACTGAAGAGCCTAAATTCCAAGTAAGTTATAATATTGGCTAAGGCAAGATACCACACAAGGTCCACTGGGTTTTAAAAGCTGGAACTGCTTTTCACCATGCGAGTGAGGCACATTCATTCACGAGCTAAGTAACGTCGTCTACACTAAGACCAACCTATTTATACCCTGCTCGCGAAACAGTACAAGGAGCTTGTTTGACGTTGGTATTTTTGCATGCAGGAGATCTGTCGAGTGGTTCCATATGACTCGATGTACGAAATTCAATTCTGACCTTAATTATGTACATAGCGCGTAACTATATTTAAGAACCAAACCCTGGGCGAACATAAGCAAGAAGTTTAAGCCAGAAGTAAGCTTCAGTCTTGTATCAAGGCCTTCGGAGTTCGATATCATAGTCTTCTTCGTACTAGCATGTCTTTGCCAAGATTTGAGAACCCAAGCATTTTTGTACAGATGGATCAGCTTAGAGTTAAAGGAGCCCGCTGCTGGGGTCGAGCACTTCGGTTTTTGGAAATTGATTGTTTCAATCACCACATAACGCTTATTCAAATTTAGCATCTGTCTAAGCGAGAAGATTCAGTCATAAGTTAAAGGAGCCTGTGTCTTGTGCTAAGGATTTTGGTGTTCTATATCAGAGTACTTTTCGAACCACCATGTCTTTGTCAAGATTTGAGTATATTTTTCTAAGCATTTGATTAGAGTCTTCAGAAGAATAATCAGCTAGAAGTTAAAGGACCTCGCGGCTGGTGCTCAACCATCGGTTTGAACTTCAAACTTCCGCTCACTTTAAAGTTCTTATCAAAATTTGAGTGTGAATTTTCAAACATCCGACGGATCTAAGCGAGAGTGATCAAAGCCAGAATAATCAGTCCGAAGTTAAAGGCGCCCGCGACATGTGTCTTTCGCTCAACGCGAAGCCGGCTGACAAATTTACATGCGACTGAAGCATCTAGAGACATATTTGGTTGGCCGATAATTCAATAGTCTTTGAATAGATATTAGTCCTCTCTTGTTGTTTATTAAAATATATTTTTTCTACGGTCACTTAGAGCCCCTCTCGTGAGTAGATGCTCGGCTGGCGCTATATTATGGACTCTACAGCACTTTGTGATTTGTCGAGATCTGCTTTCGAGCTACAATATTTACCTGTAAGGTCGGTAGAACCACTGTAGATAGGATAGCCAACACAGAGCTGCCGACAATCGTAAGTATAGCCATCTTGAACACTTGCAAATGGAAGTAAGACTGACTCAAAGACAAGAAATCAACATTTTAAAGTGTTCTGCAGACAGTGAGGGAATTAATGAAAACCATTTTTTCTACAAGTATCACTTATATTTGCTTTATTCCACACTTCGCACCCATTTCTGGCGATTTGGGTCAGACTACGCTCCTGCAGTGCTCTTTATCAGATCTTTATCATATGCAAATCTTTGATTTCATTTCTGTCGCATATTTAATTTGTCTGATAATAAATTTCTGCATCGAATCAGTGAGTAAATATTTTCAGATAATAAAAGATATTATAAACCGCGTGCGATGCTAATCTTCCTTTCGCAATGCGAGTATATTTATTATACCATAAAGTGGGCTGGGCTTATTTGCATACAGATAAAAGTCGAATTAAAAGTCTTATACATTTTTTTAATTGTAATAAAATAATATTTTATTTAATGTAATTTAAGCTAGTACTGCCTCAAGATAGCCAAAAACAGAGAAGTGATTAAAGTCCACGCACTTGCCAGTTTCGAAGCGCTTGAGTTCATGCCCTCTGCGGGAGGCAGCACCGGATCGAAATTGTGCGAGCTTACCTTTTCCGTATAGTAAGTGCACCAAAGGCCAAAGGTGAGTATATCGTGTTTCGGATAAGAGAGACTTATGGAGACCGTAGTGGCAACATTGCTAAGAGCAAGAGAGATAAAGAGCGCAAGGAAATGAGAGAAAATTTAGTAAATATTTATTCGCACACAAAAGTCTCTTTTAAAAACCAGACTCACCTCTCGCTCGATTGCCAATCATACATATGCACAGGCAATGGCATTAGGCTGCCATCCACAGTCGTCGGCATGATGAGCCGACGTGGCCGTTGTTGAAACGAGGCACTCACATTTAATGCGCTGAAATAATATTGATTACCTACTGTGATCTCTGCCGGGAAGATCAGGCCACAAGTGTAGAGCGCCTCATTCGTGCAAGCGATCACAGCACAAAACTGCAACTCTGCTGGATCAACGCGTTGATTTGTGGCATGCTGACCGCTGAACGCAGCAAGACGATAACGGTACGCCACGTAACCAGCTGAGTTGGTGACAGGCGTGCGTGCAGCCTGGAAATGACAACAGAAGTGACTGTCGTAGCATACGGTTTCGTTGACGTACGTAAAGTTTGCCGGCAAAATACGTGTCTTGGCGATATCGATATTGTAGTCACGCAAGAGATTGAATTTGGTGAGACGTGGTGTGACGACTTGTGGCACAAACGCAGGTTGTATTACCGGTGGTAGTTGATAGCTTTGGTGAAAGGCGCGCTTCGGCACGGCAGCAGTGAGCAATTGTGTTGTGGGCACCTCGGTAATTGTAGCATTGAGGCGACCCAGTTGTCCAGCATAAATGCCAGAACCACCATTTTGACCGCTCGGCTTGCTAGCGTCCGCAGCCAGCAAGTTAACGTCGTTAGCGAAAGCCCAACCTTCTTGTAGCTGCACGGCGGTGAGAAATGGTAGCTCGCTGAACCAATAGGTTGGATAGATTATGTCGGTAATACCACGTTCTTGCAATAGAACCTTGGCCGGTTCCCAGTAGAGCATATCGAAGCATATAAAATGACCAAAAGTCACGCCAAAGTCGGTTGTGAAGGTGGCGAGCTCCGGTTTGGGCAAAACACTCACAGTATACCATTCATAGCGATAGAGATGTGATTTGCGATAACGCGATATTACGTGACCCTGTCGATCGAACACCACATTCGTATTGTACGTATTCAGACCACTCGCATCACAGCGGCCCACAATTGTTGTGTCGTTTGCACAAAATACCTTCTCCATTAAGTTTACAACAATGTAAAGTTGACGTGCACGCGCAGCGCAGGACAACTCGGTGAGAAACCAATCGTAGTTTGGCACTTCACAGGGTGAAATTCGCAAGGCGGGATCCGGCACATATGTGCGGAAGGTGTAGTCATTCAGCACGAACTCGGGAAAGACGAGTATATCTAAATTGTTTGTAGCCTCCGACTCAATAACGGCTTTCATGCGCGGCAAGGCCTCACGCGATTTGGAATTACCTTTGCCCTGACCCGGTATGAACTCGACCACGCCAGCATTGTACGTGGGATCCGTGGGCAGTGAGTGCTGCAAGTTGGAGCGTCAATTATCTAAATTTGTATTTCTTTCTTTCTAAAGCTCTAAATACCTGCGTGGTGCGCGGTGGTCCACACACAATTGCCAAACAGCACAATATCCAGCTTAGCTTCGGTACTGCAGACATTCTAACTGGCGGTTCAGCGTCTGACCTACCTTTCAACTATACTTTAATAGCTCGTAGTGTCGCGCTATTTAAATAGAGTTTGATGAGCAACCGTCAAACCGACTCAATTTGCTTAATCTTATCAGTTTATTTATCATTCTTCATATTGAGATTACTCTTTATCATAATTTTTTATAGAGCGCCAATCATTTACGGTAATGAAGAAAGAAGATTTACAACTCACGTATTGTAAAACCAAAGATCTGCTTGTTACCAAACGCACTTTTATTTTAATGAGTTGAAAGGAAAATATGGTATATGTAGAATCTCTCTATCTGAGCCCTGAGCTCTTATAATCTGTTTTCTGAACTAGAACGAAATCTCTATGATGGTTGGTCATTGGTTGGATAGGACGTTTAGACCTAAACTCATGGGATGTATACAGAAATACTGAGATAGATCTTGGAGATTGGTCACAGCTTGGCATTACTTGTTCATGGTAGTTGAAGAAGACTGAGACCTTTACTACGTTGGAGGGTTCAGCTATCCTTAAAGTTCGTTGAAAAGTAGATGAAGAAAATATGGAAATGGACGAAGAATACTGAATCCTTTACCTGATGATGGTAATTGAGGAATGTATCATAGTCTCCTAATTAGTTGGGAAGAAGAAGCTCAACTCGTTGTCTGATGATGGTAGTTGAGGAAGTCTGAGACCTCTATTCCGTTCAGAGAAAGATGATGGCATTTGAGTTAGTTAAGTAGATGAAAATGGCCAAATTGGAAAGGGCGGAAATCAGCTGAATGCTTTACCTTTTGCTGATAACTGAGAAATGGAATTAGGACCTCCACGCCATACCGAGGAATTTGATGGACACGGCTCCCGTTAATATTCATATTAGTTAAGAAGAAGAAGAAAAAGAAGGAGAATAGTAAGAAAAAGAAAAAGAAAAAGAAGAGGAAAAAGAAGGGGAAGAGAAAGTAAGAAACAAGGAGAAAATGAAGAAGGATGAAATGAAAACGAAGAAGACTAAATGATAAGAGAGAAGAAGAAAAAAAGAAAATGATTCAAAGAAGAAGACGAAAATGATGAAGAAGAAAAAGAAAATAAAAAGAAAGAAAAAGAGATGAAGAAAAAGGCAGAAAAGAAAAAAAAAAAGGTAAACTCCTGATGAAGAAAAAGAAAGAACAAATTGAGGACGGAGAAGAAAAAGAAGAGGATGAAGCAGAAGAAGAAAGAAATGAATAGGAGGCAGAATTAAAAAAAAGAAGAGAGGAAAAAAAGAAGATAAATAAAAGTGCGGCCGAAGAAGAAAGAAAGGTGAAGAAGAAAGAAGGTAAACAGAAGAAGAAGAAAAACAAAAAGAATAGGTAAAAGAAAAGAAAGAATAATAAGAAGAAAAAGATCAAATAGAAGAAGTAGAAGAAGGGGAAAAACAATAAGAAGGAGATGAATAAAAATGAAATAAAGAGAAGAGAAGAAGAAGAAAACTAATAGTGCAGATAAAGACGAAAAAAGGTGAAGAAAAAAGAAGGTAAACAGAAGAAGAAGAAGAAGAAGAAGAAAAAAGAATAGGTAAAAGAAGGGGAAGAATAACAACGAACAAATAGAAGAAGTAGAAGAATGGGAAAAACAATAAGAAGGAGACGAAGAAAAATAAAATAAAAAAGAGACAGAAGAGAATAAGAAGAAAAAAAAGTGTAGAAAAAGAAGTAGGTGAAAAAGAAATAAAGAAAAATAAGGTAAGAAGAAGGAGAAGAAAAGAAGAAAATTTATTGCAGAAGAAGAAGTAAAAGAAGTTAAAGATGAAGAAGATAAGAAAAGAAGAAAAGAAGATGAGCACAGGAAGAAGAAGAGAAGAAGAAAAAGAAACAAGAAGAAGAAAAGAAGAAGAAGAGGAAAATAAAGGAGAAGAAAAGAAAAATAAGACGAAGAATAAAACAAGAGGAAAATGAAGGAAAAAGAAGAAAAAGAAGAAGAAGAAGAAATTAAAAAGAATAAGAAGAAGAATAAGAAGAAGAAAAAGAAGAAGAATAAGAAGAAGAAGAAGAATAAGAAGAAGAAGAATAAGAAGAAATTGAAAAGAATAAGAAGAAAAAGAATAAGAAGGAAAAAGAAGACTTACACTTAACTTCGCCAAACAGGTCTCTTAAAGGCTGCGAGGGCTTCTTACTATATAGCTATACTTTGCTAGCAGCATGCTCTTTAGGAATTGCTCTTTCCTTTTGGGTACTTTATAGCGCTTGTTTTTGGATGCCTGGCTCACTGCATTGGACTGCTGTTGCTACTTCACTGTCTTTTTAATAATTAATAAACAAGAAAAGTATATATATATATACAACTTTCATAAATACATATATATATATAAACAAGTAAGAAAACATACTACACAAACACTACCTAGCGTACCTTTATTTGTATATTATATATTCATATGTATGTGTGTATGTATATATTTATCATTGCAAAGCAACAGTGCCAACAACAAATGTAATTACAAGAAAAAAAAGCAAATGCTCGGTAGAAATTTCCCACAGCTTCATGAAATATGAATGATTAAATCTGAGTGCATTGAGAAAGTGGAGAGTAACTACTACGCTAACAAACAAGGATGTTAGAAGTACTATACATAGCAATATAAAATATAAACATGATTTAATACAAACTTTACGCACCTTTCGCATCCGCCAAACTCCATTGAAGAGAGGCAAGAACAGCGGACTCTCTATTTGTAAGGGGATATTTTCTCAGCGCTGGCTTTTAGTATGTGATACTCGGAAACTCTCACCTTTTACTCTCTCTCTATCTCTCTCGATGGATTATTAGCGTTTTGTAGACTTTCCAAACGACTCCCGTGTACGTACTTGGTTGGTCACTTAGCCGCAGTGTCGGTCGTGAGTATTAATTCACTTTTGACTGTGCTGTTGACCGGGCTTATCTGAGCATCGGTGAATGAGCGGTAACCAGACGTCAAGTATATACATATGTATATGTACAAATATATAGCTTTTTTTGAACGCTTTAATGTACTAGTTTTTATTTTTTTTTTTTTATATATTTTTCTTCTTTTTATTGTTGTTCTAGTTTAGGGAGAAAATAGGTGATTTTCCAACAGGTAGCCAGGCAAAGGGTATTAAAGGATATATATGCAGATAAATATATTTATATACAGTAAGTAGGACCAACATTATATATATGTATATCATTATGTATATGTTAACATGTACATATGTTTGACATATATATCTTCATATATTCCACTCTCTTTTTGCTATGTGCATATGTTTGTAAACATGTTTGCTTAACGTATTTTCTGGCGCAAGCATTTATATTCCTACATATGTGTGGGTGTGTTTGTTCGTTTTTTTGTCTTGTTGCTGTTTGTTTGAGTTCGCTCTTTTTAAGTGGTCTTTGTTGTTTCAACAGTTCCTTTGTCGTCTGCTTGCCATTTCTGGCTTTTGTTGTTGTATGCATAAACATATGTATGTATGTAATATATGTAAGTCAGTTTTTTACTATAGCTAAGGCAAGCTGTTGCTTTGCATTTTGCCGGCGTTGGCACGGTGGTACTGAAGGTGCGAATTATGACAAATTCAATTATTAGAAAAATATAAAATTTAAAATAATTTTAGAAAAAAAAAACTCGTAACGAATTTATATATTTTTTTTTACAGAATTTTAGCACTTAATATAATAAAAAAAAATTAAAAATATTTATTTTATTTCCAATTTTTTATTTACGTACATATTAAGAATATTTTATAAAGTCACAAAAAAATTTTAGTACAAAAGAGTTTACTAAAAAAATTTGTATATAAGACTTTATATTATTCTTTAAAGAATAAAATTTTATACACTAAATTTGTACTAAAAAGTAATAAATTTTAGTACATCAAAATTAAATACAATAAAAGGAATTTCTTGATATGAGTAATTTAGTTAGACAATTTTAATTCATTGTTTTTTTTTATAAAAAATTCCCTTTTCTTTTACTAAACAATTTTTAGTACTAAAAAATTTTTTAAAAAGAATTTAAATATCCTCTTACATTCTGTTTTTTTTTTTTTTGAAGAAGGTACATATCAAATATGAACATATCTTTCATTAACTTATGTACTAAATTTGTACTAAAAAACTTTGAAATTTTAGTACATAAAAATCATACAAGTTTGTATTTCTTTTACTTAATTAGACACTTTAACTGAAACTAAAACAAAGAAATTTTTCCAAGTAGTAGTATTTTTAGTACTAAAATTTTTTAACGCCAAATAAAAAGAAAAATATAATATTCTAAATAATACTAAAATGTTATAAAATATTAGCTTCCGCTGCTTTATTTTTCTTCAGACCGGCAATTGCTATTCGGAATTCTTCATAGTATGGAAAGTTGGTTCCATGATCATCGATTTGGAAATCAGGTTCACTTTCTTATAGTGTTTCATTTTCACCGCCTGTTAGAAGAAGTGAAGTAGTGTGCCCTTCTTGAACTCAGTGTGCTCTGTCCTGAGTTTTGCATAAGTGCGCTCCGGTAGCTACATATTATCATAGAATTTTCGAGTATCATTCTGTCGACTGGTTTTCGAGCTTTTTGACCTTTTTTTATCCTTTCCTTATCCTTTCCAACTGTCGGCATCTCTTCCACACAGCGCGCATTGTAGTCGATTGTAACATCGGGAAGTAAACAGCCTTTGTCCTCTGCACTGTGGCACGACAACCTCATTATATTAGCTCTTTTATCGACCTTTGCGAGCTTGAAATACCTTTCTCTCAGTGCTCTTATACCGAGCCGTTCATGAGTCTTCTAAAAGAGCAGCAGCTCAAGTAGTGCTACACTTCTTAGTAACAATAGTTAGTATTTTCTTAAATATTTTACTTAGAGTTAACCCACTGTGCTGTTTTGAAACAAATTATAATAACAACAATACCTTTATTTTTTCATTTTTCACATATTTCCAACCATTTCACTACCAGTGCACGCTTTTCGCACACATTATGCTACTTTTCGTACGGGTGGGCTTGTGTGTGTGTGTATGTGTGTGCATATATTTGCCTTGCTTGTGCTTCACGCTTGTAACACGCTTTTATACGTGTTACTTGTCCGATGCTTGACACATTTGAAGCGTTGCTTTGACCTCCGGTGGTTGTGTTGTTGTTTGGCCTCTTTTACCTACCTGTCCCGAGTGTCGAGTGTCGAATGTTAGCCCCTTCAATTGACCAAAACAGCAACCGGTTAAATGTCAGATGATGGTTTGTTTAGATATACATATGTACCTATGTCTGTATGTAAGCACATAGAAGCGAAAAGAAGAGATTTTTTCGATCTCTTCTTTGCGAGAAAACAAATAAGCTACAAAAAAAAAATCATAATAAAAATAATTTTAGAAGAAATGTTCGTAACGAATTCAAATGAATTTTAATGAATTTTAGCACTTAAAATTTTTTATTTATAATTATTTTTATTGAAATTTTTTTAATGAAATAAATTAGTACAAAAAGAAAAAAATTTAAATGAATTATTTCAACGTTTTTTAAAGAATGTACCAGCTAAATGTATACATCATTGTTTAATTATTTTTGTACTAAACTTGTACTAAAAACTATAAAATTTTAGTACACCAAAATTACATAGAATATAATATCAGTTTTTTAATTTGATTTATTTAATTAAGTAATATAAATCATTATTGAGTAGTAAAACAATTTTTAATACTAAACGATTTTTTATATGGTAAATAAATTTAGTATAAAAAAATTTCTAAACATATTTTAAATGAACTACCCTAATTTTTTTTGATCTGCTAAAAATGTACATCTTTTTTTAAGTAATTTAAGTTGTAAACTTGTTTTAAAAACTCTAGAACTTTAGTACATCAAAAATGCCTAGAATATATAATTTTTTTAATTTAAATTTTTTGGTTAAACATTTTTATTTAAATTTGTCCGTATTTGTGTTAAAAAACAATTTTTAGTACTAAATCATTTTTTATATGGTAAATAAAATTTAGTACAAACCATTTATAAAACATTATTTCAATAAAAAATCATTAGTTTTCTTAATTTTAATGATTTAGCACAAATTGTTATTTAGGGTAAAAAAATCTGTTTTTCTGTTTTTAACCAATTTTTAGTACTAAATAATTTTTTATATGGCAGATAAAATTTATTATGAAAGTGCACTTTTTTTTAAACAATGTACACTGAAAGTATATATTTTTTAATAAATTGTGTACTAAAATATTTTTAAAGTTTAGTACATAAAAATTTGGTAGTACATTTTATAATTTTTTTGTTTTTTTTTGTATTAGGTAGATACAATGCAAACAAGCCGCTCCTCTTGAAGCACCAGTCCATGATTTCATTTACACTATTTGATTATACTAATTTTTTTTTCAAATATTCCGCATTCTCTTCTCTTTCACTTGTCCGGCTAATCAATGTTCTTTAAAGAATAACTGTTTATTTTCTCACTTACGCTCACTAACCTCATTATACTCTTTTCTTTTTGTTACATTTTTCTATTTCTTTTCATGCCTTATTTTCTTTCTTATCATTATTATTGTTAATAGCAAAAGCTGTTTATTATTATTGTTGTTGTTGCTATCAAATTCCTGCCGCTCACTGTCAAACACTTTCCAAGCGATTTAACTCAATTTAGCTCATCAACAAGCGTGGTGTGAGTGAAGCTTAAAATGTGTGGCGAATGACCGGCATGGCAAGTATGGTAAACTGAGTAACCATGAAAAGCTTGTAGGTTGAGCAAAACGTGGGCAGAGGTGGCTGGAAACTGAAGTAATCTGCGTTCAATAGTATGAGCTTGAGATACTTTTAGTAGCCATGTGAAATGAAAGGACCGGTCTGGGAGTTTGGTAGAACTCCGTTCTTCGTGAATAGATGGTGCTTTAGGAATCTGCTTCTCGCCCGTGGATCTTAGCACAAGCAAAGCGTTATCTAATACTTGGCTAGTATTGAATCAAATATTTCTCGTCCTCGGTTAGATTGGAAGTACTGTATCTTCCATGTTAACTCGACATTTCCATAGTCTCGGTACCCTGTCATAGGAATATTTTTGGTAAGAAAAAAGTTGACGGATTTTCCAAATCAAATGCCTCTCTTTGACATCCGCAGCGGAGTTAAAGGGGGAGAGTTCAAATCCAAATTGGGGAAGGAGTTCAGTACAGATTCAAATCTATGTCCAAATGTATGATAGTGCAAAAATTAAAGAAATATTCATTATCTCTGTTACTCTCTCTCTCTCTCTCTGTGTCTACCAACCAACATACCAGAACTGCTTTCAGTTTCTATTGTGATACAGGAATCTTCGTTGAAATAACTTCTAGAGGCTAATAATAGTTTCCCCAAAAATAGTTATGGACAGAAAACTCTGAAAGTACCATTTTAGAACACACATCTCACCATAAATGATGAGATCTTACTATACGTATGTGCAAACATTTATTCATAATTAAAAAATATTTTTTATGTGAAGTACTTGCCGAAATTTCATAAAAAATTGACAATCTGAAAGTAAACATGGAATCAAATTTTTTGTTCTTATATACATATCTACACTTGCAGTCATAATATATAATTATTTAAGTTTTTTGCATAATTTAATGACTTCGAAGGTCTTTTGTGAATGGTCATAAAAACCAGCGCTTTTATTGCTGTGACAAAAATCCATGTTTACATAAATATATACTCGTACAAGTCCAAATACTAAATTTACTTGTCATTTAGATAAAATTCATTTATATATTGTTTGAATGTATGCACATAGCAATTTTATGAGCATGAAACAAATGTCACGCCGTTTTATTGCTTTTACTTAACGGTGTAAGCTTATTATGTATGAAGTTTTTTTTGTTAGACCAGATGATAGCTGATAAAAGGTTTATGCCAAGAAAAGTAATTTATTCATGTTTATTTAATTATAAGCATTTTAATTTTTTTATTTTATTTAATTTTATTTTGGCTTATTTGATTTCAGGTTATATTATTTTATTTTAATTTGTTTTTTTTTTCTAATTTCATTTTATTTTATGTTATTTTAATTAACTTAATAGGATTTTTTACGTTATTTTATTTGCTTAAATATATTTAATTTTATTTAATTTGTTTATTTTAATTAATTTTATTTCACTGGACTTTATTTCAATTTGTTTTGTTTATTTTTTTGGTTAAATATATTTTATATAATTTTAATTTATTTTGTTTCATTTAATTTTGTTTTATTTTATTTTTATTTTTTTTCTTATTTGCCTTTGTGTTATTTTGTTTAAATTAATTTTATTGAATTATATTTTAATTAATTTTATTTAATTTTAGTTAATTTAGTTTAATTTTTTATTTCTTTTATTTTATGTTAATTTAATTAATAATTAATTTAATTAAAATTAATTAATGTAATTTTTTTTTCATTTTATTTCATTTTATTATTTTTTTCCATAATTTAATTTTATTTTTAAATTAATTTGTTTTAAATTTTATTTCTTCACACCTAGAAATTCTGGTCTCTCTATATCCATAATTTCCCTTCGCAGCATAAATCCTTCAAAATGGCACATACCTATGTACATATGGTACATATGTATAGTTATCTCAAGGTCTTCTTGCTATTTTCCTGTTTGGAATTTTTTTCTGACGCTTGAAAAATTGTGTTGCTGAGAATGAATTACGCTTGAAGGCAAAATCGGGAAATCTTAAAAATCAAAATGACAAAAAGGACTACATAAGTGCAAAGTGGCATTCGTTGAGGTGGAATAGAAAAAATATACACATGCTTGTATGTTATATCTGATACTTGCAATGTTATATAAAAAATACACATTTTTATATACAAACCCGTTATTTATGCGTCTTTATACGCCCACTGTGGTGCATTTTTTTTTTGTAGGTATATATTTAGCTTTAGAGTCCGTATTGATGTCTGCAGATAATGACATTTTCACAATATTGCTATAGACATGTGTAAAAACAGGTTGCCATATTTTTTTTAAATATGCACATATGTATGTATAAATTACCTGTGGAAACTGATTTCACTGGCAAATTCTAGAAGGATATTGATGTGCTAACAAATAAAAAAAATAATAATAATAAATATTACTAAAAAACAGGTAAATAACCAAAAAAGAAAAATATTAAAAAATAGTAATCATAACAATGAAACAAATAAATAAATATTTAATTAATATGCCTATAATTTATTTTTAAATCCTGTAAAAAATTGTTTCTTCAAAATTAAAAATAATTTTTTCAAAAAACTATTAAAATTAAATTATGAGAAAAGATCTATAAATTTTTAAAATTAATTGATATTCTTAAAAAATATAAATAAATAAATATTAATAACTAATCTCCTTTGTTTAGATAAAATTCCACATCCATTCGGTTAGGTACTAAGTTTTAGTACAAAATTTCCCAAAATGAAATTTTTAGTACAAAACTTTCGGAATTGTTTTTTTTTTGCACTAATTTTTTTATAAACAAAGTTTTAGTACTATATTTACTACAGCAAGAATAGCACTAAATATTTAGTACTAAAGCGTAAGTCTAAAAACGTTTGTACTAAACTACTAAATTAAAGTAGAAAAAAATTTAATGCTCAAAATTTTCAAAAGTTTTTGCAATACTTAATACTAAATTTTCTAAATTTAACTTTTTGGTACTAAATTTATAATACAAGGTTTAGTACACAATTTTCGAAAGTAATAAAATTTTTAGTACTGAAAGTAAAATTCAAAAATTAAAATAAAACAAACTTGACATATTAACTATTTTCATTTATTAAATTCAAGATACTATAAGGTAATTTTTTAAAATAAAATTTTTGGGTACAATATTTAAAGCACTCAACTTTCTTTTGTATTACATTTTATGGTACTAAACATTTTAGTACTAAAAGATAATACTACATTAAAATAAAAAAAGGCTTAAGACTAACTATTTTGAATTCAGCAATGGTACTACGAAGTACTAAATTAAAAAAAAAATTTCGGGTCTTTGTTTTTTGTACTAAGCTTAAAGCATTAAATTTTTGGTATTGATATTTAAGTACTAAAATTTTTAGTAGCAAAAGTAAAATTCTAAATTAAAATTAAACATTTAGAAGGTTAACAACTTTCAATTTTCGAATTCAGCATTAGTAAAGAGATCTAAAAGTACTAAATCCATATAAAATGAAAATAAATTTCAGTACTTAAAATAAAATATTAAATAAATATACAAAAAATATCTGCTTTAATAAATTTTAATTTTTGAATTAAGCATTGAGTTCTAAAATGTACCAAATTTTGTTAAACTAAATTTAAAGTTCTAAAAATTTTAAGTCATAATAGTAGAATACTGAATTGAAATGGAAAATGTTTTAAGGCTGACAATATTGAATTGTATAAATTGAGCATTCCTGTTGACTTCTAAAAATTAGAAAGAACTTATTACTTTAAATTTTGAGTTTTAATATTTTATTTTTTATCCGATTTGAATTTTTGACTTTAATTTATGAAAAGTTTAGTTTCGCGAAAAATTTAATAAAAAAATATTGATTAAGACAAATAATATTATAAAAATTGAATTTAAAAATTTTCTACCTCAAACTTGTAACCCGCAAACATTTGAATTGAAAAGTCTACCCCGAGTGCTGTAACAATAGACTAACTGCACCTGTAAACCCCTTTGATTACTTTTTTTTGTATTCCATTTCATTTTCACTTTTTGACTTGCTCTAACGATTTTTCTTTTGATTCGATTTGCCAGCATACAATTTTTCAAATACTCATATACATATATAAATATAGCCCACATACACGTGTATGTGTAAAATATATATTTTTTGTTGTTCTACATATGACTCTTAACATTCACGGTCGGACGGCCTGTCGGTTGACTTGGCTTGGTTTGCTTTTGATTTATTTCGGATTATTTGTATGCGTACAAAAAAAAAAGTGGATTTGAAAGAAGAAAAATATTACAAAGCGTTAGAAGTGTGGAGATGCGAGAGAGGTGGAAAAGAGAGTAGAAGAAGCATCAGCATTAAAGGCATGAAAAAACGTTGAGCACAAAATATGCGGCTGCACAATAACCTTACGACTGACACACATACAGATAAATAAATATAAGTAGAGATCGTGGTTATATAATACAAACGTACATAGAAACATACATGTTTATATACACCTAGCTGCATCTGTTTTTGCAAAGAAGCATCTGTACGTTTGTATGCGAATTTTGCTTGTAGTATTTTGTGGCAAAGCAATCATACAACAAATTTAATCCCACTAAGCGGCTTTTGCGTGTTTTGTTACATAAAGCATTGTATTCTTTTTACAATATTATTTCTTAGATCAGCAATTTTGTATTAAAGGACAAGCGAGCAAATCTGTGGAGCGTGTTTGTAAGGTTGTTGGAAAACTGTTACTGAAAATGTCGAGTATATGTATTTTTCTTGGCGGCTGCGGTAGCCGAGTGGTTAGCATTGATCCATATAAAATGAGGTCCGGGTTCAAGTCATGGTTATCCAAAAGTTATAGAAAATAAATTTTCTAATTGCGGTCGCCCCTCGGCAGGGAATGTCAACCCCTCCGAGTGTACTTCTGACATGAAATAAAGGCTCCTCATAAAAAACCAGCAGCCGTTCGGAGGCGGCTTAGTATAAACTGTAGGGCCCTCCATTTGTTGGAAAAACATCAGGACGCAAAAACCACAAATTGGAGGAGGAGCTCGGCCGAAAATCGCTTCGACGGTTACAAAGCGCCAATTATATATACATATATATATATCTGCGAGTATATTGTTCTTTATGAATTTTAATGCAATAAGTTTACCAAATTAGAATTTAAATTTCAATTTGAGTTTAATTATATTTATAATTATAATTATAATTAATTTTAATTCTAATTTTTTTTTAATTTTAATTTTAATTTTAGTTTGAATTTGAATTTGAATTTGAATTTGAATTTGAATTTGAATCTGAATTTGAATTTGAATTTGAATATGAATTTGAATTTGAATTTGAATTTGAATTTGAATTTGAATTTGAATTTGAATT
Organism: Ceratitis rosa; assembly: GCA_037013455.1. Taxonomy (NCBI): domain Eukaryota; kingdom Metazoa; phylum Arthropoda; class Insecta; order Diptera; family Tephritidae; genus Ceratitis; species Ceratitis rosa. The sequence continues at coordinate 240,122 of JAWMAG010000402.1, read as the reverse complement.
TTAATTTGAATTTGAATTTTAATTTGAATTTGAATTTGAATTTGAATTTGAATTTGAATTTTAATTTTAATTTTAATTTTAATTTTAATTTTAATTTTAACTTTAATTTTAATTTTAATTTTAATTTTAATTTTAATTTTAATTTTAATTTTAATTTTAATTTTAATTTTAATTTTAATTTTAATTTAATTTTTTTTTCGCGTAAACAAATTATTGCACACCCTAATAAGCAGTTATTCATAAATGTTCACTAATGTGTAAGGATATATTGTGAGCTTGCTTATTTACAATTTACAGATTATTTCCGTTTTTCTACTTTGCTATGACTATTATTTATTGCGCACAACGGTTTCTCTCTCTTTCGTTCGCTCTCTAGATATTATTTACACAATTTCTGTTAACGTTTTTGTGATTAGTTATTTATGTTTATGCCCGCTTGAATAGTGAATAATACACCATACTTATTTGTACAAGGATAAATACAAATTTACATACATACAAAGTAAATATCAGACTCCTTAAAGTCTGTCTACCTCTTTCAAATTATATATTATATTTTCACAAAATAAAAAAAAATGTAAAAAAATGTAAAAAATCGTTAATAATTCCCGACGCAGTCAATAACTGACAGTCAAGGTCGTTCGAGATTCGTTTCAGTTTGTTGTTGTTTATCTTATGCCATTACGACCTCTTCCCTTTGAGTTGAGATTAAAAATCATTATTACTTTTTTTTTATGTAACTGTAATGTGCAAATATAAGTGAAAAATGTTTACTTCTAACGGTTATAACAATTGAAATGACTTCGATAAGGTAACGGGGCGTATACGTAACATTTGTTTGAATTTTCCTTTGGTTGGTGGTGAAATTAATCATTAGTTAGGGGGAAATATATGTATTTAATAAGAGGGGAAATTGAAGTGGATTTAGGAGAAAAAGAATATTGGTTAATTTTTTTTAAATACATTTATTTTGCACAAATAGGGCGTGAAATGATATTAAAATAATGCAGATGGCTAAGCGAAAACTAGATAATGTATAAATATAAAAATAACAAATAAAAATTAAATAAAATGTTAGATTTTCCATTTAGTATATTTGCAATACCTCCACGACTCTGACAAAGTGCAGAATTTTGTGAGAAAAATCGGTATCATAAACATAACGTTCTTGCAAAGTAAATTTACTAAAAAATAGCAGAATTTAGTTACGCAATAACTACTAAATGAGCGCAACCTAGATGTCGCAGACTAAATTTAAGGCAATATAATAACTAAACGGTACGTTATATACATATGTATATATGTTCATGCAAATGATACACCATTGGGTCTACGCAACACTGAGTAGGCAGAAGAAAATAAGGCACAAAAAATAAATTTCTTCGCATTTAAAATACAAAATCCATCAAAAATTCATATATTTTGTATATTTGTGTGTGTATACAAATGTATGTACATATTTTGGTGTAGGGTATAATTTATAAAAATAATATATCAAATATATTCTCAACAAGCCTGTTGAATATTTAAGGCTTTCAAATGCAAAGCATATAACAGTAAAGGGATATTAAATCGACTGTATACATATATTTTTACATGAAGAAATCTACGTATGTATGTTCAGTTATATATTATGTGTAAAAATGTATTTGCATATATATATATTTGCGTAACAGTACGCACCGAAAAGGACATGGCACATGACAAATTAGCTTAAATCCCGGTGAACAAATAAGCGTTAGTAAGAATTATATTTATTTAGGTATATATACATATGTACATATACATTTTGGTAAGTGTATTTTTGTACCTACATATGTTCATGTAAAACAGACTTTTACAAGTCATATATAAAATATTTAGAAGTTGTATATATATTCATATATGGGCGAGTATGTGCGTTTGAAATATTGCATGCTGTTAAGGAGTCTTGATATTTTGTTGCTAAAATAAGATAACCTGTTGATAAGCATTATAAACGGCTATACATAAGGTGTGAATGGAATAAAGAGATATGAGAGAGTTGTGAGAAAAAATTAAATAAAAAATAAGAAATAATAAAAATAAAATATATTTGTATAGAAATATTTAAGAATAAAATTTATAAAAAATTTAACACACACACTTGTTGTTGTTCTTACAGCCACTCGACGAAGTTCCTCGGTGTGTAGTAATCTGCGAGTTGTCTGCACGGGAAATCATTTAACCGACTCGACGTAAAATTCATATTGAGTGTAAAAGAAAGTGCAAAAAGAGAGAAAGAAAAAGTAATATTCAATGTTATGATAAAAAGGGTTTAAATTAGAAAAGTGGATGACTGCAATGCATATATAGAGACAGTAAACCCTTGAAGAAGGTAAAAGTAACAAATGAAAAGCTTGTAAAATATGAGAAGAATATTTAATTTAAATAAAAAGGATAAAAATTAGTCACAATTGAAAAAAAAAACTGAGTATAAAACCTCATTCGTTGAGAAACCGAAATAGTAGTAGTATTCATATTGAACACTTTGGTGGTTATTACTCGGAATTAGGCAGTATTAGTTGCTGTTTTAAAAATAAAATTTGAAAATAAAGTTTTTTATTTACTTTTGTTGGATCTTAGTAGTCGTATGAGTAACATTCAAACAAAAAACTGAATAACTGTACTATGAGTTGCATGTAAATTATTATTTTTTTTTCATATTCAATATTCAATATTTTCTCCTAACCAATAAGCAGTACACCAAAATTCGTGTTGCTAACTTTTCTAATTCAGAAGTTATTATTAAATATGACGTTTTTGAACAAAAATTTGTATGTCAGCTATGCGTTATAGTATTCCGATTTTATTTCTTTTCGCTATACGTTATTTAAATTGGATTTGTAAAGAGAAGGTCGAAATTCATGTTTCTCGCTATCCAAATTTAGAAGTTATAATCCAATATGCCATTTTCGAACAAATATTTGTATGACAGCTATGAATAATATTCAAATGATTTGATTCATATTCACTCTATACGCTATTAGCACTATATAAACAAATAGTATACCGAGCCGCATATTGCTTCCGGCGAAATTCAGATTTTAAAATGGAATATGTCATTTTTGAATAAATATTTGTATGAAAACTATAACTCAACGTTGTGCGATTTTGTTCATTTGCACTATAAGTTATTGTAGCTTAATAAATAAAGGGTATCTCGAGTTTCATGATGCTAACCGTTCAAATTTAGAAGTTATAATAGAAATGATTAATTTGGAACAAAAATTTATATGACAGCTATAGTTTACAGTTGTTCAATTTTGTTTATTTTCGCTACACGTTATTTCAAACTGATAAATAAAGCGTATGGTGAATTTCGTGCTTCTAACTATCTTATTTTGGAAGTTACAAATAAAAATATCGTTTTTGAACAATCAGTTATACGACAGCTACTGCTAATAGTTACTCGATTTTATTGATTTCCACAATTTAATTTTAGCTTATAATAAATAAATAAAAATTAGAAAATGATACCTCTAACTGTCTAATTTTAGAAGTTATTATCAAAAACGTAATTTTTGAACAATAATTTGTATGACAGCTATGAGTCATTTTCAGTCGATTTTGTTTATTTTCACTATACCCTCTTTGAATTTAATAAATGAAGAAAACACCAAATTTTACGTTTACAACTGCCTTCGTTTAGAAGTTACGATCAAAAATATCATTTTTGAACGAACATTTGTATGACAGCTATGTGGTATTGCGATTCGAATTTAATGATTTTCACAATACATCTATACTGATGAAGAGTAAAATAAATGTAGAATTTCATGTACGTAGCTGTTTCGGTACCAAAGTTATAGGTTAAAATTCCATTTTTGAACTTTTACAAGAAACTTTTTAGATGTGACAGATAAATAAAATGCCGATTTTATAAAAAAAATTAGAACTCATTTTTCGAACTTTACACTGATGATTGTTAATGCTAAAAACAACCAAAATATATATTTTCATATTTTTAATATTCTCTTAAATACTCGTGAACTCTAATCGATCCACGCTGACAGACCTTAACCTATACAACAGTTTTCAACACTCACACTTATGTACATGTACACATTTCATATATACAAATATAAATATATATGTATGTATATGTATATACCAAAAGCCATAGAGATCCCTTTTCTCAGTAATGTTCCCACAAATTGACAGCTTTGTTAGCGAACGAGTTGACTGGCGGCATCAAGAGCCACAGGAGGAGGTGTTTTTTTTTTACAGCGCATTTCACTCACAATGCCTGCCAACCAGCCAACCAACCAACCAGTCGCTTTGTTGTCGCTGCGGCTCTGTATTCTGAAAGCACAACCTTCATTCGCGCTATCAAAATTATCGCCGCGCAAACTAACCTTGAGTTGTCGCACTTAAAAGAAGAAAAAAAAAATAAAAAAATCGCTCAAAAATACTATCCACATGGTATATGCCGCCTGCGTTAAGATATGTTTGTATGTATGGTATTGCATTGAAACATGCTTGTATTGTGCATTCCTACGGTGGTGAAAATTTCGAAATAATGCAGGTATTGTATATATATTTGATATGGGAAAATATTCTGGTTCCTTTTTATAGCAAAAAAAAAAAAAAGTGGAAGTGAGGGATAGCCGAGGAGGTGGAGGGGCGATTTCAGCAAGGTATCACAACAAAATTGTGGTTACTGATACTTATATCTATGTATGTATGTATGGAACGAAACTATTTATGGGTACGCCTCAGTCCACGCCAAAACTGATGATAAAATTTCTTCTTCGTATAACCTGCTCAGCGTAGCCGCTGTCTCTTTATTTGCTCAAGTATGTCAAGACATTCGCCTTCGCTCATTTGGCTGTACCACAGGTTTTCCATAAAACCATTTTGTCGAAAATCCTCATTCACAACTCAACTCAACGAAAGTCGTCATCGTCCTCGCTTCTGCAATTATACTGCAGTACGACAATGATGAGGGCCTTGTAGAGTTTGGACTTTAATCGCCGAGGGAGGACTTTACTTTTTAATTGCTTACTCAGTCCAAAGAAAAACTTGTTGGCAAGAGTGATTCTGTCGCCAGCATGAGGTCGAAGAAGTCTTAAGGTAAATAATCAATTTGTCTGAAATCTCGTTCGAAATCGAATGACTCAAAGTTCCCCTCCGCAATTTTGACTGTGTTTTTGTGATTACTCAGCGTAAATTCTATAAACAGTTGGAGTTTCCCCATTATTTTCTCATGCTCCCTGGTGGATCGACCTGAAGCAAACCCACACTGTTAAAATGTTGATCAGTTCATTGATTGTTGACTTTAGTGTTTTACATTTGCAATGCACGGCCATTGCAGCACTTTATGTCCAACAACTTTTGGTTTTGCTACCAAATTTTTTCTTATCCATTTACAAATTTAACTCCTATCCACTGCTCTCTGCGAGTTCAATTTTTTAGTCCTTCAAAAATCCCCGACGAACATAAATCACTGAAAATCAATTCGCCATTCGTCATGCGACAGTGATTTAACTTAAGGATTTTCTCACCCAATACTGCCGAACTCATTGTGAAACACCTGTGCCTTAGTACTAATACAATAACTAAACTCTTGTTGAGCCGTCGCTTTGCGCGAAACTCTTGCCATGTACTCGTACTCTTATACGAAATTCTTCACCACCTCTGAGTCGCTACTACGCAATTCCCCATACTTACCATATACCAAATGGATTTATAGCCTAGACTATTTGCTTTCCTGCTACACTCAACCACTTCTCTCTCCTCTCCTCTCCTTATCTCTCCACACCAAGCACTTATTAATGCTCTCTCACTCCCTTTGGGCGCTTACAGATTTAAATACTCATTCCTCTCAAATAATTCTCTGCCTTTGACCGGTAGACCGTCATTTGCTAACGGCGTTAATTTTTGTTTAGCTTTGTATTTGTTATTTTTGTAATACTGTTATTGTTTTCCTTTTAGAAAAGTTAGTGGAAATTGGCCTAATTAATGATTATTTGGTGAAAAAGAAAATCTTGTACCATACAACTCAATTGAAGTACTTGTAGTTTTGGCAGTGAAATTTTTGATTTAAACGTAGGAAAAAGTAGTGAAAGATGGTGAAAGAAGGCGAAGGAGAATGAAGAAGCTGACCTTCAAGGAAAGGAAAAGTGAAAAGTAAAGAAGATATTTTTGTGGCAGATATTAAAGCGCTGAAAGAGGTAGGAAGATAACAAGGACTGTATATGCACCTCAAATACTTAGGTACTAATAGTGGCTTTTTCTTCTTCATTATTTTCTCCTTCTTTCTTTTTTTTTCTTTTTCTTCTACATTCGTTTTTTCCCTTTCCTCTTCTTTTTTTCTCCTTCTTTCTTTCCAACTTCCTTTTCTACTTTCTTTCCTTTCCGCTCTCTTTCTCTTCTACCCTTTTTTCCTTTCTTCCTTTCTTTTCTACTTTCTTTATTTCCTCTTTATCATCTTTCACTTCTTCTTCATTATTTTTCTTTTCTTCTTCTCTTGTTTCTTTAAATTTGTTCTTTTTTCTTTCTTTCCTTCTGCGTCTTATTTCATATTTTCGTCCTAATTTTTCTTTTTCTTTTTCTTTCTCTTCTTCTTTTTCTTTTTTTCTTTCTTTTTTTCTTCTCTTGCACTTCTTCTTCTTTAATACCTTTTTATGTCTTCTCTTTTTACAATTTTCTGTACTTTCTTACTTACTCTTTCTTTCTTTCTTTTTCCCTTTTACCTCCTTTCTTTCTTTCCCGTTCTTCTTCTTCTTCTTCTTTTTTCTTTTTCTCTTTTTATCCTTTAACTTCTTCTCTTTCTTCTTTATTTCGGTCCATCTTCTTCTTGCATTCTCCTTCTTTCTTTCTTTCTTTTTTTTCTACTTACTTTCTTTTCTATTCTTTTTCATTATTGCTTTCATTACTTTCTTAACCTTTCTTAAATTTTCTTCTTCCTCTTTTTCTTTTCTTCTTGTTCTGTCCTTCTCTTCGTCTTATTATTTTATCGTTGCTTCTCTTCTTCCTCTTCTTCCTCTCCTTTTTATTTCTATTTTTCTTTTTTTGCTCTTCTTCTTGCTTTACCTGCTTCTTTTTGCTCACATTCTACTTCTTTTTTCTTTCGGCTTTCTCTTATTTCTTGTTTATTACCTTCGTATTTTGCTTTACCTTATCCTTCTTCTTCGTCTTTATATTCTTCTTTTTCTTTCGATGTATTCGGATTAAAAGAAGGAAATTGTTGATGAGTCGGTTTAAGAGAAATTACAGAAAAGTTAAGAAAAGGTTAGGCAAAAGTGGTTGCTGAGCAACAGCCGAGATTACTAACAGTTCCCATCCGCTGTTCTCTACTGGTTACCGCACCTAGAGACTTTAACCTATTCCACCAAATTGCAGCGTAAGATTTCACGTTCTTCCGGTTCTGTAAAACTCCGTCGTTTGATGTTATTCCCGGGTTGGACTGCGTGCTTGCCCAATAGAAGTTGTCTTGTAAGCAGACCCATCATTGCAAATATCTCCTGTCTTTTTGGTGAGATAAGCTCTCGTGACCTTTTGTTCTATTGGGTATCCGTAAGAATTGAGACTTTTCCATCTTCAGCTACTCTTCGCTTGAACTTTAGAATTGATAGAAAACAAGGAAATTGCCTGCCTGCCGTCTGCAAGACGAGATCAAGTTTGTTTCAAACGATACACTAGATTATAGAACTTCACCACCACCGTCATCGTCGGCCTTGACATTAGTCTCGAGTTCAGACATTACGTTCAAGGTGAATGCGATTTCTATTGTCTGTTTGCAGTACGTGATCATAAGCGCGGCTCGTGATTAAGACTCCGGTACTTTTTCTTAAAATAGCGGTATTTCTTAGTCTGCATTTTATCGTAGCATTGTTTTAGAGTCTTTTGTTTTGCCGGTTTCACTTAAGTAAATATTTTGATTTCTATCCAAAGAAAGATTTCAGCTGAAGTTTCGCATAGAAATGGTATATAAGCGCGTTGAGAGCAGAGTTTAAACAGCAATTCGCTAGTGTTATTTCAATTAGAAAGATGAAATTCTTCACAGTACTATTCCTTATCGCCGTCGCTTTCGCTTTCGCCGAAGGTATGTGCCTTTAATTATTAATTAAATTTCTGTATATTTTTAATACTAAACATTAAACAATTCATTTTACAGCACAAGGCGGTCCCGGAGGACCTGGAGGTCCACCACAAGGTGGTCCCGGAGGACCTGGAGGTCCACCACAAGGCGGTCCTGGAGGACCTGGAGGTCCACCACAAGGTGGTCCCGGAGGACCTGGAGGTCCCCCACAAGGTGGTCCAGGTGGTCTTCCCCCACCAGTCAACGGTACGTCTGTAGTACCCCCCGCTTCTAATGCAACCGCTTCTAATGCAACCGTTGCCGCATAGATATTTTCTTGTGAATGGCTTTGGTCACATATATTTATGAAGATCTAATACATTGTATTTAAAACAAAAAAAAATATAAAAAAATAAAAAATTTAAGCAGAAAAAAATGTTTCAGTACTATGAATTTTTGTATGTATGTATGAACATATAAAGAGTGGGCCATCGACAGTTTGCAGAGCGTTCCCCTGCGGGTTAGGGGATCAAAAATTTACACGCGGTAAGACATGCCAGTCGTAAGAGGCGACTAAAATCCAATAATTCCCGCGACAGTCGGGCGAACAACCTGGATTCTTAACCGGCCAAGGACTGTCACACCCTCAGCATTCCTCAAAAACAACTTGTATGGTATACATTTGTGGCTACATTAACAACAACATCAGTTGCTGTCAGTATATTTCACTCAACAGTTCGAAGATCCCCTAAGATCTAGCGGTTTTAATCTATGCGATCTCAGGACTTGCTCATGCAAGCTCATGGATATTTTTGAGAAAAGTCAGAGCACTTCGAGACTACTTTTTCTGCTCTTTATGATTTTTAGGTTACCATGGTTTCTATAGAGTGTTCCTACTCTCTCTCTTTCTCACTCCCCCTCTCTCTAGAACGGTATATGCATTTCCACACACTGAGGGACCCGAAACTTTTGCTTCCATATGGGCGAGTTAGTTGGGAATTCTTATGAGGTCAACTGAAAACAAGTTTTCTCGTATTCCTAAAGTATTATCCTTGCTTTTTTCCTACCACAACTCTACCGGAAACCATTGCCTAGCTTCAAGTGTTTCTGAGCTTCCAAGCTACGTAAATAACTATATTGAATTAAATGAATCGAAAGCAATAAATCGTTAAACGGATTACCTAAACAAGCGAAATTTCAATACCATGTGGTATGACTGCACAACGCAGAGGTGGGTTGGAGTTGGAACAAGGCAGAAAGAGGGAGGGGAAGGCAGCTAATGTGTGAGTGATGAAATTGGAAAGAGAAAGAGGCAGAGAAAGAGAGTTAGAGATGGAGGAAGAGGAGCAGAATTTGTTGTATGTGCGGCTGCAAGAAGCTGAATTCGCCTGAAGGCAAGGCAGTCAGCGGCCCATAAACTTGTAAGATAATCAGAGAGGGAGAGGGAGAAAGTGATAGAGACTGAGAGTGTTTGCTTACTTAGACATTTTTTTTGTTGTATGTATAGACGTCTGCTGTTTTCACACAGTTTCGGACTTTACCCGTCGCAATGAAATTAATTGATTTATTTATGGCTTAAGTTATCTGTCGTCTTACAGCTGATTTGGTTGAATAACTTTTGGCGGTAAGCGAAGTTGTATTTAATTTATTTTAATATAAATAAATATGTCAGTGAAATAACGTTTCAGTGAAGTGTCTGTTTGAGGGTCTGTGATGAGCCTAAAAAGTAAGATACCGTTGAAAAGCTTCAGTGCTGTACTACGGTTCACGTCAAGGTAGGGGCTTAAAGTAATCCTCAATATAATAGCAATGGACTTAGTAGGTTATAAGGCTGAAAAGGCTAACTGCCCTTTACTTAAGACTATTCAATCTGTAGAGTATTGAATAATCGGGACGCTCAAAAATTCTCGAAAGATATAAACGGATGGATCGTAGCACGATGGCAGATTTGGTAGTGGTGTTTACTCATGAAACTCCACGGAGGTCAAATATAAGTATAAATGGCGCTTTGTAACCGCTGAAGCGATTTTCGACCGAGCTCCTCATCCAATTTGTGCTATTCGTCTATATGTTTTTCCCAATGGACGATAGGTTTGCATGAGGAGTATTTATTTCATGTCAGACTCGTGACCGCACCTGCAAATATTTTTTTTCTATAATTTGGATGTTGATCAGACCACAACTTAAAACTATATACCGTACGGTAGTACGCACTGCTAATCACTTGGCTGCTGCGGCCAGATGTCAAATACCCATGTATAGTTTTAGACAGTAAGCTCCCCTGGAACCGAACTGCTGGAGGAAATAGTAGGAAAGCCATGAACACATTCGGCGATCGTTAAAAGATGGATGTTAAGATCACTTTCTTATAAGAGCTAAGTATGTGAAATGGTAATAACTGAGAAGAATTCAGCAGACGGTCTCCATTCTCATCACAGCAGCAACGCTTTCAGCTTCCACGAAAGCCATTGAGATTTTTCTTTATCGTCTTCCGTTAGACCTGTATGGTGAGATTCTTACGAGATGCTATGATTTTGTGTAAATGCAACTCAGATCTGGAGAAACCGTAGTACAAGACACTCTAAAATACTAATAGGGTGGGTTGTGGAGTCAACTGAGTGTTACTTGCAATTGATATTAGCAAGAGACTTTGTTAGAATGAAGAGCAAAATATCCGCTAAGATCGGCCTCCACCAGTAGGGCCAATGACAAATCGCTGAAAGAGACGTGGCTATTAATTGAAGAATAGAGAAAAAAGTCTTTATTCCTCCTAAGTAGGATCTCCATTAGCATCACAATCGTCGTAATAGGACTCAGGATAGAAACATGCGATTTTCATTAAACGGGCTTCCAGGAAAATGAGAGGATGCTTCCTCCTACAGATCCAGCATTGGCATCGAAAGGGCCAGCAGGTCTATGTGTACTCGATCACTAATTGGAGAACCGAATACCAACTATATAGAGAGGCTATTCAGAAATCCGAAGGGGCTTAGAAGGAGTATGCCGGAGGAGAATTGTGCCGTTTTTGTATCGGCATATGTAGAAGATGTATTTTTTTTCGTGCAGGTATCTGAGTCTTGGTTTTCGGTTTTAGTCATGATTATTGGTTCATTGGTCATCTATTGAGCTGAGATCTTTTGGAGAAAATTGGAAGAGGTAAATAAACGGTCGTCATTAATCTCGAAGGTGGGCCGGAATCCAGTAGGCTTCCGTTTGAAAACAGTCAGACGCCTCTGACTGTAAACCATGCAATGAGCACGGAAACGCATGGCATCCCCCTGTCTAGATCAGTAGTGTTTAGGTTGCATGGCAGAATCAACTCTGGAAGGATGCGATTACTCATCGCGCACTGACGCTCTTACTTTTCAATTATAACAACATTTTACAAAACAATTTTGTTGTGATGTGATTTTGTATGGATTGACACAAATGTAATGATTAACTGGCAATTTTTCAAAAACAATTACTTTTAACAAAATAACTTTTTGCACTATAATTTTATATAAATTTATATTGTACAATAGTAATGATTATTTGGTAATTATTTTAGTGTAATAATTACTTTGTAGTTAATTACTTTTCAATTTAAAATATATTTTTAAATAATTTGTGTAAAAATACACATAATGGTTATCTAGTATTTATTTTAGAGTAATGATTACCTTATTATTATTTAATTTCTCTTCAAATACAATTACTTTTGTTTTGTAAAACAATTTTTTACAATATGAATATACATATATGGAATATCTGGTAAATATTTTAGAGTAATCATTATATTGTAATTAAATACTTTTCAATTACAACTACTTCTACCATAAAAACAATTTTCTTCTAGTTTCAACGAAAAAGGCTTAAATAAATTTGAAAAAGTAATTTAATTACTATTTAATTACAAATTATTTTTTGAAATGCAACCCTGTGCGTAGTATGACAATATCCAGTACTTTCTATTATCTTCAAAAGTTAGACTCTGTTTTGATTTTAATAACGGTAGTAATCAGTATTCCAAGCTAAATATGTTAATGCTCAAAAACAACAACAACAACACCATAACGAAAGACCAAAGCGTCCTTGCAAAAGCTTTTAAACGCAGGCAAAAAAAAAGAAAAACAAAACACAAAACGAGAAGAAGAAAGCAAAAGAAAGTGACGACTAAAAGTACGAGCTATCATCAAGTGTGCTCAACAACAACAACAAATACAACATTATAGTAACGTCTAGCATTAAAGCAAATCACCGATGCAAAAATATTAATGGAGAAAATTTAGTTTAAATTAAAAGCGCGAATGCTTGTGAAGGAACGCGATGAGCAAAAATAATAGTTTAGAGAAGAATATAAACACAAAGTGAAATGTGTGCATATATATACATATATATATAAAAAATTAGAAATGCAGGCGAAGGTACACACACACAAACACACTAGCACACATTCATACAGCTTCGTGCAATTAAATACTTCAACTCAAGGGCGACGAACGAAAAAAAAGTAAAAAAAAATAATAAAAATAATAAAAGCTGAAGGATTAAACTACAATATTCTCCACCAATAGCAGCGCATAGCGATAGATAGACAGAAGACACGCGGTTGTGTGTGGGCGCCACAATGTCAGCGCCACGTCAATGCCAATGTTGCGCAAAAGCAACCAGCATGAATGCCGAAATTGATGAAGCGTTCATTGTGCAGGTTACTGGTGGTCTCGGCTGCTCTGGCCGACGGGATTTTTACACCGCCTGAGCTTTGATGCTGTGGATGGCGAGGTGAGTAAAAAGAAAACAGTACGCGAGAGATAAAAGAAAAATAGATAAAAGTGTATTTGCAATTAAAAGCATGAAACAATTGAAAAAAAGGAAAACAAAACTAAAATTTAGTTCGAGTGAAAAATGTAATTACAAAGCTCTTTAAAATAAATTTAAATCCGCCAATGCAATTAGTAGCAATAAAACCAAAAAATCGGTAAAGAAGGGTAATTAATTGCTATTCAAATTTTGAAAAAAATATTTTAGTGGGGAAAAAAATATTAAAAAATAAATTTTAGGAGAAAAAGACAAAAAAAAAAATGGATAAAAACAAAAAAAAAAAAAAATGGATAAAAACATAAAAAAATATTAAAAAATATATGTATATATAAAAAAAAAATAAAAAATTAAATAAAAACAAATAAGGTTTGAAATCTGCAGCATGTATATAAATTTGATGGAAAAAACCACCATAAAAATTTAATCACTATAACTACAATTTTCCTACACTCAGGAGTTTTCGGCTATAAGTAGTTGAAATTTGTTACTTCATTTAGTTATCATTAGTTACAGTTAGTACCCACTGAAAATTGTTAGCATCCATTTACTACAACATATAGCTTCCATAAAATGGAGGGTTAAAAAATGCATTTTTCGGCCATAACTTTTATATTTCAGCAGCTAAGCGCATACAACTCGTTTCTCTGCTTAGTCCCTCATTCCAAATATTTTGCAGGAGAAATGATACCTATTGGTTTTCCATCATACAACTGCAGGTTCAAAAATGAGTTTTCTCGAACACAACACCAACAATTTAGCAGCTAAGTACTTGAAATTTGTTTAGTTATTAAATTTCGATACTAGCCACCAAAAATAATTAATATCAGAATATTTTAGCACATAGTTGCCATACAACATTTTGTTCAAAAACGTAGTTTTTGGCTATAACTCCTACAATTTAACAGTTAAAATCATGAAATTTGTGTCTTCAATTATTCATCATATACAAATAGTAGTTATTGAAAATAAACACTAACCAATTATTATAACACATAGTTGCCATACAATTGTTTGTTCGAAAATAAGTTTTTCGAAAACGAGACCAAAAATTTAGCAGCTAAACACATGAAATTTGTAAATTCGTTTAGTTAAAACATTCAGATAGTAGCCACCAAAAATAATTCATAACAGATTATTATAACACATAGTTGCCATACAATGTTTTGTTCAAAAATACATTTTTTGGCCATAACTCCTACAATTTAACTGAAAAATCTATAAATTTTTTTACACCCTTTTATTTATTACATACAAGTAATAGACAGTAAAAATAAATATTAACCGATTATTATAACACATAGTTGCCATACAATTGAGAGTTCAAAAATGCATTTTGCGCTCAAAACTTTTACAACTTAACAGCTAATTGCATGAAATTTGAGTTACAGTTTGCCTAACCGTTTGGAACCATTTAAATAAGGCTGGATATGAAAAGAAAAAATTAAATCATTTAATTTTATGCAAAAATAATGAATTTTTTTTTACTACGCCATATATAGAGCGCGCCTAGTTGAGAAAAATTAAGTTTTTATTACCAAAACGCATAGTTACCATACAACTGGTTATTTAGATATACGATTTGGGCTTGCAATTGTGTGTATTTGTATGTCTCAAATGTATAATCACTTAATTTTAGTAATAAATTTAAACTTGCTTGTGCGACATGACGTATGAGTAACCTATTGGAGAGTTTGAATTATAGCAAACACTTGTCGCCAACAACAAGAAAGGCAAAGTTAAGTGATTTTGCTACAAAATGAAAATTTTTTCATATAAAAATATATGTAAATGCAGAAAAAACAACAATAAAAAAATGCTCCTAACACCTTTTATACAAAAATATACTTTTATATGCATACCTACAAATGCTATATAATAAATACTTCAGTGTCCAAGAGTAATGCTATCACTACGGTACTTGCTGTTATTGTTGTTGTTATTGTATTTAGTGCACACAGCTGCCATTTGTCACACTGTTGGATTTAACAAGTTGTTAAGATAAATTGTTTATTAAAAGCGTGCAGCAACTACAGCAACAATAACAACAACAACAACAGCACCAACAATAAAAGTGAAATAAACCAGCAATAACAGTAAAATTGTATGTGCATACATATCTATGTACACAGTTGGACGCTTAATAGCTTGAGTTGTTGACTAGTCAACAAGTGTACGACACTCTCTGTGCTTGTTTGTTTCTAATCACCGTTATATTCACTCAACTACCCAAGCTGCTCTTTTTGGAGGTGACGGAGGGGGAGTGCACTTATCATTAAAAAGTATTTTATCAAATTGCATAGAGTTTACTGTGGACTCATTTACAATATATAAGTCTATTGCTCATGCCTACGCCTGTATAAGTAGTTATGTTCGTGCATACATATATATTTCCAACATGGTAAAACTTAAAGTGCTCTCAAGTTTAATTTTAGTACAGATCTTTAGCTTCACCGTTATCAGCTTTCATTAAGAGCCTAATATTAAGTATGTAGTTAGCCGGACCTCAGTAATATGTCCGTTTGGCCGGTTGGGCGGGAGATGAGTAACGCTGGGTTCGTCGTAAAAAAAGAAGCAACTGAAGAGATGAGTCCATCTCGATATCCTCAATGCAACACTTTAATCAGGGTACATTTAGACCAATCAGTTGACGATAAGCCAGAGCGCATACCAAAGGCGATATGTAATACTTCATAAGTGCAAGGAGGAAGTAGTTTCTTTCTGATAGTCTATCTAAAGCTAGAAATGGCTTGTAAACGCACACGTCAGATTAGTTATTCGGCGTTTATCAAGCTAACTAAGGTATATGGGCTAACCAGAGATGACTAAACGCACTCCAACCCGTCCCATTCTCGCAAACTCATGAGCTTTGCAGTCCTCAAAGAATTCGTTGGTAGCCAAAAAAAAGTCACACAAGAAAGTAGCTCGACGCTATGGAAGGTCAGGCACTTTTAACTAACCCTGAGTACATCATAAATTCATTCACAGTCAACATAATCGTCTGAGTGTGAATGTCGACGTCAGTACTATGCAGTATAATGCAGTGAAGTAGTAGAATGTCTGCTTCCTTGAATGCTGGCGGTTGAAAAAACTCTACACTCTTGAGCAAATCTAAACCCAATGCCCATTGCGTTTAAGTTTCCGGTTGAAAGTTAACCACCGACTGCGCCAAGTCAAGTATTGACTCCGCGGTGTAGAAGCTCGTTACCCCATCCAGGCGCCGCAATGAGCCCAATCACCTCTACAGAGAATGAAGGTAACACCACGCCAACAAGAGGAACCTATATGGTGACCCAGTGATGGGTATATTTAGGCATAAAGCCGAAACCCTTTACACTCCTACCGTGTACAGGCCTGGAACCGAGCGAGAACCCAGCTTTTTAAACCTAAGCTCAAGTTTTCTTCTATTGCTCTTCATCGAACACATATATACCACAGTTCAATGCAGTACTTAAGGTGATAAATATTCAGATTTATACTGGAAACTGTTCAACAGTATTAGGCTACCGAAGCCTTTGTAGCCCTTGTCGTGTGTGACTGCTAGGTAGCAGATCTTGTCGATTAGCTGCGGGCGAATTACTTCCATTGATGCTCTCCTTCTTCCCTGATTTTAAAAATTTTGTACTCTTCTGAGTTAAAATAACCCAGTTGAGTTTTCCACCACCATAATAATTCAGTGGATTCGGTGGACCATTTGTAGATATTTTGGTAGCTGCGATTCGACCTTATCATAGGCGACGGATATAACGTTCAGACCTTTATGATCGATTGAGTATTCATTTCATAAACTGAGGAGTCGTGACCAGCCATCCTCTCATGCTCTTTACACTTATGCTCTTTGGCCCATCTCTTTTTCTATTAGTAAAGCCGTGTCGAGTTAAATAGGATGCGAGAGGCCTCATCGTATCAGAATTTAACTGTCGGCAGTAAGTAGGGAACTTGGAATGATGTTCCGCAGCTGCCTTCTATCTTACATATCTTTCTTCTATATCTACATAGACGATTTGGTAACGAGTTTTCTAACCCGGAGAGAGCCTTGATGACATGAATTTTTATGCTAGAATGTGACGCCGTGGCATGGGCAACGCATACAGGTGCTTTCCTTTCGCTTCCATTGGAGCGTGGTGGAAAATTAGCAAAATGTTGAAAAATCTCGTCCATTCATCGGGGTGGTACTCGGTGGCAGAGTCTCACTTCCAACATTAAAGTTCTGTTGTTTTACACGAAGAGGACCTATCCCTACTACCACTTCTCTCGAGTGATGCTAGCCTTAACAGTTCGCAAGACATTAACCGGAAATGCATATTTTCGTTTCGGGTCGTTTCGGTATAAAGACCCGACTGTCGCGGGAACTATTGGATTTTAGCCGCCTCTTACGACAGGCATGCCTCACCGCGGGTAAATTCTTGAACCCCTAACCCGCAGGAGTTATTCATAATTTTCCTCGCCGTTTTTTTTTTTTATTTATTTTTCTTACTTTATTTTTTGCTTCCCACTCTGCCTCCGTCTGTCACTCGCCAAACACTATCCATAGCATTGTGCTTTATTACCTCACATTGTGCTATTAATTCAATTTCTTAGCCATAATAAATTTAATTTCGTCACTGCACAAGCCACGACGCGCTCAAGACGACCAGACAACCGTCGGCAGCTGAGCACGTGCTTTAAATTGAGAAATAAAATATGAGGTCATTTAATACCTGCTGGTGGCAGGAGGGTGAGCCGACAACTATTTTAAAGTGTTGAGTCTAAAATAGCCACTCTTGGCTCTCAAACTGTTTGTATACGCGCCGCAAAGTATACTACTACCCGCTGCAATCAACCGGATACAATGTGTCTTAAAACTAAACGAGATTAAAGTGTTTACTAAACTAATTATTGATTTTATTTAAATAAAAACATCTCTATTGCGCAGATAAGATTAAACAAAGAGTTACTGCTTAAGCAAAGTGGTTAGAGAATTTGTTTCTTAGCGATAAAAGCGCAACGCAACAATACCGTATTGGTCATTTGTATTTAGACGAGCGCTTGTATGGTAACTCGTGTCTTGCTCTTTTTTGTGCGATAAATGAGGCGGTGCAGATTTGCGAAAATGATTAGAAATACGTTTAAGATATTTAGTGTTTATACGTTTCTGACGTTTTTGATTACAAATCAGGTGAGCGAAAAACTAAATTAAAATGAAAGATAAGAACGCCGCCAAAAAATTTATACCCTTCATAAAATAAGTTTAAAATAATGCCATATCTGCTAATTTAGCGAGATCTTGGCTGAAAAACTCATTCTTGAGCTGTCATTTCAATGACAGCTATATCTAAAAGTGAGGCGATTTGAAAAATTTTTAACTGATATTACGAAAATTTATGATTTAAATACAGAATGCCAAATTTTACATATTTTTAGTGGTAAAATTGACAAAGTTTTGGCTGAAAACGCATTTTTGAACAGCCAATTGTATGACAGCTATATGTAACTTGAGGCGCAACGTAACGATCTTCACCTTAGGTTAACTACTCATAATAAATAATTAGTACACCAAATTTCAATTAATAAGATTATAAATTGACAAAGTTTTGGCTGAAAAACACATTTTTGAACAGCCAATTGTATGACAGCTATATGTTAAATGAGACGCATCGTAAAGATATTCCCCTTAAGTTAACTACTCATAACAAGTAATCAGTACACCGAATATCAATTAATAAGATTATAAATTGACCTAGTTTTGGCTGTAAAACGCATTTTTGAACAGCCGATTGTATGACAGCTATATGTTAAATGAGACGCATCGTAAAGATATTCCCCTTAAGTTAACTACTCATAACAAGTAATCAGTACACAAAATTTCAATTAATAATATTATAAATTGACGTAGTTTTGGCTGAAAAACGCATTTTTGAACAGCCAATTGTATGACAGCAATATGTTATAGTATACCAATTTGAAAGATTTTCAACTCAGGCTAAGCATTAACTATGATAAAAAAGTATACCAAATTTCATCTTTTTAACTGTTAAATTGACGAAGTTTTTACCAAAAATTTTAATTTTTGAACAATCGATTCTATGACAGCTATACGCTATAGTAAACTGATCATAAAGATTTTTAGTTCATGCTAGCCAATCATGTTAAGTAAACAGTACACCAAACTTCATCTCATTATCTGTTAGATTAGTGGAGTTATGGATGAAAAACGTATTTTCGAAAAATAATTTGTACGACAGCCACATGTTATAATAAACGGATTGCAAAGATTTTCACCATGGGCTAACTACTAATGATAAGTTTAGAGTAAATAAAATTTCATTCACTGAACTGCACAGTTCGAGGAGTTTTGACTGAAAAATGTGTTTTTGAAAAATCAGCTGATTATTTTGTTACTAATTTGGTTCAATAAATTTGTTTTTTTTTTGTATTTGTAAATATCGTACCACTTCTAGTATATAAAAGGCTTAAAAATTAAATAGAAAAGTTGATAACAACACGTAACCGTTATCTATACAACCGGCGCTTACCTTATCGATACCACTTTAATTTTCTAAATATACAATTTTTAACATTAGCTTATCTCCACTTATAGAGTGCGCTGACACTGGTTACTGCAGCACGCGTAATTTCCCGGGACACGCTCACCAACTCTTCCGCCTACTACACCGCCGGTGTTGTGGAATTTCGTTCGGCATCAGGTGCCACAGACAGTTTGGAAAATAATCTCGCTGGTTATTTGGACATAATCAATTCGGAGGAAGCGACCAGCACAGACATTATTGTATTCCCCGAGAGTACATTAAACAGCAACGCACCCACCTATGTACCTGATCCGTTGACTAACGAGCTGGAGTCACCTTGTCTAACGGCGAATTCAAGCGACTACTCGGGCTTCCTCGTACAACTTTCGTGTGCCGCACGTACGGTGCGCAAATATCTGGTGATAAATTTAACGGAACGCGCAAAATGTGTACAAACCGAGGAAGATCCTCGTCCATGTGCACCGAACGGTTTAAATATTTTCAATACGAATGTTGTGTTCGATCGTGAGGGTCGCGTGATATCACGTTATCGTAAATGGAATTTATATGGCGAACCGAAAAATCAAACAGCCAAAGTGGAGTTTGGACTATTTGGCACGGATTTCGATGTGGTCTTTGGTCATTTCATCTGCTTTGATATACTTTTTTATCAGCCTGCGCAGCGGTTGGTCAATTTGGGTTATACCGATTTTATTTTTCCCTCAATGTGGTTCTCGCAGTTGCCATTCTTGACAGGTAAGTGATGCAGCGTGGGCAGGAAGCCCCAACACCTCTGATGCTACATTATTCTAGCGCCGAGCATATTTTTTTCTTGACTTTTGAGTTCACACAAGGGCAAGGCTTGGAGTTCGGCTTGCAAATAATGAACCTCTTACCGAGATTTATAAAAAGCTCCCCGCGGTCGCTTCCGCCGCTTATCAATACTAAAGTATAAGTAATCCACTTGATTAAGCAGACAAAGTCGGCAAAATTTCCACTAATAAGAGTTAGAGGTCTTTGCCCTGGTGAGTAAGCAATGACTTATAGAAATTGAAATATATTTGGGTTAACAATTTCGTGTGTAGTGACAGACATTTCTTATCTTGCTACGCCCAATTTATTGCAGCTCATAGATCAGCAGATTGTCCGTAGCTTATCTTATCGTAACACTCATGCCTTGTTGAGGTAAACGTACTTTGATCTCACGCTCACTGGTGACCAATTTATGAAACTTATTTTGCAGTAAACGCCGTTGGTCTCGAGCTGAGAGAGTTTCAAATACAACATAATTAGACTTGCAGACTCGGAAGTTCGGTGAGCTCGGTGAATAATCCTGGTCGATGGAACCAGCAAAACAAAGAAAGCCAGATTTTAGACATCTTAAATACAAGAATCTAAGTGTTTGTCCTTAAAAGTCCATGTTACCACTGAAAATAAGCTGAAATTGTTTAATGGAACTCGTTAAATCTGTCGGTTGGCTCGGAGGTTCACTTTGTTTCTAGAGTTTGTTTCTCATGCTTCCCATACAAAAGGCTTTCGCGCTCTGTAAGGGAGGACGTCGGAATAAGCCGAGCTTGCAGATTTCCTTAATTTATTGAGATCCGCTCCGAGGTGCTCGCCATAGTCGGTACAATAAATGAAATAAATGAGATCGTCTTGGATGGGGTCGGCACGGTTGGCGCATAAAACCATCTCGTTCTTAAGCACCTCTCCAAGATCCGAAAGTTGAGGTCGTCGGAATGAGGCTTCATTTATTTATAGAGATTAGCTCCGAGGTGCTCTCCCTCATAACATACATGCCGTATTCGGAAGAAAAGGTCGCTGGGATTAGCCGAAATTGTTGGCTTGCTTTACTCTTTTACTTTCATTCCGAGGTCCGGTAGATGAGGTAGCAGACCACTTTATAGTTATCCTTTATTTATAGATATCCATTCCGCGCATAAAACCGTCTTAGCTTTCACGCCGAGCTCCACAAAACGAGTACAATGGAATTAATTGAGGTCGGTTGCAAAGTATACGGTATACCCATCCCTCTCTTTTAAGCCTCACTTCGAGCCATTTTATATGCTTTAATCTTCATGAGTTATATTTTTTCCAGCCGTACAATTCCAACAATCCTGGGCCTATGCGAATGATGTCAATTTCCTTGCGGCCGGCTCTAGCTACCCAGGCGTTGGTTCGACTGGCAGTGGCATCTATGCTGGACGTAGCGGTCCCATAGTCTCGGTCATGAATACAGGTGAGGGTGAACGTCGTCTCTATGTGGCACAAGTACCAAAAAAGAAGTTATATCGGAAAGCTACGCGCGTGGCAAGACAAATAAATGAGTTGGCAATAGCACCAGAAGTCAAAGCGGTGCATAACAGTCAAGCGGATATTTTTCTAAAACGCGACTATCTCGAACAATATGAGAGTATTGTGATTGACTTGGAGGCAAATGTGAATAATAGCGCAGAATACGAGGTGTGTTATAAGACTTTCTGCTGCCACTTCGAACTGCAATGGCATAAGCTGGTGCATGGTAATGCGAGTCAATACTACACATACCGTCTGGGTGCGTATGAGGGTTTGCGTAAGGAAGCCGGTGCTGATGGGACAAATGCGTTACGTAATTGCGCTCTGTTCCCATGTACCGGCGATGATTTAACCACATGTGGACGTCTCTTTCCCGGTGACGTTGTACAAGAACCACGCATCGCATTCGATCGTATAGTTATTGAGGCCAATTTTCAAAAGGGTTACCCGGCGTTGCTGATGCCGAATAGTTTGCGCGATGATCTCCAACCATTGAGTGTAAATGAGTTCGAGTGGGATGAATATGATGACTGGAGGTGAGTTATTGTATGATCCGAGTGTTAAAATCACATAATTAAAAAGAAAAATCTATTTCCAGCGGCACGGAAATCGTACGTCACGTCCGTTATGCTCTGAATACAACCACATCCAATTTGTTAACGTTTGCCATTTATGGTAATTTTTTCGATGGCGAAGGTTTCATTATTCGGTCAAGCACAACAACTACAGCTCCTCCCAATCACTCTGATGGCGGTGGCGGTGGCGCTGGCGCTCTTTTACAGCCAGTACTTATGATTTGCATCCTGGTTGTGTTGACAGGAGTAGCTTTTTAAATTGAAAAAATCGATGGTGATAAGCGATGGTTCAAAAGAGTAGGCTATTGGATCATGTTTTTAGGAAAAGTAAATAAATTCTGTGTGTAAAATGCAAAGCAGTTTACTTAATTAGGTGTCGGGCAAGGGTGGCGCTCTTCTCTTTCAAAAAACTTAAACTTGAACTGAAGTTTTTCTCGTGGCTAACTTAAATCTCTGTCCGACTTTGAGAGAGTGCTAGCAGGTAGCGGACAATTTCTCGTGTGAGCTTCCTGAGATGAAAAATTTTCTCTCATTTTTGCCCTTTCATATATGTACCTATATGGATTAAGCGCTGCTCTTCGGTAGATTCTTCATGTAGTCAGTCACTAGAATCGGTACTGGAAAGTCGAAGCTTTAAATTTAGCCAAAAGAACCGAACCATTAGAGGTCAATGCATGTTCGAAGTACCAAAAATCGGGGGATCTGGTATTCTCGGTTGGTAAATAATAAGGAGTAAAGGACTTAGTTCGATGTGAATGCATACATTGTTGGAAGTTCGACTCGCAAATGCAGCCCAAAGAACGCTGGATTAATCTTGTAACCATCCCCAAGATTCGAGGTAAGACTTACAATAGATAGAGCTACGGAATCACCTCTGCTACGCGCGGTGAGCTCAAACAATAAAAAAATGCCGGGTTAAAATTGGTAAAGATCAGCGTCCCAAGGTAAAGAACGTGTCGTTTTGCGATACCTAAAAACGAGCTCCGGATTTCTAATGCGTAATTTCAGATCCGATACTATACTCTCAACTTCAGTGAATTGCTAATTCAGAGCAGTCAAGTTGAGCTTCTAACCTGCCGTTTTGCGAAAGGGGTAACTTAGAGGTGGAAATCTCACATATTATAAATGTTCATTCCGCTCACATGAGAAAGGTAACATAAATAAAAAGAGAACTTGAAAGACAAAGAGGAGCCCCATTTTATATTACTAGGCTCTGGAAACGTCCAAGAGGATGTAAATATCAATTTACTGTGTGTACTTTAATGTGAGAACGACATGGCTGATGGAATTAGTCGCTCTGTTAGTGCTCCTTGTGATGTGATGATGTCCATGAAAGCGCTTAGTCTCGGACTCGAATACTAAGTCCAGGAGGAAGACACTGTAAAAGAAGGCGCTGAAAGTGGTACGAATTATATTTTTCCTCCTTTCTCTCAATAGGCAACGCGCCACTGTCCAGCTGGTTGAGGTTATCTTTTTAATTTAGTCCTCCAAGATATACGATATGTGAGACAAGCACGGAAGAAGATACAGAAAAGATCCTCAGGTGTGTATGCTTCAGAAAAGTTGAAAGTATATTTCGCGCCTATAGAGTTTGGACCGTCACGACGGACGAACTTTGCGAAACCAGCAAACTATTAAGGACGAAACCATTTTCGGATTATTTGCATATTTTTCCCACCTGCCTGCCTGCCTATTCGTCCGAACGCTTGCTATAAAACACGCTCCCTGTGGGAAACAAAGAACCCGCAAAGAAAAGACCTTGCCTTCGCTTTAAGTAAACTCACTTCTCCCTGGGTATCCAACCAATACGAGTACTACAAACATATTAGCTTTAATATTGATGCCAAGCGGAAAATAAGCAAATATTCATTCATCCAACAGTTCCGGTACAGCGCCACACTCTACCGATGGGAGAATTTAAGAGAACAAATGTTAAATGAAAACAAAAGAAGATGTGCGATGATGTTCCTCCCATCCCATCCTCCATCCATCGCACCTGCTACGCCACCCACTCGAGCATTGAATGCAGTTCAATGAAATTTTTCCACAGCAAACTGTTTGTATGTACGTATTTATGTATGTATGTATATGTCCTCGTGCATTTGTAATGCTTATTGTTGGCACAAACTGTTGCTCCACTTGTTAGCATTCAACAATCGCTTTAGCTAATACATACCTATACACATATATATCTACTTAACGGTAGGTTCAAGGAGATACTTTGTTGTTTGGCGCTGGGAAAGAGAACCAGAGAGAGAGAGAGAGAGCCTTATAAATGAGAGTTAACTTCCAGTTGCCGTAAGGAATGAGCAGTGCGTGGTTAGAGTGAGAGAGGAACAGCAGAGTAAACGCTTGGAAATTCTCTACGCACAGCAACTGTAGACTTTTGCTGGACACCACTACATTTAAAAGCAGAATCACCAACAGAATTTCTAATAAATAATTTAAAAATACGTATAGCTATTTAAATTTACCTGAGTTTTGAAGTTGAGCAGCCGGAAGAATTGAACAAAAACTGAAATGAAATTTACTCATGTGTTGCTCCCAAAAGTATTCGCAGTCACTCTTCTTTCTATGAATTCCTTCGCAACTGGAACCCTTAGATTAAGAGACCTCACATTTCTGACTTTCAATAAAATTCCCTTTAAATATCTCGTAACTGATCTCAGAAAAGTAGAAGAATCTAAAAAAAGGTGTACTGTGACGTCTTCCTGTTTCATAAAGTCTCAAACGATAGCTTGTATGAGCTCATTGCTGCTTAGTTTTCTGACGTCCTTCGGTTTCATAAAACCCCGAACTGCTTAGTTGAAGTTAAATATCTTCCAGATTTTATCATCCATCTATCCTAAAGTATTGAAACTGATTTTGGTACTAAAATAGGAACTTGAAATGGGCTTAAAATGATTTGCTTCTTCTTTTTCTTCTTCTTGATTGGCGTATGAGAGTCTGAAATAGAATTTTTAACGTTTCTTCTCTTCACAGCTCGCCCCCTATTCGAGACACCATGTCAAATCAAGTCCCTCTCTATTTAAATTTTCCAATGGATTGTTAGTCTTCCTCTTTCTCTGCTTTCTGTGTCGGCTGCCTCTTGATTCGCTGAACTATATCAAAGTCTTCGTATATCTCGAACAGCTCTCTAGGCAAAGGTTCATAGATAGCTCGAAAAACCTTTCTCTCGAAAACTCCTAATGCCGACTGATCGAATGTCGTTATCGTCCACATTACTGCAACATACGAGTACGTGTATGTATGACAAGACGGGAATGATATGCGATTTGTAAAGCTCCAGACGAAAAGTTGGATGCGAAGGATCAGGGTTCGTACACTAGAACACTTTAGTTTCGGAAGCTCAAGGTGGTGTACAACATTTATACTCAACCTGACATTAAAATAAAAATCAACAATGGAAATTTCGAAAGCCTGGACTTCTGAGAAGTTTTAGTATTCAGAAAAATTTTGACAGAAGAATTCTGAAGCTTAATACTAAGTTTTCACTGGAATTTTTACTGTGTCTCAGTAATTGTTATGCATCGTCATTTGTTGTTGACTAGAGCCAGAGGGTCTTATGCAATGCTGGGATATATTTTTAGACAATTTCGTAGTGCCTTAACCTGTTAGAGCGTTTGTTAGTAATTTTCAACGGAATTCTTCCTATTGGGTGTGGGATCTAGTCTCATTGCAAATCTTGAAGTCTCTGAGCTATACTACGTTTTTAAGTTACTCAGCTTAAAATAATGGCTTGGAATTTACAAAAATATGTTACTCACTAGACACTTAAGTCATCGGAAATATTTAAAATACTAATGTTATGGATTATATGATTTATTTAACTGATTATATGATGTGTTGTCATGATATACGATTATATGGCATTTTTTAAATTGTAAATTTTATAAAATAATTAAAAAACTTAAAATTTTTGGATGAAGACTCAAAGAAAAAAGTGTTTTAAATTTGTTGATGTGATATCACATCATTGGTTACGATCATATGAGCTCTTTAGATGATGCGATATGTTGTACTGTCATATCAAACAAGTAGCCTTGCAATATATTCAAATTGCTAATACTCTATATCAGCCCACATGAACATCATTAGATCACATATTTGTTATGATTTGATGAAGCGCACTGTTTATGAATGGGTAGCTTGTTTATATGATGTGATGTCCTATGGTGAGTTTCTTATTATACTTTGTGATAGCTTTGATTTATTTATTTATTTATTTTTTAGCTTGGATTTAAAGTATTTATGTGCTATTTTATGTGCTCTAAAATGCTTATCACACTCACGTGTCTACTGCTTATATGATATCATGTGATCATGTTATTGTGACATGAGTGGTATAAATGTTGATTTTTTTGTCGGAAAAATTATAAAATGTTTCAACAAAACTTAAGAATCCCCAATGTGTCTACTGTCTACAACTTTATGACAACTCATACATGTTATTTGTAATGGTGTGATGACAAGTGGTGATGTGTTGATGTCATACATAAATTTAAGTTGAAAATTTTTACTAATAATTATAAAGAATTATTTTTTTTATTTTTTAATATCTCAAATATATGAAATTATTCAAATCATAACTATTCAACATACGATTTTTTTAACCTAAAATTATTACGAAATATTTATAAGAACCTCAAAAATATGGAAATTTTCTCTTAAACATCATACCAGTATCTTTTGGCATGTGATATGACGTGGTGATATTTTGATGCCGTTCAAATTTTCGAAACTCGATTTTTTTTCACTAAAAATCATAATGAATCACCTAAGAGAATCACAAAAATACGAAATTATATTTAACTGACATCTTATGCCATTTCTTAGACGTGATAATTCATCATGTGATATCTCACCTGATGATATTTTAATGTCGTTTAAAATCGTACGCGTCGTACATTTTTATATAAAATTAGTAAATTTTTTATTAATTTGAAACATTATAAACATAAAGCAAACAAAAATTGTCTACACTTCATGCTCGTGATATTTCACCATGCGTTATCATGAGTTGGTGTAGTCCTTGTCATATCAAGTATTAGTAAATATTTTATTTATAGTAAAAACTGTTAAATATTTTTATAAAATATAAAAAATACGTAATATCAACAATCTACCAACTCACACACTATGATTCCAACGCACACACACACACACACACACACACACAGCGCACACCAATTGGCGCGACAGATAAAATGGCTCACAACAAATGCGGCATGAATGAAAAATTTTTCTTTGGAGACTATATTATCCTCGTCAACTGCCACCTGCAATTGGAGACTTACAGGTGCGAATAACGAGCAAATACGCAAAAAAAAAAAACAAAAACAAAAAATCCCTTCAATGAATAGCTTAACAGCGCGTTAAACTGCAAAACATTTCCAGAACGTACTTTACTGCCTGCCGACCCAACGCAATCTGCCTGAGCTGCTGTGCCGAATGCTCAACTAATCACTTGGTCGGCGGGCGAACAGGCGCCAAATTGTACTTCGTTATGACCGAGTATGGCCCATGTTGGGCCGAATTGGAAAATGGGAGAGTAGCTGGTTGGCCATAAGCTACTGGCCAGGCATGCTGTTAATACGCGCGTATGTGTTGTGTATGTGTGTGTTTGTGACAGGGAAATTTTTTGGAATTTTCCCGGTGGTACATTTTGGCAACTCGAACTGCGCTGAGCAAGCAACATAGCTAGCTCTCCGCTGTGACTGGCCAAGACTAGTAGGCTTTCAGCCTCCGAGCGGACAGCAACACGAAAATTCCTCCCTTCGTAGGGATGCGCGCGTAACGGTGAATAATAATACATTTTTTTTCTGTTCTGAGTGTGTTGGTGTTTAGACAAATATACATACATAAAAATATGACATACATACTACAGCTATAGTGGTAAAGGTGCGCATAGACATACATCCATGTAAACATACATACATACTAATTATATATATGTATTTGTATGCATTTCAAATGTATTGCCTATATATTTGCTGGGCATTATGTGTATTCGCGCGTGAAAAATTAATGAATAAACTTGTGCAGTAAATACTTTGTGTGCGAAAAAAGAAAAAAAATTTAAAAATTTACCAAATAAAATACAATAAATATTGCAAGTGTAATGCATTGAAAATGTGTGAAAAAGCAAATATGAAAATTTTGAAACACCAAAAAAAAATTGGTTGTTTTTAATGAGTGAAGAATGTGCTGAAAGTTGTCTTTTCGGAATTGGAGCAGAAAAATTGAAGAATAAACTTTGTGTGGGAAAAGGAGAAGAAATTAAAAAAAAAAAAAAATAATAATTTTCGAGTTTTTAAAAGTTATTAAAATTCAAAAAGTAATAGATATTCCTACGAAAAAAATTTACTAAAAATTTTGTGAAAAGCGTTGCAAAAAATAAAAAATAAAATAAAATAAATAATTAAAATAAAAAAAACTTCATAAAAATTTAACAAAAAGCATGAAAAATTAAGAAAAAAATTCTTTCAACAAAGTGCAGTGTGGTTGTGGAAATTTTAAAGTGTTTTGCATATTAAATTGCGCTTACAGTTGGAGTTTATCAAAGGAGTTATACAGCAGGTAGTCAATTTAAAATAAATATTTAAAAATAAATTTTTATAAATATTTGAAAACAATATTTAAAATAAACTAACTAATATTCTTTTTTGAAAAATTAAAAGTACTGTTAAAAAACTTGAAAATAATATTTACTATGCAAATCTAAAAACAAAATTAAAAACGTTCAAAGAATAAATAAATAAACTGTGCTGAAAAAAAAAATTTAAATATTTTTAAACTAGGAGTAAATATGGATTTATGTATTTCGGTGATTTATAAAAATATTTTGTGCAATTTTCTTTTTCAGAATTTATTAGGAGGATTTTTACCAATTTTTCTTCTAATTTATGGGATGTTCATATCATGAAAACTCTTTAAGAAGCTAAAAAATTCAACAACTTTATATATGAATTAATTTATTTTTAAGATTCCAGCACTAGCGACTGTACAAAGAAATTATTGAATTTTTTTCTAAACAAAAAATTTTTTGTTTTTTTTATACAATTTAAAAATTGTTATGAAAGTTATATTACATTTTGCAAAAATACTTAAACTAAAATTTAGAAAAAATTATTAAGCCTATAAATTTATGCTTACATTTCTGACTTTCATAATAATGAACATTAAAAAAAATTAAATATTAAAAAAGCTTCTTTAAAAATATTTTAATTGAAAGCTTCACATTTCTTAATCTGAAAAAAAAATTTATTCATTTTATCATTTTTTTAAATACTAATTTATTTATATAATATAAAAAGAAAATATATAGAGAAAAAATATTTTTTATAGCTTAAAAAAAATCATGTCTGCAAAATAGTCTTATTCAAAATTTACTTTTTTAATTTTTATAAATATTTTAAAGACGCCCTAGAATATTTTTTTATTTTAAAACATTTTTTATCTACATGAAAAGTTTTTTTCCTTCTCCTGTAAAGCTTCTTGAATAAAAAGAATGGATAAGTTAATCGTTTTAATTATACAATTCACAAATGTTGGAAAAATATTTAAGTAAAAATTAAAAAAAAAAATCCTAATTTTATGAGCGTATGTCGTCTATAAAAAAATTAAATTGTGTGAATTTTTTTCATAATGTGAAAAGCAATAAAATTAGCCGAGTGGTTAGCATTGCGTACTGCCATTCGAAAGTCGCGAGCTGAAGTCCTGGTACGACCACAATCTACAAGATATAGAAAATTAATTTAAAAAAAAAAATTAAGCTAAATTTTCTAATTTCGGTCGCCACTCTTCAGGGAATGTCAACCCTTTCGAGTGTATTATTGACATGAAATAAAGGCTCCTCGTATTAAAATCATCAGCTTAGTATAAATTGCAGGAGGAACTCGGCCGAAAATCGTTTCAGCGGTAACAAAGTTCCAAAATAAAACCTTTTTTTAAAATTTAGCGCGAAATTATTTAAACAATAATTTTCTTGATTAATCAAAAAAAAATGTATTTTTGTATCGAAAAATTGTTTTATTTTCATTCAAAACTTTTTTCTTGTACATTTTTTTTGAAATGTCCGTACTGTTAATGTGAACTTCGAAACAATTTAAACGATGTTGACCAAATTTCATAAACTTGCTACTGATTTGGGGTCCAAATGACGAGAAATTATACTTTTCCCGTGAAGTAGACGAGAGACCAGTCCTTTTTGAAAAAACATATTTTTGATACGCTTTGCCTAGGTTGACATATATACACGGTGATTGATGATATTCATTAACCGATTCCTGAGTTCCTGAGCACACTGAAGTCTCCTGGTTTCGCATAATTTTTTTTTTGAATAACTTTTTAACTTTAATGTATACGAGTAATTTTATGGCTCTTTATATGTTTTTATTTTTCAATTGTTCAGAAAACTGCATTCGAAATTAGTTAAAGTTGCTCAAAGAGTACTTAAAATATTACTTTAATCAAAAATATTGTGTTTCCTTCAAAGAATTTGAATTCTTTTTATTGAAATATATAAACACTGACAGTAAAATATAAAATTTTCTTTAATAAATGTATCTTTCCAATTCTAAATAATATTCTTTTATATTAAGAACATTAGTACTTTTCAAAGAAATTTATTTTCTTTGCAACAGAAAAAAAAATTTCCTGCAAAAAAGAAAATTTTTCCTTGTAAAAAAAGCACAACATATTTTTTATAATTTTTTTTATGTAATATTATTTTAATAAATTTGAGAAATCTTTTTTCCATGCAAATAAATTATAAAAACAAAAAAAAAAAATGATTTTTTTAAAATCTTTTTTCAGACAAATAAACTTCTATTTTGAAATTAAAATAAAATTTTGTGTTTTTTTTTGCGGTGAAAAAATTATAAAATCATGTTACTGGAGCAAAATAATATTAATTGCCTCTTCTCACTTTGAAGTGTTTGCCGCTAAATTGAGTTTTCTGAGATGAAATGCATAACCAAGCGTATTTTGAATATTTTTGCTCAAAAAATTTTCATTTAAAATTTTAAAATGTGTCAAGGAAGCATTTAATTAAGATTTAAATAAAATTTTTTAGCCAAATTATCACAGTTTTCAAAAGGTATATATATACCTATATTATATATGTGAACATTTTCACTTAAATAAATTAATAACAAAAATAATAAATAATATAAAATTAATTTATTTAAATCATAATCTTTTTCAAAATTCCATTAATGCTATTAATAATTATATTTAAATAAAATAATTGAATATTCAAAATAATGTCACTCATACGCCCTGGTAAACATTTTATACCTCCAGCACAGCATCTCATTTAAATTGCATATTTTTGTTAATTAGTTGAGAAAGTTTTCGGTAACAAAAGAAATTTTAGAGCTCTCCAAATTTCCACTAAAATTTCTTTCTTAATATTTTTAATTCTTTTTAATTAAAATTTGATCTTCAACAAAATTTTTAAAAGCAAATTTTCATATACACGTACATATGTGAATATAAATTAATCCCTGCATGTGTTTGGATGTACTTGTTTGCAGCACACCTTTTGCATCAAATATCCATTATGCTGTAAGTTGATATTAGAAACGTTCATTTCCTGTGCACTTCTTAATCAAGCACCCACACGAACATACAAACACTCACATACACATACATTTGAGATACTGTAATTAAAGTGAGATTTGGAGAGTGAGAGGTAGAGGAGAAAATGAAAAAGTAAGTAAAGAAAAATATGTGAACAAAGTTAAGTGAAACCAAGAGAAGAAGTTGATGTATTCTATTAAGAACGTGAACTCAATATTAAGAAAATAAGTGGAAATAAGTGAAGAAAAGATTAATTAAAAAGCAGTCATCATATATGGAGAAAATTATTATAAAATAAAATGCAAATTAAAAGAAATTCTAACTTTTTAGTTAGATCACCAAAAATAACTGAAAATATCTAAAACATTAAGATTAGTTAAAGAAGCAGTCAGAAATCTTATAAGCAGATAGTTATTAAAAAAATTAAAATTATAAAGCAAAGTGTAGAAGAATTTCAAGCCTTTTGATTAAAGCAGCAAAAATAAGTAAACAAAATTAAATTAAAATAAGAATTATGCACGTAAAATAAAATTCCTTGTTTGTTTCAAAAACTGTATGCTGATTCTGTATAGTTTAAAGAAAATATTTAATTATCTTATAGAATAAAGTGCTGTTATAATATAATAAAATAGTACTAGCCTGAGGTAAAGCTGTGTGTAAAAGAATTTTTTTTTATTACATACTGATGGTCGCAAATTATATACCAGCTTAAATTATTTTATACCAATATCCAAAAAATGTTGTTGAGAAAAAATTTTTTATGCTCCCAAATATTTGGTGGTTTTAAGAGCAGTAAAACAAATTTATACCAGTTTTTATACCAGTTCATGTTATACCAGTTCATATTATACCAGTTTTAAAACAAAATTATTCAAGCATGTATGAATTTGCATTATTAAAAATAATTTTATTTAGTAAAGTTATATTGGTTATATGGGAGGAATAATGTTAGAGCCTTTTAGACCAGTTTACAAATATGATTTATTTTTAATTTTCTTTCTTATTTAGGCATTTTCGAACTTTTATCAAAGTTATTTAAATCCGAATCTACTCAAGCTTTTTCTCTTCTCCGAATCTTTATTCATTAGTTATAAGGTATATAGTATTTACTATACGTATGTATTTCGATATGAACATTTTGTATACTCATAGCAAATATTTTGTACTGAACGCTCATAGTTTGTAAACAAATTCCGTTATTGTTTTATATAAACGAAAGTGTATAGAATTTTGCTGGCCAAAGTTCTCAGTGGCTTATATGTAGGTATATACACATACATGCATACCATATATTTGGAAACAGTACAAACTACTTTTTTTATACTCAACTACTAAATAAAGTTTTGTAGTCTCATCTGTATATACATAAATATGTTCATATACATGTGTATAGGTGTGTGCACTAGAAGCAAAAGTCAGTTTAATTTATTGAAAATACAAAAGTAAACAAAAATCGCCAAAATGATATTGAAATCAATGCGGATCGAAATGAATTTGAAAACTACTGAAATGTCTGTATATTGATCCAAATGTAAAGCATGTGCATAAATACATTTAAATAGTGCATAAACATAGGTATATGTGTAAGTAATTTCATCAAAACGAAAAATATAGTAGTAAATAAAACAAAAAATAAAAAATTAAAAAATAAAATAAAAGTAAAACAAATAAAATCAAATAGCAAATATAAAAAAAGGTAAAATAAAAAAAAAAAAAATATTATAACAAAAAACAAATAAAATAAAATCAAATACAAAACACATAAATAAAATGAAATATAATAAAACAAAAACAAAAATAAATTAAAATAAAATAAAATTAAAAAAAAGTAAAATAAAACAAAATAAAATAATATAAAGCAAAAATAAGTTAAATTTAATAAAATAAAATGAAATTAATAAAATAAATTTAATTTAATTTAATAAAGAAATGAAAATAAAAATAACAAAATAATATATGGCCATATTAAATTTAAGGTGCGACGATTTCCGGTGTTAGCATTTATTTATATAAACTTGTGAAAATACCTAACTGAAAAATTGCATCTGACAAAAAATATATCTGTGTTAAGAAAAAATACCAATAAAAATTTTATTTTCAACGGAAGTTCACTTTTTATTTATTTACTTCATTTATTTAAAGTCCATCTATCAACAAACGTATAGCAGAAATGTGGTTTTCTTACAAAAAAAAAAGAAAGCACGTGTGTTGAATTGCAAATTAGAATTTCAATAATTGCTCAGTTTATACCGAAAATAAATTTTCTCAGGTGTTGAAATAGTTCCATTAGTTAACATACCGTATATATGGGAATATGTACATTTTTTTTTTAATTTTTGTGTATTATTTTTGGCAATAATTTTTTGTACTATTTCAATAATAGTCCTGCAATTCTAAAAATATATATGGAATTGAATCTTTTGACCTCTCATTTTGTTGGAAAATTAAAGAAAAATTATTTTCATAAATATCTTTAAAAAATAATGTGAAAAGTAGAGATAAGAATGATATATACATATATGGTATATATATTTTACAGTTCAAGACAACACAACTTTATTCAAATTTAAATTCACAGTAAAAAACGCAGTTTAATGGCCTGAAACTGAAGAACACGCAGGGTTTATAAAAAAAAAAACAAATAAACTACAAATCGAAAAAAAACACAAACACAAATTTTTGTTTGCGGGAGATTCAATACGAATTCTTCAATTTTGCTTATGTTTATAAAAAAAAAATAATTTGTGTAAATATATTTGCTTATGTGCAAATATATACAGATATTGAAAATACTCTACGCGTGAAACAACTGTTTATATTTATGAAACAACAACAATTTTGCATACATACATATATATATGTACAAATAGATAGGTTCATATGTACTTACACACAGATTCAAGCAGCAGCCTTGGTTGCACAGAGACAGTATGTATTTAGATAAATAAACTCTACTACTCGCATAGCAGTGCTGGAGTGAAATAAAATCGAAAAACTAAAATAAATAAACAAACGTTTAATAAAAAAAGTAACAAAACTGATATACGCATACCACATATTTAAAACAAAAATGAAATTAAAAAGAAAAACATTTGAAAATTTCAAGTTAGCTGGCAGGTGCCAATTCAGTTTACATTTCCAGACATAAGTTGAAAAATAATTACCGTAAGATGTGTACAAAGTCATTAGTAACGTATGTATATATAATAATATATGTATGTACAGGTGATCTCCACTTGTACATATGTTTAAATACATACTATAATTGAAAGGTTGTTGAGAGTTGCAAATTTATTAATTAATTATTTTATTTTGTTTATTTTAATTTTATTTTGTTTTATTTTTATTTTTATTTTTATTTATTATTTTTACTTTATTTTTTTCATTTTTTTAAATTAAAGTTCGTTTTATTGTATTTCATTTTATTTTTTTTTATTTAATTTAATGTAATTTTTTAATTTTTTTAATTTTTTAATTAATTTAATTTTATTTACTTTAATTTTATTTTTTAATTTTTTATTTTTTTTTTTAATTTAATTTAATATAAATTAATTTTATTTTATATTATTTTATGTTTTTTAAATTGTTTTTTTATGTTATTTTATTTATTTTCATTTGATTTTAAATGATTTTATTTGTTTATTTAATTTAATTTCATTTCATTTCGTTTCATTTAATTTTCGTTTTATTTTATATTATATTTTATTTTTTATCCTATTTTATTTATTTTTATTTGTTCATTTTATTTTATTTTATATTATTTAATTTTTTAATTTAATTTTTTTTTATTTTTTTTTTTGATTTTGTTTGTTCATTTAATTTAATTTCATTTCGTTTTATTTTATACTATATTTTATTTTTTCTTTTATTTATTTTTATTTGTTCATTTTATTTTGTTTTATATTATTTTAGTTTTTTTATTTAATTTGATTTTTTATTTGATTTTATTTGATTTTGTTTGTTCATTTAATTTCGATTAAGTTTGTTTTATTTTATTTTATTTTTGATTTAGTTTAATTTAATTTAAAATAACTGAAATTTATTTTATTAAATTTAATTAAGTTAATTTAGTTTAATTCAATTTTATGTTTTAACTTATTTTATTTTATTTTTTCATTTAATTTAATTTAAATGCATTTAATTTAATCTATATTATTTTATTTTACTGACTTTTTTATATGGTTCAAGTTTTGTTTTCCTACTACAATTGACAACTTGTTAAACTGAGTTGATTGAAAAGTGATGATTGTGGAAAAAACTCTGCAACAGCCACACACATGTGCACACATACATACATCGATAAGCATTGTCTAAGCTTTGGCAACATTTCAATATGCAATGAATTTTTATTTTGCTTTTTATTTACTAAACCAATATCATACTTTTTGTTGTTCTTTTACATTTTTGGAATTGCTGTCGAGCGGTGCTTTCTGCTTCTTCCAAGCTCAATAGACATCCACACACAACCGTTATTTCACGAAACAGCTGTGCATATTTTTTGATTTTATTTTTCTACATTTTTGTTGTTATTCTTCTGTTTTGGCTTGCGTCGTTGTCAGCACTAACTCTGCTCGCCGTTTGTGCTATTTCGCCGGCAGCCAAATGGAAACAACTCAATCGCGCACAAACGATTTGATGAAATTAAAGTGTAGATATTTTTTTGTAGATATTTACTGTTTGGGTTTTTCCTACTCACCTACTTACTTATTCCCTTTGTTACTTGGCGGATAAGCGGCGGTACAACAATGTGGTAGCGGAGCGGAAAATAAATAAATGGTATAAACAAGAAATGAATTGGAAAAAAGAGAAGAAAAATAAAAAATGAGAGAAATTTTGAGAAAATCTCGATGTTGAAGGATTGTGCATATGCCGGCGCTGACTGGAGTTGCCTCAGAGCTACTGTGCTTATTTTATATAACTTTTTCCTCATTTTTATATTTTTCTTTTAATACGATTTGTTGTTCCTTTCTGAGATGTTTCGTTTTTCTTTTCTATCTCTGCCAAGCTTGAGTGTTAGGCAAATAGGATCATTGAAACGAATCAGTGAATAATCCTTAGGCTAATTTTTGTCACATGGGAGACGATATTTTTTTCAATATAAAGTGTTAACTTTTTATAATTCATTTAATTATTAAGAAAATATTTATCAAAAACTTTCTAATACTTATAATACTTATTTAAAAACAAATATATGTACATATATATACAACTAAAAGAAATAGATTTTTTAAACAAAATAAATAAATATTGTAAGCTGGTTGAAAACTGGAGTACAAAATATTTGAAAAAGTTTCAAAAATTTAAAAATCAAATAATAATAATGTTTTTTTTTTAGTGAAACAATATGACATATGTGTAAGTTTCATAATTATTTTAAATCAGCACTTTAAAACAGTCTTTGTGCAATACTAGATGTTTTTAACAAATATCCAGTTCCACCTCAAGCTACTTGAATGCCAATATTTTTCTAAACTTCTCTGTAAGATTAGTTTTAAAACCAGTTTCGTTATATTTTTTTTATGCATTAATTTAATTTATACATAAACGTAAAGTACTTTCTTAATATAACAAAAAGTTTAAATTATTTTTAACCAATTTTATGCCAGATTTTATACAAAATTGTTTTTAGTTTTTGTTACCTCTGTTCGCCTTAGAAAATTTTAAATAAATTAAGATTTTGGTATATTTGTAAACAATTTTTTAGACCAGTTTATGCCAGTTTTTATAACTGTTTTTATTATTAACCATATACCTAGTTTGCTTTAAGTATTTGTATGCCAACTCTTTAGACCAATTTTATGCCAGTATTATTAACAGAATTTTTTGATTTTTACTTACTCGGTTCGCCTCATACACAAAGTTAGCGTAGTTTACAAATATTTTTATTGCATTTTTAGACCAGGTTTTTCTGCTATTATTATTGTTTTATTAGTGCAAAATGACAGTTTGCGATTATTGAAAATATTTTTAAGATAATTTTTTAGACCAGTTTTATGCCAGTTTTAGTAACGGATTTTTTGATTTTTTATTCGCCTCATACTTATAATTTGAGATAGTTTACAATTATAAATGTGCAATTTTTTAGACCAGTTTTTATACCAGTTTTTATACCAATTTTATCTATTGTTATTATACCTTTATTAGCGTCATAGGGACAGCTTGCGATAGCTAAAAATGTTTGTGTGCCATTTCCTTCCATCAGTTTACTTTTAGTTCAATGTTAGTTCAAATTTTGGTTTGTTTGGAATTATTATAATATTATTTCTAATTTTGATTTTTAACAAAGGTTTTATTTTTAGGAATTTCGTATCATTTAAGTCAAAATATCTGGCTTAGAGGAGATTGCTGCTTTCTATATTTTTTAATGCGCTGCTTAAAAACTATTCGCAAAATACTTAAGTGTTGATTACATTATTTCAATACAAAAGCGATTGATGTAAATTATTACGAAAACAACAAAAAAAAAAAACTTTGGAATCCTCTTAAATTGTCTGCCAAACAGCAGTAATACTCTGATAGCGGCTGACAAATTTATTACATTTTAATGATTGCAGGTATTTGAAATAAAAAAAAAAAAATTAAAAATAAAAAAATATATACGTTTCATTCAACTCTCTGACCTGCACCTGTCAACACGTTTTACTTATCACCCATTGGCAGCGGCATATAAATTTCGCCAACGCGTGCGAGATACCAGAAATATGCACCACACACAGATTTACCATGAAATAAATAGAATTTTTTTTGGAAAATTAAAAATTAAAAAAATGTTTAAACGTATAATAATCATTATATTTCACAGCAAAATACGCTTTTAAACAACAATAAACACATAATAAATTTGTATAGTCTGTAATGAATTTATTTGCTTTGCTTGCCATGCCAGTGCGTATACGCAACCACCGCTGCCACCACAAACGCACCCAGTAAAAGGGCAGCTTAATTAATATACACAATTTTAATTACTATAACGCGCATAAAAAATATTATTTTTTTTTAAATAATAACCAAAACGGCAAGCATAACAGTAATTATGAAATACAAAAAAAAAAATCCATGAAAAATTCAATAAGACTACTATGTCTCTATGTATATGTATGTTCGTACATATTTACTATTATTATTATAATTTTGGTATGCATATATGCATATATATCAGTAGCAGCCTCATTATTATTATTATAGTTTATTTATGAATTATTTTTCAATTTACGCCGCCGGACGTCTGCCAGTTGCCGACCAGCCTGCCAATACATGTGTACATCTTCATCTCTGTGTCCGTCCAGTTTTTATGTCGTTTTGAATGAGCGCATTGTTGTGTATATAATAATAATAATTATTACAATTTTTTTTCACTTACATATTGTACATATTCCACTTTATTTTCGCGCTCATTATACAATATTTGTATTTCACATTTATTGCAAACTCTTATGACTGTATGTACATGTATGCATGCGTGCTTGTGTGCGGCGTGCGATTATTTTGCCATCATATTTATACATATATACATTTAATAAGCATGAGCGCATTTGTTGCATTCGTCATTATTTAACAATTTGGTGTAGTGATTTTATGATGGCATTATTTTACTTTGGTTGTATTTTATATGCGCTTTTGTGTTTATTAAAATTAAAAATAAATAAGTATGATGCATTGTGCATATTTGACTATATGCGTTAATAATGATTGAAGTATTTATAAATGGGAAATAATAAGAGTTTTTTGCGTTAGAAAAGTGCACTAGAAATATATTTTCGCTTCATTTAATCCTCATATATAATTTATACCAGTTTTTTCCACGCTTTTAGTTGCCTATTCAACATAAAAAAAAACGTTTGGAATAGTTTTTCGAGTGAATTTAAGGTATTAATATGAGATTTGTATCAATTAATAACTTTTACTTTGAAAGAAAGAAAGAAATTTATACCAGTTGTTAATGCTTTTTTAAAAGCTCACTAAGTAAAGAAATATATTTCGTTTTCAAATAAAAAAATACGCATTAAATGGCAAAAATTTATTTTCAGTTAAGATGTGAATTTATACCAGTTTTTATTTTCGCTTTTAGAAGCGCACTCAACTTAAAAAACCGCTCCAGAGATCTCGCTGTGAAATTCAAGGCATAAAAATGTAATGTAATAAATAATACCAGTTGTTCTTTTT
The DNA here is from genome assembly GCA_037013455.1 of Ceratitis rosa. Classification (NCBI taxonomy): domain Eukaryota; kingdom Metazoa; phylum Arthropoda; class Insecta; order Diptera; family Tephritidae; genus Ceratitis; species Ceratitis rosa. The sequence goes on along the minus strand of JAWMAG010000402.1, from coordinate 200,151 downwards.
CTATTAAAAAAAGCCTACTAATAATAGAAATCTATTAGGTATATATTAAAACTTATATTCAAGGCAAAAAATGTTCTAAATGCCAAAAATTCTTTTGGAGCAAAGAAAATAATTTATACCAGTTTTTATTTTTATTTTTGGGGGCCTGTTCAACAAAAACAAAGTGCTCGGAATAGTGTTTTCGGTGAATTTAAGGCATAAAAATGTAATTAGTGTCAATAATTATTTTTTTACTTCGTATAAACATTAAAATTAAAATTAAATATAGAAATGATTTAGGTATGGCTACAAAATGTGCCTTATATGCAAAAAATACCAGTAAATGGGAAAAGTTAATTTGCAGCACAGAAATTAATTTATACCAGCTTTTATATTTTTGTTTTTAGAAACCTGTTCATTATATAAATGCGTTTGAGACAGCTTTAAAATTGCATTTCAAGGCACCTCTAGTTTGCCTTGAAATGTAATTTAAAATATGACAATAGTTAAATTTGAGCTATAAGCATAGATTTATACCAGTTATTGTTTTAGTTAATCTTGATAAACGTAGAAATGTAACTGATATAGTTTTTAAGTTGACTTGAAGGAAAAAAAGTAAAAAAATGGAGGAAACTAAGTTTTCAACAAAAGTTTAAGTTTAAACCAGTTGTAATTTTAAAACGTGGATTAGCGTAAAATTACGCCTGCAATAGCTGAGAAAATGCCAAAAATGATAAAAACCATTTTCTTAACAATAAAATTTATATATCTGGTATAAAAAACTGGCTTAAAAATATATATAAATTATATAAGTCGTAAAAAATTAAATAGAAAATTTTTAAAAGATTCAAAATTTTACTAGAAAAAACTGGTATAAAAATGGCCAATCGGATTGAAGAGTATGGGAAAGAAGGAATATCATATAACATGTAGCGTGATGCAAAACTGGTATAAAAGTATTCAAAGACCAACTGAAAAATCATTTACTTCAGTAAGTAAAAACTGGCCTAAAAAATAATAGAACAAAATCTGGTTGTGTATAGGCAAATCATATTAAAATAAAAATAAATATTTAGTACAATCGTTTACATAAGCCTACAATCTGGTATAAAAACTAGAAAATGGTATAAATTCTTTTTCCAGTGTTAATTAATTTAGTATTTGCTTAAGATATTGTTTAATAGACCATATATGTATAAATATTTCGAAAATAAAAAAATTTGGTTAGAAAATATTGCAAATATTAAAGAGACGCTGCTATAAACTTTTTCTCACGCAAAATACTTAGAAAACTTTTTAGCGTCCTTTGTTAAAAAAAATTCACATTATTTTATACATATAAGGTTTTTTTAATTTCCTAAAATTTCAGCCCATTTAACATTTGTTCATGAAAATGTTTTGAAAAACGTTTTATTTTTTAAATGAATATGTCAATTTTTATTTGACATATTTATGAGTATTTTTCATTTCCTTCATTCATTTTTATTTATTTTCTAGGAAAATTCATTCACGAAAAAATAATAATAATAAATATATATATTTTTTTAATTTCTGCAGTTAATCATCTACATATGCTGTTCTAAATTTACCAACAACACATAAATATTTTTATGGCATTCCCAAAAAATACCTATGCACACAAATACATACATGTACACAAAGAGCACTCCACCATACCCAACAAATGGCCTTTCCGCAACTTTTTCTATGCTGAGTCATGGGTGGCGTGTGTTTTTGTCTTTCGCCGAACAGTTCTTGTATTTTTTTTTGCATCTGTCTTTTATTAAATTAAAGCAAGTGCGCGCTTTTTCAATATTTTTGCTCTTTCTTGAAATATTTTCATAAAGTAAATTTGTATATATATTTTTTTGGTACGAAAAGTGGTTATTTAAGTGAAGAAAGCTATAAATTACTTGGTTTTCTGTGTTGACTTAAGTGATTGGCGGTTGTTTTTGAGGATAAAATATGTAGGGCAGTGATTTTTTTTTATGGGAAATTTTTAATTGAAGAAGTGAAAATAAAAATTATTGTATTAATATCTTTGTTTAAAAATAATTTCTGGAGAAAAAGTTTAAGTACAAAAAACATATGTAGGTGTATAAATGTGCAAATAAGTAACTAAACAAAAGAGTTTAAAATTTTGAAAGCAGCCTAAAACTGCACAAAAAGCTTAAATGTGGTACTGGTATAAAGTGGTATAAACTCGTGATTGTATTTTTTTTGCAAATTAAGAGAAGTTAAAAAATCGCTTAATACATTATAAAATAGCATAATTTGTTTACATAAAAATCTGGTATAAAGTGGCGTAAATTCATATGCTTATTTTCTTGTTTATAGGCAATCAGTTTAAACAAAAATGTTTTAAACAACTTAAAGTGGCGTAATTTGACTACATAAAAAACTGGCCTAAACTGGTATAAACTCATATTTTCATTTTCTTGCGCATATAATATATTGTAAAGAAATTTACCAATACATAACTTAAAACTAATGAAGTATTATAAAATATATGCGGTACATATCAAATATCCTATTTCTAAGACTTCAAAAATTAACAAAATAACTTTTGTAAAATACTACTTTTGAGTTAGCAGAGAAACTGTTAACTGGCTTAAGTTAAAAATATATTCTAAGAATCATAATTTTTTAAAATCAACATTGTTAAAACATTACATGTCTGAAAGATTTAATGTACGTGTAAACTGGTATAAACAACTGGTATAAAAAACTGGTATAAAAATTGAACTGGCCTAAAAGTTTGTATAAATAATCATAACTTAACTAGACTGGTAACTGAAAAAAATTAACGTACATACAAATATGTGGACCGGTATAAGAATTGGTCGAAATTTTCTTTACATTACTTTTTAACTTTAAAATTTGAGCCACACCAATCAAGCTTAATCTGGTGTAGCCCACCAGCTTCCAATGTTAGTAGGATAAGATTTTCCGTACTTTTTAGTGTTTTGCCTCCAAAGAGAATATTTCATATTGAATTATCATAAAAACTGGTCTAAAGATTTCAAGTAAAAAAAGCTCAAGCGACTCTTTACAATACCACATGACTTCTCGAATTTACTTTAAATGCAACCAAACAAATTTCCATTAATTTAAAGGCCAACCATTGATGAACGAAATTTTTAATCAAATTTTCTATACCAGCAAAAAAGAAAAAGCAACAAAAAAAGCAAAAATTGAAATTACAAAAAATAAACTGAAATTAAAATTCAGTCAAACAATTGAAATGCAGCAATTGAGTTGATTTCATTTCATTTCACTTCTTCTCTCTCTCTTTATGTATGTATTGTATAGAATAATATTTAAACACAATAACCCAATGAACTGCATGAAAACAGAGGGAGAGCGAGAGAGGGAGAGAGGAGGGGGATGAGAGACGCTGTTTCCAATTTCTAAATATTTGTGACGTTATTGGTTTATCAATTTATATGCTTATGTTTGTGTGTGCATATACGTGTATATATATAGTCAGTCAGTCACTTTTAAATTGACTACAACAGTCGTCACAGCTAAGCTAAATGTGGTTGTGACACGAGCGAGAGAATGAGCGATGGGAGTGTGCGGTTGTGTTGGGGTTTTTGTTGGCATTCCAAAGAAATGCAAATGCGTTGCACAAATTCAATTTCCAAATTATTTCAATTGAATAATTTCATTCGAGCTGTTTTTTGTTGTTGTACCCAAAAATTTTGCTATTTCTTACAATTTTCAAGTTGAAAGGAAAATCAATTTTTTTTTTGTAATTTTTTTTTATGTATTTTAATACCACGCTATCTCTATGGCTCTGACGACAATTTTTTTTTACATTTCGGTTGATATACTGTTATTTTTTGTAACTTTTTCTATCCTTCGATTTGAATTGAATTATCTTTATTCTTGGTTTTCAAGGGAAGTTGAGATGAGTTATTAAGATTAATAATATAAGAGATGAGATATGAATGTGAGAGCATAAATATTTGAAAAATATGTATGAGATAAGCTGCCACATATACCTATAGGTGAGGTACTACAATCCCTGAGGTAAAAGTCGTAGGTTAATTAAACTATTCCCTCTCCTAATGTACATTGGATCAAGTAGTTAGAGGCGGTGAGGAACTGATCCTCTTCTGAGTAGCCCGAGATGAGATACTAAATCCCGTCTTTGTGAATATATAGGCATTTAGAGGTGAAAAATTTGTAAAGGACACTGGCTTCTTTCGTGCGAACTTCTACTATGACCCAGAGTTTATCACAGATCACAGATCAGGTGAAAATTTGAGATCAAGTAATATCGGGTCGCACTGAAGGTTAGTCAATGGCAGAAATGACAGCCATGTTTTAGGTAAAAATTTATATTCTTCGTTCCGTCAGCTTTTCTTACAAAAAAGCAGTCCACAGCCTCTCTGCATGTCGTCCTACCAAGCAATTCTCTGTTAGTATCCCGCATTCCTTTAAAATGTCCTCCATCTTCAAAAAGTATAAACGATATGACCTCTTCCGGCACCATTTTGAGCAAGTTTACCTCGACTTACGAGCTTTATCGACTGGATTAGCTTTATTCTCACCTTGAAACGGACTTTACGCAGAAGGCCAGGCTTGGTTGCACTCCGCTTCCCACGGCAGCTCCTCTCTATGTCTCTGTGCTTAAGAAGTCAGACGGAAGATAGTTTTTTCCCTTCAGCTCCTTGCCGAAAAGATCTGCAATATCTCAGCGCGATATTGGAACCAACCGTACCGTTCCTATGCCCTCAGGCGTTGCCTGACTAACAGTGAACATGAAGATGTCCCCTCCTGAGTATTTGGTTTCATTGTATTTTACAGCTTCCATGTATGTTCATCCGTGTAGGGCGCCGCAAGCTTGAATAAGAGAGAGAGCGAGAGAGTTCTAGAAAAGGGCTACGTGAGAAAATATTTCCACCCACTCTACCACCCAAATTTTGAAGAAGGAGGTTTTTCAAGCTCATTTAGAACAGCAGCACAATGTCTCTCGTCACGCACGTTCCCCGAATTCTATAACTTTTGGGTCTTTTGCCGCTCAGTGGGCTTGAATTTTTACACGTTTTCTCTTTATAAGAGGATACCTGGCCGCAGGCTGGGTACTGCTTGTACATCTTGTAACAGCAATCAAAAACTTGCGAGCACTTCAGCGTGTAATTACAACCCCCGGATTTCTCGGGGAACTTTTATGGGCTCTTGGAAAATGAAGATCTTAGATAAAAATGGCGAGCATAACTCAGATAGAGCTTCCTGTCGAAGCTTGATTTCTTGACAAATGAATGGTACTTCTAAAGGCACTGGACTCCTACCTCCGTGGATCGGCTCCTAATTCAAAAATTGCCAGGGAATGGACTTTTTTTGAGATAAATAAATTCAAAGAAATCTACGAAGCTTGAAACTGCCGGAAAAACAACCCTTCAAGCATTCAGTGTGACACTTAACATCTGCACCTGCTTTCATATATTCGAAAAATTAATTAGTTAATCGCATGAAACTGATGTGACCATGATTACCTTCCACGAACTCTCGACTTTTTGCTACCTTCAACTTTTCTCACACACACACCCAAACAAAATCTCATGAACGAGCGCAACTTTATGCGGTTATCTATACACTTTTGAAAACATATTATTTACACATAGCCCAAAATATCCATCAAGTGATTGTATAATAATATCTTGAAGGGAAAAAAATTTTATTCTCATAAAATAAACTTTTCTCAAAAATATATAGCAACAAAGTTTTTGTTTCTTTTTTTTTAACTAACCGCCAACAAAGTTTTACAGGAGTTAATAAATAATTCAAACGCTTGCGATTTGCCAAAAATAAACAGATGACATGACAAGCGCAAGGATAACATGGCAGCCAACGGTAGTGGCAGGCAATAATGTAGCAAGGATAAGGATAAGCAAGTTACAAGGTCGATTGGAAGGCCATAAATGGAGGTAAATGGATGTTAGTAGAGGAATCAGTGAAATTGATGTAGACACAGGTAAGAGTGGAGGGCAAGTGGAATGTGCAGTCAAGGATATAAAAGTATAAAAAGTCCTTAAAGGAGATACAACAGTTGTGAGATCAGCAGACTGATTCAAACGTGTAGATAAAATATGTAAACTCACACCTCTGGTAGGTAATTTGTCAGCAATAAAAATTATAATTAAATTCTAGTCAAAAAGTTGGGGGAGAAAAATTGCAGACATAAAAAGTTTAAAATGAATACAAGCAAACCGACCATTGGGGTCAGCACTTCTTAGACAATCATTAAAATTTATGCAATCAAAACTGATCAAAGTTAAGTGCATAAAATTTTTATTCAACTCTGGAGAGACAATAAGGTTTTGCTGCTGCAAATTGTGGCGTGAGTAAAATAATAAATTAAATTCATAAAAACGAAACTTAGAATTTCGTGAATGTCCATAAATTTTGGGCACAATTAACAATATTTAATAGCTCTCAATAGCTATAAAAGAAAAAACAATAAACTACTCATTACTCTACTTAGCCTTAAGAGAGTTGTGAAAATCATAAATTTCTCCTTTTACTATGGCGCGTTGTCATCAAAGTGCGAATTAATATAAAATTACATATTTTCAGTAATTTTATCGTTCACCTCAGTCCGGCTCTCGATGATATTGGTTAGCCTCCTTTTGGCTGAGTCATTATGTTTATTGTTTGTCCTGTGGCTATGTGGCATACTTTCTTATACGCGCCTGCTATACACTTTTCTCTCTCCGCGTCTGCTTGGTTTATATTTCATTTTGTCTACCTTGCTTACTGCTCTTTATTTCCTACGTAGTTGCAATATCTAGTCGCTCAGCCACTTGGCGCCATTTAATATTGACTTTTATTACTGTTTCTGTATTTTCAACGCTTTTGTTGAATTTTAATTATTATTGTCGTCTCCATATGCCATCACACACAATGAAATAAGGATAATGAAAAACGTGGTTAAAATGTTATTAAGTATCAATTTCATAGAAGGGAAGAGTAAAGCGTATGGGAAACTTATGAAGTAGTCTGACATGCCGGGTATGTTCGGAAATCAGATGTTTCCAAAATTGGATGTTTCTTGTAAGATTATTCCAAAGTTTTATTAGTTAGCTAAAGGTTTCGCATTGTATTGGCGTTTACAGTAACTGAGTAGTTAACACTGCGTACTGACATTCGGAAGGCCAGGGTTCGACGAACATACAAAATTATAGAAAAATAATTTTTCTGATTGCGATGGCCCCCGGCAGAAAATGTCAAGCACTTCGCGCCTTTTTTTGACATTATATAAAAGCTTCTCATAAAAATTCATCGGCGTTCGGAGGCGGCTCAGTATAAAGCGTAGGTCTCTCTATTTGTTGGAAAACAAACTCATACCGCGAATTGGAAGAGGAGCTCGGCTGAAAATCACTTCAGCGGTTATAGAGCGCCAAATATATACATACCTATACTGTATTGCAGAAAAGTATCCCGAAAATTGTAACATTATTCTACATTGATAATATTATTTAAACGATGTCTTAATAGACATTTATTCATAGCTAGATCTCGTAAAATGTATCACACTTCTGATTTTGGGGCCCTAATACTTCTAGATTTTGGGAGAATTCGAAATAAAGAAGTATTTCTTATCACTTCAGAAAAAGATTAAGCTGGCTTCCAGTAAATATATCCCACTTATGATTTATTCTGTTTTTGATTTTTGTGAAATGATATGCCACCAGTAATATTAGATATAAATCCCTTGGAAACTTGTATACTGCTGCTTTATTCTGCGCTTATCTTGAAATAACAAAAAGCTTTGTTATAAAAAAAATTCTGAAAAATATGAAAATAATATCCACGAGATTATATGCCACTTCTGAATATTGCGAACTCATATACCATAAGTGTCTGAAACAAGTGATACACACACACAAAGTACATATATCGGACTTCTTGCAAACGTGTGCTTTGTTCTTTTGAGGTAAACATGATCTTCCATAACTCATGTGCGGAAACAGTGGATAGCTTCGCTGTACATAAAATTCTGAAAATGATAGGTTTACTATGTTGTTAGTTATTTCAGACTACTTACAAACTAATGCTTTACTAGTTTGAGATGGATTTGAACTCTGCTTGTATTGTCGTGACCTTGACCTTGTAATAGCAGACAGTTTTGCTGTACGCGAAGTACTAAAAGGAAACAAAGAAAAAATAAAGACCTTTAATCTTGGCAGATTTTCTAGGTCTATAGATTCAAATACTTACCTCAGTGCCTTGATTCTGTGAACTAATTAATCGCGAGTTTCTCTGAAAATATAATAAGAAGACATTTAATATAATTAACTTTTATTTTCTAAAAATAGCTACAACAACTTTTTTTAAACGAAAATCTTAGCTATAACTTAACTTATATTTCCCTAACTCTCTCTTAAGTTTCCTGCGAGTATCATAACGTTTTAATTAATTTTCCCACTCTCCAAATGCCGAAGTAATTAAAATGCAACTCTGTGACATTTTGACTTGCCGCATTTCCACTTGATTTGCATATTTCAACTAGTAGTAGCTGCTAAAGTTGCATCTGGCCTACTTAAGTTCACTTAAGCGCTAACTCATATGCAAAATGACTGAGTAAATATATATTGTAGGTATGTAGGCAGAAAGAGAGGTTGACTGATGTTGATGTGAAGATAAAGTGGAGAAAAGATGGGCATTAAATAGATACAGACGTATGCATACAGAGCATTGTGTCACTTTTTTTTGAATGACAATGAAATATTTAAGGTAAAAAAAAAATTTTGCACTTGAGAGAAAACCAACTATAAAGTAAATTTAGATTTAATTTATGAAGAACCGTACAGATGAGAGAGATGAAGGTGAGATAAGTGAAAAGTTTTTTTTTTAGCACAGAGTCAAGTCCAAGTACGAGTAGATACATACATGCACAAATATCTATGTAGTGAGTTGTGTGTATACCATATTTTAAGTGTATTTACTAGCTGATGTCAAGGCTGCAGTCGCTGACGAGTGAAAATTAAAAACCATGAAGGACGTAATACTGCAAGTAAATTGAAAGTCGGGTAAATGTAATTAAAAATTTTAAATAAGCTATTTTCGGATGGAATATTGATTATTTGAAGCGCAAAAATCAAAAAAATGGATTGATAGTAAGTGTTTAAGTGAGTTTAGCAAGAAAGTAAATTCTGAGTTAAGAGCCAAAAAATTTGCAATAAATGTCCTGGCCACAGCACTTGACATTTCATTATCACTGCCTGCTTTTGCATGGTTTGGCAATAACTATAAACACACTATTGTACATACTCAATTTCCATAAGAAATATTTTTTTCTCCTTCATTAAAATGCTGCAATAAGTAATAAAATCTAATTATTTACAATTCTACACAAATAACTGTCACTTATTTTAAGTTCACACGCGATTTTCTCTTACATATCAATTTTCTCGTCTACCGCCTCGCTACAAAACTTATGCTACCTGCATATACATATGTACTATGGTATATACACGTATGTAGTCTAAAACATATCAATTAAAATATCACTTCCTTTTTGAATGCCTACAAATGTGCGCTAGACATGCAAACATTCACTTAAAAAATTAAGTTGAGAGGAGTGGAAAGTTTGCTGAAGAAAAATATTATTGCCACATAAAAGAGCACAAAAGGGAATAAAAATATTCGCTCTTTGTAAATGCCAAAGCGATTTTTTGGCCGAATTTCTATACCAATTTATAGTGAGCGTTTTGATGTATTTCCAACAAATAGTTGTTGTTGTTGTAATCGCAAAAGTATTCCCCCAAAGTTGTTTTTGGAGAATTTCGCGGGAGTGACAGCCCTTGGCCGGATAAAAATCAGGGTCGCTCCGGTATAAATATCCGACTATCGCGGGACCTATTGGATTTAGTCCTCTTGAACGGTTACTGGCTTTTTATTTGAAGCTTTTTTGATATTTACAGGAGCTGATATTTCTCGAAACCTTTTTAAACACTTTTGTATGTTAGTCTGATTAGCGTTCGCACACATCACTTTCCGCGCGGAAGTCCGCACTGTTAATCATCCGGCTATTATAGCCATCAAACATAAAAATTCAAACAAAAATGTTCATAGTCGTTTATAGGCACTACGCGCGCTTGGTTAAATGATTTTCAAGCGGCAGCAAGCGCCATATGGTTAAATACAGCTGCATGCATGTACATATGTATGTATTTACATACATAAGCTTTTGCTTGAATATTCGGAATTTCCTTGTTGTTTGTATTTTTTGGTTTTTGCTATTTTTATTTTTTTATTTATTTTTTATTCATCTTGTCATTTGTCGCGCAAGTTGACAAACGAGCAAGTGTGTTGACAATTTTGTTAACACTTCAAACGATACATATGGCCGCTTTAATAGCGCAATTGTCACGACAATTAATTTGATGAGCGCGGAATGGTTTGAGTTTTAATTAAAATACTTTTCGGCAGCAGCGAATATGTTATGGGAATAATTTTATTGCTGTTGGCATTATTTTACTTTGATGTGTTTATATGGTAGTAAAAATATTTTTAAAGCATAAATAAATACATATGTATGTACATATGTCTTACTGCTTCGATATACTCGTACTTAACCTAAATGATGGCGTGGAACACGTGTAAAATGGTACACTTGTAAATAAAGTGCGCAAATAAATTTGTTAATTAGTAAAAAAGTTCACTTTATAATATAATATTCAACACTAAATTTTTGAATTCTCACGTTTGATAATTTTCTTATGTTTTTTGTCACCTCGCCACAGCACTTATTCATTGGCAATTTGCCGCTTCCTTGCGGATATGTTAAAATCGAAGTTGGAATATGAATAACATGAAATTGAGTTGATTTCTTACTTTAATTATAACTTTATACACAAATTGGTTGATTTATTAATAAATTATTAATGAGCAGTACAAACGAAAATGGAAAATCACTGTGCAAGCACAATTACTGACAGCTGAGTTGGGAGGGCGCGTTATATCGAAAATCGATAACTCTTATCGATGCGGTAGGGCACGTGCGTGGGGATTAAGCTGTGTTTAGATATTTCCTCACGTTTGGTGATTACTCTAATGAGTTATTATACATACTTCTTTAATTAAAACGAATATTTCATTATAAAAACTACTTCAGAGATGCATAATTTATTTATTTAGCAAAATATTTAGGCCGTAAGGCAAGTGAGGTGTTTATTTGCCATAAAAAATAAATAAAATTAAATATTAATAAACACATTCAATTTTTTGTTTTTATTTTATAAAAAAATTTATTTTACGTTCGTATTTTATTCTTTTTCTTAATTTTTATCTTAATTAATATTATTATTTTTTTAAATTTTTGTATTAATTAATAATAAAGTTTTTTAAATAGACTAAATTTTTTTGTTTTTAATTTTATAATTTTTTAAGTTTATTTTACTTTTGTATATTATTTATTTATTTATTTTTTTAGTTCGTTCTTACATTTTTTAGAATTTTTATTATCATTTTAATATACTATTTTTTAATTTTTTATATCATTTATATATACTTGAATTTAAACTAAAAACTTATATGCATATTTAAACAAATATATAAAAATATATAATTTAATTTTTTATTTCAAAACAATTTACTACCGGAAATTTGTTTCCAGTTGAGACTCCGCACCCGTTAGGGCAGTGACATTACCATGAGTTCATTTTCCCTAAAAAAATGTTTTTAATAAAAAGCGATTTGCTTTTCGTAGTATTGAAGCACAAAAAAATTCTTTCAATAAATACGCATGTGTATATACTAAAAATTACATATATTATATATGTATTTTTGAAAACTGAATATGTGTGTGTCTTTCCAAAGCAATAAAAATGAAGTTTAAATAAAAATCGGAATACTAAAAATTTATTTTCACCACTAAATATTTTTTTCTATATAAATACCGAATCTTACAAAAGAATTCTCGCAAATTTATATGTTTTTAACTTTTATGTGCTACAATAAATTTAGCCATATGTATTCATACATACATATATATTTAATTTATAATTGTTTATACACTTGTATATAACCATTTATTTATTACTTTGTACATAGACCACATGCTTTTCTTTTTAAATTTAGTATACACCTACATACATATATACAAATTTACAAATGGTTATTTGTATATCACTCACTATACATGATTTTGTTATTGTTCCCATACATAGACCATCATTCTGTTTATTAAGTACGATTAAATTGGATTTATTGACTCATTTTGTTCAATTTTCGCCCTGCAATTAGTCGCATTTGGTCAGTATCGATAATTGTATACAAAAATATACACACATGTGAAATATATATGCATATAACGCTATGTATATACACATAACAAGCACATAGTCGCGCTTTTGTTATAAAATATACTAGCGTATTTTTGGAAATTGCAAATGTTTACATTATCGTTGTCGAAAATTCCATTGTTTAGCGCAGACATTGGTGTTATGTGGCGTTATGTGGATTAGTAGGCGATGAATTGAACAGACGATTGCTTGAAATCGATTTGTGGTGGGTAGAGAGTTGGTGAAATATATATAGGGTGCTAAAATATTAGGTAGAGTTGATTGAGAAGAAGGTGAAAAGGAGACAACAGCTGTTTAAATAATTTGGAAAATATAAATAAAATAAAATAAAATAGCATAAAGTAAAATAAAATAAATTAAAATAAAATAAAATAAAATAAAATAAAATAAAACAAAATAAAATAAAATAAAATAAAATAAAATAAAATAAAATAAAATAAAATAAAATAAAATAAAATAAAATAAAATAAAATAAAATAAAATAAAATAAAATAAAATGAAATAAAATAAAATAAAATAAAATAAAATAAAATAAAATAAAATAAAGTAAAATAAAATAAAATAAAATAAAATAAAATAAAATAAAATAAAACAAAATAAAATAAAATAAAATAAAATAAAATAAAATAAAATAAAATAAAAAAATAAATTAAAATAAAAAAATAAAATAAAATAAAATAAAATAAAATAAAATAAAATAAAATAAAATAAAATAAAATAAAATAAAATAAAATAAAATAAAATCAAATAAAATCAAATAAAATAAAATAAAATAAAATAAAATAAAATAAAATAAAATAAAATAAAATAAAATAAAATAAAATAAAATAAAATAAAATAAAATAAAATAAAATAAAATAAAATAAAATAAAATAAAATAAAATAAAATAAAATAAAATAAAATAAAATAAAATAAAATAAAATAAAATAAAATAAAATAAAATAAAATAAAATAAAATAAAATAAAATAAAATAAAATAAAATAAAATAAAATAAAATAAAATAAAATAAAATAAAATAAAATAAAATAAAATAAAATAAAATAAAATAAAATAAAATAAAATAAAATAAAATAAAATAAAATAAAATAAAATGAAATGAAACAAAATAAAATAAAATAAAATAAATTAAAATAAATTACGGTTCAAAACTTCAAAAAAACATAAAGTTATTTATTTTTAAAAATCTTTCTACTCCTTTCAATTCACATTTTAGTTTTCTTTACAAGTAAAACACGCAAACTTTAATCCTCCTTTACGATTTAAGAACATGGAAAAAAATCTTAAATCCACTTGTTGTTCGTTGCGCGTGGAAGTGAAAAATCCGAGTAGAACAAAGTTTTGTATAACAGATGCACTAAGCGGACGCTAATGCGCTTAAACAAAGTGATTTGAACACACGGTGGCAAAAAAGTATGAGAACAGAAAGAGACAGGGGATCTAGGATGAGGTTAGAAGAGAATGAAGTGGTGGATAGTAAGTAATTTCAGAAGTTCTTGAGCTTTTGAGTCTGAGCAACACTTCTCCGGTGGAACAACAATTATTGAATAATCGATATGTAATTAAAACTATGATATTCCATATTCGATTTTTCGATTAATAGATAGATCTACATAATAAATCGATCAATTACTATCGTAGGTCGATAGTTTATTATAACTAAGTAATGAGTTTTTAAAAAACATCGGGAAAAGATGATAAATCGATGTAAGTTATTATTATTCCTTAATAATTAATTTATTTTCATGAATAATCGATGAGTTTTTGCAATAATCGATAGTTCACTATGATTAATCGACATACTTTGAATTAATCGATAATTTACTACAACTAGTTGTTAGAGAAAAAGATGAATCGAATTTGCTTACAATTATTGGGCGTTTTAATATGTGAAATAATTAAGAGATGATATTCAACTCTATGAATAATTTTAATATTAATCAATATACTCGTACTATGATTTGTTCAGTGGTTTTACTATATATCGAAGGCATGTTACGATTAACTAATAACTATTATTGTGCTCAAACCATATATTTTTGCGTTTACTTGGTGGATTATACATTTATCGGAACTAGATATTGTTATTATTTGGAATAATCGATAACTAATACCTAATATCAACTAATCGATAACCAATATCGACAAACCGATGATCAATATAAACTATTCGATAACTAATATCGAATAATCGATAACTAAATTGATCAACTGATTTTTCCCCGAATATTATGATTAATCGATGCCTTTTTAAAGAAGAAAGTTAGATTATAGAGCATCGATAAATTTTTACCATCGTTATTTTTAACAGTTTTACGCTTTTAATAATTCTACAAACACTGTATTTTTCCATTTCCTGTACTAATGCTTTCTTATTATTAAATAAATAAAAATAAATAAATAAATGAATGTTTATCTCAATTTTCAGTCCTTTTTTGTAATTTCCAACTTTCCGCACTCAATATTTCAGCACGCCACGTACTTCTCGCGCGTAACAAATTTATTTTCATTAGCGCATTATCCCATTATCTCATTTCCGTGCCATTCACATTTTGGGCATTCATCTACTACCTACTCAAGTTCAGCAGAACATTGCTATCCGCAAAAAAAAAAAAAAATACCGTTACTGCGAATTTTCAGTTGACCCCTTCACCACTTTCTGCCAAGTCTATGTTTGTTTCCTATTCGTTGCACATTATTGTCACATTAAATGGCAATGGAATGACTAGTCAAGTCGATTCGAGTTGTCTTATCTCATAGCATATACTTTTAGCCTTCGCTCACAAATCGAGTTAAGACGCCGCTGAGCTGTTGTTGACTAACCTCACCAAATAACAAACATTAAGCTCATACTCACACACACATGCACGCGCAAACAAGGAGTTGAGAGTTGAACCTGTTGGTTAGTTGGGTGGTTGGTTGGTTGGCTTGCCCGACATTCGTATTTAACTGTAAATAAATAAATGTTCTCACAAAATATACACGACGACCACTAGCTCGTCTATATTCCAGCCACAAAGCTCACTTTCAGTTACGTGCTTGTGTATTACCACATCATGAGTCGCTCTGTCTCTGTCGTTGTTTATGTCTTTTTCTATTTGTGAGTTGATTTCCGGTGGAAGTAATCAGGCGATTTATCTGGTAGACAAGTTTTATGCTGAAGAGCTCGTGAGCCCGCTAAGTGCGGACTGTGCAATTGACAATAACAACAACAAAAAATTACAACAAATGAAGAAAACAGCAACAATAATAACCGCTATAGCATAAGCAAAGACAAATGCAAGAATAGACATATTAATAGACAATGGTTGGTTTGGGTTGCCGAGCTTGTGGTTTCTTGCCGACTTGACTACTTGCCTACTTGAGCTGAGATGGCACTTGAGATATAATATGACATGATACCAGCGAGTGCTTTATATTGTTCATAGAATGCAAGCGGAATAAGGAAAATGAGTGAAATGGAGAGGCCTCCTTTCAAATTTATGTTTAAATTCTATAAGTTTAAGAAGATATTGTGGTTTGAGAGATATGTAAGCATATAATTATTGCTTTCTTATGTTGCTCTTTTTGTACTGATTTAGTTGATCAATCGAAAAAGTTTCGCAACAAATCGAAATAATTTTTCGATTAATCGAAAAAGTTTCGCAACAAATCGAAATAATTTTTTTATTTTAATTTTAGTTAATATAATCAATTTATCGATAAGTCAAAATGAGTTGTCGATAAGTCAAAATTATTTATCGATAAGTCAAAATAATTTGCCTATTAATTAAAACATTTATCAAAATACCGAAATAATTTCAACAAACCGAAATAATTTATCGATTAATGAAAATATTTTATCGATATCTTGAGACAATTTGCCGATTAATGGAAAAATTTGATTGACATGTTGAAATAATTTATCGATTAATGGAAATATTTTAACGATGTGTTGAAATTATTTGTTGATTCATGAAAATATTTCATCGATATGTTCAAAAAAATAGTCGATTAATCGAAATATTTTCTCAA
Organism: Ceratitis rosa; assembly: GCA_037013455.1. Taxonomy (NCBI): domain Eukaryota; kingdom Metazoa; phylum Arthropoda; class Insecta; order Diptera; family Tephritidae; genus Ceratitis; species Ceratitis rosa. The sequence continues at coordinate 183,842 of JAWMAG010000402.1, read as the reverse complement.
CTAATCGAAATAGTTTTTCTTAGCATGTTGATTATTTGAATTTTTTCACTGACATGTTGAAGTAATTTAACGTTTAACCGAAATAATTTTCCAATAAATCGAAAAACTTATCAATAAGTCAAAAATTTATTGTCGATTAGAAATAATTTAACGATTTCCATTAAATGCTTATAATTTTTCCACTATTTAAGGAAATCGAACGATTAGCAATAATTAAGCAATCATAAGAAACACAGTCAAAATAATTTATCGATTAATCCAAGCCATTTATCGACTGCTAGAAAAAAATTTGTCGTTAATCGCAAAATTTGATGAGTTAATATAATTTATCGTTTAGTGGAAATAATTTATCGATTATTAAAAAAAATATCGATTGGTAAAATCGATTTAAGAAAGAAAAAAATATTATTGTAAATGAGAGAAAAATTTTTTGCAAATGAAAATCAAATTATTTTTTACAAAAGAAAGAAAAAAGAAAGCTTAAGGAAATTATAAATATATATACTTTTACAAATGAAAAATGTTTTCGTTAATGAAGAAATATATAGGTATGTATGTTTGCAATCAGAGAAGTAGTTTTACAAATGAAAAAAAAAATAAAAATGTTTGCAAATGAAAACAAAAATTGCAAATGAAAAAAAAAATAAAATATTCCAAATTTATATAAAATTATACAAGAATTTTTCAGCATCTTAAAAAGTTTTTTGGAAATAAAAAATTAATTATTTTTGAAGGTGAAATAAAAACTTGAATGAAAAACTCGGAAATGAAAACAATGAAAAATTGCAAAGGAAAAAATTAGAATATCAAAAAGTATTTTTTGGAAATAAAAAAGTGATTATTTTTGCAATTTAATTAAAAATGTAAAAATTTATAAAAAAAGTCACGAATGATTTTTTTTAAATAAAATCCTTAATAATTTACATAATAAGTGAGTGTCTTTAGCATAAAATAATAATTACATTTCTTATTTTAATTACAGGATTATAACACAGCTACCAGCTAGAAGAAGAGCTGAGTAGGCAACCCCAGGCCACAAAGAACATAAAGTGAGTTTAAGACTTTTTTAAAATTTTTCTCAGCATTTCGCGAAATTGATACTCTTTGAAATATATTGTACTCCAGAGCAACCGCTCAATACCCAAAAAATTCCAAATGGCATTTGCTCATTTTTCATTTCCAGCTTTTTTACGCCATTTTTTCATTTGAAATGGGAATCTACTACTATTTTTTCACAAAAGCATCAAATCTGATTTTAATTTAGCACTCAGTGAAGGCACTTACGTCCATAGATTCTCCAAAAAAAAAAAAAAAGTGAAAATATTTATGTGCAACATGCGGCATGCGGCAGTGAAATAGCAACAGGCGACCAAACAAATATGAGCAGGTTAAGCAATCAAGGCACCTGTAAAGGCATGAAGGACAAAAAAGAATGCCAATACGGAAAAGAAATGAAATAAAAAACGATAAACAACGGTACGAAGAGGGGGAAAAAATAGAATTGAAAAAGAGCATTGAAGAAGGCAACTTGGAGAATTAGTGACAGCGCAGACTTGTTGGTTTAGCCTAAAACGAGCCATGGCCGAGAAGGAGAAGGAAGAAGAAGAAGCAGAAGAAAAAAATGAGACGCAAGGCCAATAAGCATACTAAACAACGCTGTTTCTTCCCCTCCAACACCAATTCGGGGCAATGAATCCCGGGCATATTTTTTTCTTTGTTTGCTGGATGCTAAATTACTCAACATTTCTCACAACGAGCAAGAAAAAAACGGAAAAGAAATGCAAAAAAACCAAAAAGAAAAGAAAAAAAATTGAAAATACAAAGGCCGAAAAAATGCAAGGAAACTGAACGAGAAAATTATGTGCAATGCAAGCAGGCAGAGAGAGAGAGAGAGAGAGTGAAAGAAAGAGGCAGCCGAAATGGGTGAGGCGATAGAGTGTGGCCCCTGCGAGGTGCAGCTGAGCTGTGCTGCAAAATGATGAATAGTAGTGCGCTAGAGAAATATGTGGCAGGCTAAATGAATGAGCACAACGAGGCAGGGTGGAAAGCACGTTGATGCGTGGTCTTTAAAAACCCGTTGCTACGGCAAGTTAGTTGTGGTTAAACGTGGTAGGGAGCGCGCCAAGTAGAGGAGTGAAAAGAAAATCTGTGAAAAAAAAATATTCGCTAGTGCGTGGAAGTGCTTGTGAAGTGAAGTGATATAAATTTTAAATTGAAAAGAAGCACGAAAATAAAAGAGATAAGAGGCAAAAATTACCGAAATGAAGGACAAAAAATAAAAATAAAAAATAAAAATGAAAATTAAAAAGCCTGAAATTTATAGAATAATAATAATAAGAGAAATTAAAAGAAAAAATTAGGGGGAAATATTAAAACAAATATGCTCTGCTAAAGTGTAATGAATAGAAAAATCCTACATATATACATATACCCTTAAAAATTATGCACTGAAAAGGGGAGGAGCAGAAATTAAATTTTTCGTATTTATTTAAATTTTTTCCTTTCAAAGTTCAAGGAATTCCAAAACTGTGTGTGAACCATGTCTGCTCGGTAGCTCGTAGGCTCGAACTGAGATAAGTCTCACTGGTTCGCTTAGGGGACTATATAGTCTTTCCTCTTCTTCATTTTCGTCTTCTACTTCTTTTTTTCGTTTTCTTGTTCTTCTTGTTGTTATTAATTTGCGTGTGCATTGCTTATGTGATTATGACCGAAAGACCAAAGCTGCAGTTGTTTCTTCTTTACACATATCTGACCCATTTGCAGATATCAAGTGAAGCCAGGCTTTTCTTCGCCTGTTCCTACTTATACGGTTGAGATCTTAATTCTCCGCTGCTTCCGACACTAATTGAGGCGTGTAATACTTTCTGAGCTCATGGGTTTACAGATGGTATGAACTAATAAACGTAGCCGCTGTCTCTTAAACCGCCTATGTCGACTATGTCGAAATTTGCGAAATCGCGTCGCGCTTATTTTTCCCTCATCTAGGGTATTCATCATCGTCCATATGCAGGAAACCATAAACTTTCAAGCAGCGAGTCGGTGTCGGTCTTGAAGCGATAGCATCCCTATGTAAATGCATCCCAACTAGCAGTTCCCCCACCAAGTGAGGTTGTGCGCTGGTTTTTGGCGCCCAACACGTAGAACGGAAGAAGTGCGAAAACCTTCCGTCTTACCTTCTGTCTTACTTTCCGTCTTACCTACTGTCTTACCTTCTCTCTTACCCTGTTTTAATACCTCCTCAAAGTAAAATCTAAAATCTGAAAAAATTTAAATCTATTCAAAGTTTTCTTTATTTTCGAGAAAAAAATGTTCCACCTTTTGGTACAGTTCTCCATCCGAGAAGAAGTTACTACATAGAAAGTGCTTTCGAATGAAGGAAGCCGAGATACGTATTGATAAAATATTCAAACGAAGGAGCTCAAGTATGTGTGCATGTATGAATACCGTACATGGGAGTACATATGAACTCTGTTCAGCGAAGGGCTAGGACGATTGTTCCCAGACATCGGATCCTTGCTCTGCCCAGAGAAGGTTGTTCCCAGACTACGGAGCCTAGCTCTTCTCAAGGCAAAAAAGTAGCAAAAAAATATGAGAAATCGCTTTTTCTTTCTTACTGTACTTACAGGATCTCCAAGAATTGCTGCATGCCATCTTACAAAGCAAAACTTGTCAAGACTTCTGCTACCTTAGATAAGTCCACTCTTTTTGGAGTGCATTTGGCACAATCTTGTCCGTCCCCATTTCTCCCAAGTTTGTCTAGACTTACTCCTCGTTAGTAAACTCTTTCAGGAGCAGTTCGGTACCTACCTGGCAAGTTTTTCTGCCGTACGGTTTCCCTCCCTGTGTCTCCTTTGGTCAAGTATACTAGTGAGAGTTAGTCTGTTCTGTTTGGTCATCTCTTTAGAGACCAGTGAATATCTTGCATTTGCTTAATATTTTTTTGTAAGTCAAAGGAGTGAAGCCGCCGCCATATTTAAGTAGCTAAATTGTAGCCACTCTATCAATTTATTGACGATGATATCGGAAAGTACTATGAGACCCCCCAGGGTTGTATCGTTGCAGAGTCTGCAGCGATGAGACGACTTCAATATTCTCCAAACAGTACCTGAGTTCCTGCGAACTGTCCCTTCCAAGCTACTTGCCGCGGGTGGACCCAGAGTTCCTCTATAAAATCGCTATGATCCTGTAAGAGCTTGCTATTAGTCCTTCGGAAATTTGTTAGCTGCAGCATTTCAACTGTGGAAACTTAAAATGAGACAAAAGTAAACTTTTTAAGCAAAAAGCTTTCGGGAACCAGTAGTTTTGATACGAATAAATGGCAATTACTTTCTTAAAACAGCTAACAGAGTTATCTCTGTCTTTTTAGCCCAGATTTAGGAAGAAAAAGTTTTCAATCTTTGAGAAAACGGTTGGGTAGGTAATAAATTTTAGCTCCTCTTTGGATTTCTGAGAAGCTTTGTGAGACTTCTATGGCTACCATGACGAAAATGATGAGTTCCGTGCTGAGTTTTTGGAAAATCTGTCCCAACAATGATATGGAAAAACATACTGTGGTCTTTACAAGTCCTCCATCATTCAACAAAATATCTTTAGCCTCAGTTTCTCATAGTGCACGGCGAAGTCAGGGTGGCATTAATGGAACGGATGCACCATTTAGAGAAATTCTTTTGTGTGGCTGAAAATAGTTACTCGTCACAAGGGGTAGACAATGAAATCCGAATTAATTCATTTAAAAAATTAATCAAAAAGTCAACCACTCTACCGTCTCATTACCCTCCTGCCCATTGCCGGCGGCCTCTCACAACAGAAATCGTTGCATTAACAAGTAAGCACTGCATAGTCTTGGACACCGACGGCCACTTGTCGATCTAATTTGGAATGTCGAGCGATTTTAAAAGCTTCTAACATAAATATACAGCGCACACGAGCGCTGCCAGCACAAGCGTACAAACTCAGCTATTAGTCTGGGCGCAAGGTACAAGTTGTTGTTTAATTTTATCTATTTTTTTTTCGTATTTTTATGTCTTTCAAATAAGGTCCCCCCTGGCTGCTTGTTTGCCCGGTGCTCTCATTCCGCACTGACTGCATTTATCTGTCTAACGGTTTCTATGTGCAAGTCAATTAACTTGTCGAGCAGCTGGGCGACTGGACAGCAGTCTCATGCACATACTCGTTTATATGTACTCACTACTACATATTGATGGGAATATGTGCCATTGCCATTTTATTGCTCGACAATAATGATTTTCGAATCACAAAATTTTTCCTTGGAATTTGGATTTCAGTATTTGTGCATTTCAAAAGAATTTTAATTTCTGTAAAATTAATTGTTGTTGTTGATATTTAATCTCTTTGTTTGCCGCAGGAGATAAATGTAAATGCATTTGTGTAATTGAAATGTTTTATTCGTATTAAGGAATGCTTTGTTGTTGTTTCATTTTTTGATTTTTCCATTTTGATTAAATTTTTATTTTTTTATTATTATTTTTTTAATATTAATTTAAATTTAATTTTAATTCTTTTAATTTAATTTTTATTTCTATTTCTATTTCTATTTTTAATTTATTTTTTATTTTTTTATTTTTATTTCTATTTTTAATTTATTTTTTATTTTTATTTTTTTATTTTTATTTTTACTTTTATTTTTTTTATTTAGTTTTATTTTCTTTTTTAATTTCATTTTTATTTTTATATAACTTTTGTTTTTTTTAATTTCTATTTTAGTTTTATTAAAAATTTAAATTAATTTTTTTCATTAATTAATTGTTTTTTGAAAATTTATTGGAGAAAATTTAAGTTTTTTAGAGGTTAGATTAGTTCTGGTGAAAAGAGAAAAGAACACATTACAATATGATGCTATGGAAATCGATATCTCATGCCTTATTGAAGAAAGAGGCCTCCTTGTTCAAAGTCATAAGAAAATAACTAATCTAGGAAATTTTGGAGGTTAGGTTTAAAGAAGAACACATTATAATAAGAAGCGTTGGGAATCGGTATATTATTTCTACTGAAGAAATAGCTCTCTATGTTCGAAATCAGAAAGAAAATAATAGTGTTTAATAAGAAAATTGTGATAATACAATATACTAAAAAATGTAGAAAAGAGCTTTTGCCAATTTATGCATTACCTGGAAGGCAGTATGGAATGCATTCATGAAGTCATTACCTGCGGAAATATATCTGTGCTTTAGTAATGCATTATGAAAGATTAATCAGTAATCAGTTGGTGGCGCTTTAGATCCAAAATTTCCTTTTTCTCTGCCATAAAATAAACTTTCCACACACCGCCTTCGAGGGAAATAACATAAAAGAGCAACTGTTTCTATACCGAATTCCTATTTGCATTTCTTGTAATAGATCTCTGTCAAAAGTCAGAATTTTGTTCAAAGAGTAGATCATCGTCTACCCTTGCTCTGTTATATCTATATCTTTTCTAATTATTAACATTCCACAATAAAAACTCCTCAAAAAAAGTGCCATCAGACGTTCGGAGGCGGCTTAGTATTGATAGAGGGACCTTTGTTGGAAAAACATCAAGACGCAAAACCACAAATTGGAGGAAGAGCTCGGCTGAAAATCGCTTCAGCGATTACAAAGCGCCAATTATATATTTTATAATATTCCACTGTGCCTTCCATTTAATGATTTAAAGTAGCGAGCGATACCTTTATGGGAAAAGTGTATGGGAAATTGTTATTTGCATTATTAGTAAAGAGTTAAAAGTCTTTGAAGATTTTTTCAAGTCACGCAGGACAATTTAAAAATAGTCTTACAAATACAGTACGTATTTTAAACTGCCAAAAGTTCACTTTGAGTCATTTTATACGCTACCCGCACTCACTTTTTTACATGGAGAGAAGTGTGGAATGCATTCGTTAAGTCATTACCTGCAGCGACATATCTGTGGAAGCCATATAAGCCATCTTTATATTGAACTTTTATTTAATGAAAATTCCATTCTACCATCCGTAGAATGACTTAAGGCCGCCACCGATTATTTTTCGCAAATATCTATGCCGTACTGCCGGTATTTTTGCAAGGAAAAAGTGTAAAATAATTATTCCACCTATTGATTGACGTATTACTTTCTACATTCCCCTTTGCATTACTGGTAATGGTTCTCTTCAAAAAGCCACTATTTTAGTAAAGAAAATGTCAAAAATAAACAAGCCAACCTGCTTTACGCGAAATAAATTAAAATCACAATTAAAAACGCATTACACTCTACATTCCTTGTAAAGAACTAAAGGGTTGTTATAGTCATTTCTCGCTGTATACCGGGTAATGCGTAAGTGCGTGGATTTTCTCTAGTAACGGAAATTTGCACAAAAGCTACCCGGAATACAGAGAGGAAGGGCACACAAGTAATTGCTTTGAAATGCAGAGTGGGATGTATAGTAATCTGCTTACAAAGCGTTTCAAATATTGTCTAGAAAGCAATGATTTAAAAGAATAATTCAAAGACAAATCTTTATGAACACCATTAACTTCTTTAAGTCATTCCCAACGATTACAGAGCGGAACACATATATTTAATATAATAAATACTCTGCACAGGGCAAATAAGTAAAATCCGAAAAGTAAGCCTAAGGTAAATAATTTGCTTAAGTCAAATATTTTTTTATTCATTACCTGGAATGCAGAGTGTAATGTGTATACCAGTCGCTTGTTTCTTTAAAGCAATAGCATGGAAAGTAGATTGGCATGCATATTTATGTGTTTCTAAAAAAATTTATATAAAATGTGTTTATGTATATTTAAATACTGACATTCTATAATAACCCAGCAAAAAAACTCTATAGCGTTTCCTATGGGTAGTGGTAATGAAATGTCTTCCCTGGAGTGAGTAAAAAATAATAATTTTTCAAAGGTAGAAAGGCATTAATTATTAACAAGAATTTCATATTCGCAGTAGGCATATATTTTTGAATTCAGTAAACTGAATGCAGAGAGCAATATATAACGCAAACGTGTGCCTCTCTAAGTTATTCCCTTGTAATGTAGAGTGGAATGCATATTTCGTAATTTATTTTTATTTCATGCTTGATGAAAAACCATGTGAAAGAAGACATTGCTTTAATCTTTAATATTAGTTTATCATTGAGAGTGATACGTTGAATTCTCACTGGTGTCTGGGGTTAACTAAAGTACGCTCATACAAATTGCTACTGGGTTATTGTGCATAAATGTATTGTATACACTCGTATTTATAAATAAATCGAATTAGAATTGAATTGGCATCACTCTTTTCACCCTTTGATTTATTTATTTACAAAATTCTCTCAAAAGTCTTAATGTGAGTGATTGAATGATTGAATGACTGATTGACTGATTGACTGATCGTTGAAGGTCAGTGTACTCATAAGCGAAGTACATGCAATATAACGAGATGAATGAGATTTTTTCTCTTATATACCGGAAATGATGAAAATAAATTAATAAATTTTTTAAATTATTTTATTAGTTAGATTTGCCTGTAAGGCAGTTTGAGAGCAATGGAAGAAATTTCCTAATCCCATGGTAGCTAAGTCAGAAGCAGACTAACTTAGTAAACTACTTGGTCTGTTCTCAACTTATCAGACTGGACAAATCTTAAGAGGGAAGTGTGATGCTTCCCTAGAGACCTTCAAAAACCTGTCAATCATAAACGTTCGTTCATCCAACAGTAAAGATGCTTGAAACTACGCTGATCCGAGTTCATCTCCACCATACTTCGGGACTTCAAATTTCTACTGACTGCAATTTCAGGCAACGTTGGATGCTCTCTACGACTCTGATGTTCAACTCAAAAGACTCAACTGTCTTTGCTCATACAAAATGTCTCGTTTCTCACATCCCAAATTTGATAAGTTCCTCCATCAAAAGATAACATAGGCAAAGTTAGTTGATGTCGTCGATGCCACTTAATGGGAGGGTACAGAAATGTTGCTTCAATGGATTCAGATGAGAGTAAGAGGGGTGTTAGATAAGTAGATTCTTGTTGGGCATATAAAGGGGTGGTCTTGTGGGCACTCATGAACCTAAGTTAATTACGTGGGAGTCGAGTATGGTTAACTATGAGTGAGTCTACAACGGTTATGTCAGTACTACTCTGATTTCACAAGGCAACTTGAGCTCCTGGTGTTCTGTGGATAATGGTTGGCTTCCTATGACGTCACTAGAAGAGGCTTGTTGAAGCTGTTGACTGAGTTGAGTGCATAAGTTTACGATGCTTACCAATACCTCTAGGACAGACATCGCAAGATGTGGTTTCTCCCTGCGATAAGTCATCGATTGGAACTTTTGAGAGCCTTTATTTTCACAAACATATCAGTCAATAACTCGGGAGGACCTTGTAATTAAGATACTGGATATTTCAAGTGCTTGCTCTTCAAACATAGTCCAAAGATTTCCACAATTGTTTGCCGCGCAGAGGAGACTTGACACGAACGAGACTGAAATTAGCTAACAAGGCTTATACTCGATGCTTAGAGTTGAAACTGATGCTTCTTTGCTGGAGAGGAAATTTTTGTTGAAAGAGTATTTTCACAAATAGCAAGGGAGCGGGATTTAATTCAAGCTCTTGCCGGACGTTGTTGTTTTTGTAACTGTAAAAATATTTCTCAGATTAGCTTCTGGAGAATGGTTAAGGAGTAACAGTCCTTGATCAGAGGAAAAAGCGGGTGGTTCTGGTGAAAAGATAGTTCCAGGCGCAAACTTTGGCATTTTAGTTGCCTCTCACGGCAAGCATGTCTTACTTCTTCTTGAATTCGAGCCCGCAGGGTGTGGGTAGGTGGCGAGATGGTAGCATTCGTATTTCGAGTGGAAGAATCATCGATTCCATAGTTAACCAAATCTATGTATAATAACTTTTTTTTGGAGCGGAATATTAACACTCCCCTTTCTTCTCATAAAAAGCTTCACAGTCCTCCGGTTTAAACCTGTCTTCATTAAGAAAAACGTTAAGCATAAACTTGAGGAGAAACTCTGCTGGAAAGTGCTTAAAGTTACAGAAAAGCCTTTCAAAACCTCACCACCCTTTTGCTGGAGACCAGCAGTCAGAAACTTCAAATGTTTCGACTTTCGAAAAGTGTTTTCGCTTAGCACAACCACCATTAACGGCACCACCAAGCCGCCATTCAAGACTCTACTTATGCAGATTACTTGGTAGGGCAAAGAGCTCCAAGGAGAAATAGATCGAGGCCAATGTGTTAATCCGCTTTTCTCTGTTTCCACTGAGCGCACTTTATAAATTATAAACCAAAGGTTAACGTCGAACTTTCTCGGACACTCAAAAGCTTTATGACCATTTTACATACCATAAACACACGAGTCGTCTTAACGCATGCATAAAAAACAAAAAACAAAAAAAAAAAAAAATTAAATAAAAGTTTGAACAAGAAACTGTAGTAAGAAAGTTTATTTTCTCTCACACGCTTTGGGACATTGGCGCCTCAGAGTTAACAACAACAAGAGCAAATGGCAAATGTAATAAATATATTTATGAGAAAACAAACAATGGGAGTAACAACTATTTATTTATATGGTATGTACATACGTATGAGTGTATATATGTATGTGTGTTACTGTGTGTGCCCACGCTTCATTTGAATATTTCATTTGCAGTTAGTGGGAGCTTCCCCTCGAGTACATAAAGTAAGCAAAGTGTTTGCGACAAAGTCAGGAGTATTTCGAAAACATTCGCCTCCCACACGAGTCGCCAAACCCAGCCCACCTCAACACTGTGCGACTTGTGTTCTGCTTATTATTCATAGCACAAGCGAACGCGCCGCCGAGTGAGACTCAAGAATGTCAGGGCCGCCACTTGAAATGACTGAGTTGAATAAAGTGCGGCGGCCTTGGTGGTAGGAACACGCACTTCCGAGCTCTGTGAGGATGTGGGTGGGAGGATAGATTGTTTTGGGACTGAGTAGGTGGTAGTGTAGTTTGATGTATGGAGGTAGTCACCAACATTTTATACCTGTTGTGCGCGGCTCTGTGTGCGAACAAGTAATCAAACATGCCGCCCAACACGTACACACCTGACTTTGAGCAGAGCTGTGTGCACCAACAGACATTGCACTCGGTATCAGCGCGGCGCATGAAATCAAATAGTAAATTCTTGTAAACCCAAAACTTTGGATGGCATGACACTTTGATGTAAGTTGAAAGTGGACAGTAATGACTTAAAGTGAGACGCAGTGCGGTGCTCGGTAACGTTTCACTTGACGACACAAATTCAATAGAAGTTTACGCACGAGCATTGTGCGAATGCGACGACTAACGGTATTCAGCAGAAGCAAACAAAAGCAAAGAGATATATGCGTGAATGCTTTGTGAAGCGAAAGGACGGGAGAGCAGCG
>JAWMAG010000402.1:160000-170000 GCA_037013455.1 Ceratitis rosa | reverse complement strand
GGCAAAAATGTTACAGAAGTTTATTCCAAAATTTTTTTACTTAAAATAAAAAAATATATATATGCATTTTTATAAAAATTCCTCCTTTCACCTTAAAATATAATGTATTTTATAAAAATTTTAATATTCTTAAACGTTTCGCCTTAAACAGTTTTCTACATTAAAGGTCTCCTTTCCAGAAGCACCAAACAGAAAAAATTGTACTAAGTTTGCATGTTTACTTAGATGTAAAGGAAAATTTGTCTCATTGCTCAAACGACGACAAATTTCTCATATCCACCAAACAGCACATAAATATATTTATATATAAATATAACTAAGTAAACATAAATACCTACTCCTCTTCTTCTTCTTTATTGGCGTTGGCACCGCTTACGCGATTATAGCCGAAGCAATTACAGCGCGCCATTCATCTTTTCTTTTCGCTGTTTGGCGCCAGTTGGAAATGCCAAGTGCACCCAGGTCACTCTCTACTTGATCTTTCCAACGGAGTGGAGGTCTTCCTCTTCCTCTGCTTCCACCAGCGGGTACTGCATCAAATATTTTCAAAGCTGGAGTGTTTTCATCCATTCGGACGACATGGCCTAGCCAGCGTAGCCGCTGTCTCTTCATTCGCTGAACTATGTCAATATCGTCGTATAGCTCGTACAGCTCATCGTTCCATCGTCTGCGGTATTCGCCGTTGCTAATGCGCAAAGGACCATAAATCGTTCGCAGAACTTTCCTCTCGAAGACTCCTAGAGCCGACTCATCAGATGTTGACATCGTCCACGCTTCTGCGCCATATATTAGGACCGGTATAATGAGCGACTTGTAGAGCTTGATTTTCGTTCGTCGAGAGAGGGCTTTACTTTTCAATTGCCTACTCAGCCCAAAGTAGCACCTGTTGGCAAGAGTGATTCTGCGTTGGATTTCAAGGCTGACATTGTTGTTGGTATTAATGCTGGTTCCTAGATAGACGAAATTATCTACGACCTCGAAGTTATGACTGTCAACAGTGACGTGGGAGCCTAGTCGCGAATGCGATGACTGTTTGTTTGATGACAGGAGATATTTCGTCTTGCCCTCATTCACTACCAGACCCATTCGTTTCGCTTCTTTATCAAGTCTGGAGAAAGCAGAACTCACGGCGCGGTTGTTGAGGCCAATAATGTCGATATCATCGGCGTACGCCAGCAGCTGTACACTCTTGTAGAAGATTGTACCTTCTCTATTTAGTTCTGCAGCTCGTATTATTTTCTCCAACATTAAATTAAAAAAGTCACACGATAAGGAATCACCCTGTCTGAAACCTCGTTTGGTATCGAACGGCTCGGAGAGGTCCTTCCCGATCCTGACGGAGCTTTTAGTGTTGCTTAACGTCAGTTTACTTAGCCGTATAAGTTTTGCGGGGATTCCAAATTCAGACATAGCGGCATAAAGGCAGCTCCTATTCGTGCTGTCGAAGGCGGCTTTAAAATCGACGAAAAGGTGGTGGGTGTCGATTCTCTTTTCACGGGTCTTTTCCAAGATTTGGCGTATGGTGAATATCTGGTCAATGGTTGACTTACCAGGTCTAAAGCCACACTGATAAGGTCCAATCAGTTTGTTGACGGTGGGCTTTAGTCTTTCACACAATACGCTTGATAAGACCTTATATGCGATATTAAGAAGGCTTATTCCACGATAATTGGCGCAGACTGTGGGATCGCCTTTCTTGTGGATCGGGCAGAGCACACTTAAATTCCAATCGTCGGGCATGCTTTCATCCGACCATATTTTACAAAGGAGCTGATGCATGCACCTGATCAGCTCTTCGCCGCCGTGTTTGAATAGCTCGGCCGGTAATCCATCGGCCCCTGCCGCTTTGTTGTTTTTTAAGCGGACGATTGCTATTCGCACTTCTTCATAGTCGGGTAACGGAACAACTTTCCCATCGTCATCAATTGGAGTTTCGGGTTCACCATCTCCGCGTGTTTCCTGTTCACTGCCATTCAGCAGGCTGGAGAAGTGCTCCCTCCATAAATCGAGTATACTCTGGGCATCTGTCACTAGCTCACCTCCCTGGGTCCTACAAGAGTTCGCTCCGGTCTTGAAACCTTCTGTAAGTCGCCGTATCTTTTCATAGAATTTTCGAGCGTTACCCTTGTCGGCCAGCTTCTCAAGCTCCTCGTACTCGCGCATCTCGGCCTCTTTCTTTTTTTCTCTGCAGACGCGCCTTGCTTCCCTCTTCAGTTCTCGGTATCTATCCCACCCCGCACGTGTTGTGGTTGATCGCAAGGTTGCGAGGTAGGCAGTCTGTTTTCTCTCCACTGCGGCACGGCAATCCTCATCGTACCAGCTGTTTTTGCGACCTTTCCGAAATCCGATGGTTTCGTTTGCAGCTGTACGCAGGGAGTTTGCAATGCCGTCCCACAGTTCCCTTATACCGGGTTGCTGATGAGTGCTCTCAGAGAGCAGGTGTGCAAGTCGAGTAGAAAATCGCTCGGCAGTCTGTTGTGATTGCAGCTTTTCAACGTCGAACCTTCCTTGTGTTTGTTGATGGACGTTCTTCGATACACAGAGGCGCGTGCGTATCTTCGCTGCGACAAGATAGTGATCCGAGTCAATGTTGGGACCTCGGAACGTACGCACATCTAAAACACTGGATACATGTCTTCCGTCTATCACAACATGATCGATCTGGTTGGAAGTTTTCCGATCTGGAGACAGCCAAGTAGCTTGGTGAATTTTTTTGTGCTGGAATCTAGTGCTACAGACAACCATATTTCGGGCCCCGGCGAAGTCGATCAGCCTCAGACCATTTGGAGATGTTTCGTCGTGGAGACTGAATTTTCCGACAGTCGTACCAAAGATACCTTCTTTGCCCACCCTAGCGTTGAAGTCGCCAAGCACAATTTTGACGTCGTGTCGGGGGCAGCGCTCATAAGTGTGTTCGAGGCGCTCGTAAAAGGCATCTTTGGTCAAGTCATCCTTCTCTTCCGTCGGGGCGTGGGCACAAATTAGGGTGGTGTTGAAAAATTTTGTCTTGATGCGAATTGTGGCTAGACGTTCATCCACCGGAGTGAATGCCAGTACTCTGCGACGGAGTCTCTCTCCCACCACGAATCCGACACCAAATTTGCGCTCCTTTATATGGCCGCTGTAGTAAATCTCACAAGGACCCACCTTCTTCCGTCCTTGTCCCGTCCATCGCAATTCTTGGACGGTAGTGATGTCAGCCTTTAACTTTATGAGGACATCAACCAGCTGGGCAGCGGCACCTTCCCAATTAAGGGACCGGACATTCCAGGTGCATGCCCTAAAATCGTAATCCTTAAAACATTTGCGGGGGTCGTCATCAAAAGGGGGGTCTCTCATCCGAGGCTTATGTTGCTTTTTCATTGGGTTGTTTTTTCATGTGGTGGGTTCCAAACCCTACGCACAACCGCATGGGATTCGCCTTCTCACTTTAGCTCGCCTCCAAACGGATGTTCGTTGGCTACACAGGGGATACGTGGTCTAAGACCGGACGTCGTGAGCTGCTTGAACCATATGCACAAGAATCGTTTCTGGCCACTCCCAGGTGAATGGCAGTCAAAAACTTTCCTCACTTGCGTGAACTTCTACACATGGCCCCATCCCCTACTCCTACTCATTACTATTTCTCAAAGCCATACTCACACCTTCACATATGCGTATATTTAGTTAAATAAGTGTACACTTATTACAGTAAATTTATGTGGGACAAATCTTATCATAGAAAGTTTGTTGTTGATAAGCACACACGCGCACACATGCATATATACATGCCTATTTAGTTATTTATTTCCATAATATTCATCTCCGGTCTCAGTATGTCTGTTTGTCTGTCTTACCTAACACGCCACTGGCTCTTTCCATCTTCAAGGGCTTATGAATCGTATATCTTACTTTTGCTAGCCAATGGCACTTTGCTCTTACAAACACACCGTTACTTTTACAAATTTCCTAACGGTCGCATAAAGGAAATCGTATTCATGTTTTCATAAGTAGTCATGTGCCTGTGAATACATAGGTATGTATGTATGAAATGAGATAAATGTACTCATATGTAGTGGCTGCTAATCCTCGGATTTAGCTGATGAGATCCTTATGTTTGTGGACAAGTATACATATTACTGAGAAGTAATGTAAGATAAGAGCGCCCTTAAGGAGATGTAGATTTATGTAAGTAGATGAGACTTTCAATCAGCGGGATTTCTAAAATAATATATTTTTCTTCGAAATAATATGAATTTCAACAAATATTTGTTTAATGGAAGGTTCACTTGTACTTGGTACGAAGTTATGGCTGGATATAGCAACGTGGAAACCAAGACCATCCTGGGCTGACTGTTTTGGGTTGTGATGACGGGAGACATTTCGTCCTCTCTATGTTCATTCTCAGAGCTATGCGGCTCACTTCCTGAGACCGAGGAGACTTTTACATGATAATTGGCGTAGATAGTGAGGCGCTTTCTGGATTTGGCAGACGTCGGCGTTGACCGACCGTGCACTCTGATATCTCTTTGCAGCCTGCCAGCCAGTCAATAAGTCTCCTCCTGCCGAGTAATCGCTATTCAACCTTCATTTGGGTCAGGTAAGTGAACATCTATACCATCATAATCGCTTAGAGGTTCGGGACCGCCATCTCCTGGCTAGAGGTATGCCCTCTACGATTTCAGTGTATTCGGTATATCCCAGGAGCTTAGAATGATAAAAAACTGGTTGGCTGTCTTTTATGTACTCCTATTTTTATTGACTTTTTTGCGTTTTTTATCTCCCATTCTTTTTGGGTGCATATTTCGACTGTGACAAGTTGACGGCTTCGGATCGATGTTAGCACTTCAGAGCGTGGTCGCTTCTACAACGCTGTTGAGATCTCGACCACCAATTTTATCGATCAATCCAATCTAAAGACAACCGAGTGCTTGGGGAAGTGAAAATAATATATTCTTTTTCGTGCCTTTTCTGTCCAAAGCATGGCCGGTTCGCTATCTATTACATATATAAAATTTCCTGTCAAGGAGCGAACGCGCTATAAAAAGTGTTTTCTTTTTATAATTTTTGATGCTAGTCCCAGCAGATATCGAAATATTTTATACCAGTTTTTTAGACCAGTTTTATTCCCGGTTTATACCATTTTATACTATTATTTTCTTATTTCGCCACATTTACTTAGCAAAAAATAATTACGAAAATTTTCAAACATTTTTTAGACCAGTTTTATTTTGGGTTTATTCAGGGCTTGTAGGTGCAAATTATTACCCCTTTTTGTGTTTATTTTTTAATTATATGTACATACATACTTAGAACTAGTTGTGTGTCATGCTATTTATAAACCAGTTTTTAAGACGTTTTTTATACCAGTGCTACCAACTTTTTGCCATATTACAAATATTTTATGTCGATTAAAGTGTCTGATTGTTTATACCGATTTTATGTCAGTGTATTAAACGCTATTAGATTTCAAAATATTTAAAATTTTGTTCTTTATACCAGCCTTATGCCAGTTTTTTATACCACTTTAATGTTATAGTAGATTTTTATATGGGTTTTTTATATTATTATGTATTTTACGCTTATTCAATTGTGAGAAACTTTTATACCAGTTTTATGCCATTTTTTTTACCAAATTTGTGTAATTTTATACCAGATTTTTATATTGGTATTATTTCCTCATTCGACCTCAAACACTTATTTAAAAACAAAACCGAAATAATTTCAAACATTGCTAAGACTAGTACTTTAGACCATTTTTTGGAACAGTTTTTTAGACCAAGTCTTTTTTCATATTCTTTTATTTCCTTTTACTGCATTCTTTATGTACACTTGCATAATTTACACCCGCGACGTAAAACGACCTCCGTCAAGCTGGTATATAAGATATTAGTGAAAATCAGCGCCTAATTGTATACCTCGCTCGAGTGATTTCCCATTAATTTTCAGCTAAACAAAATATGCTTTCCTCAACGTAAGTCTATTAATGTAAATATGCAGATATTTTGAGACTAATTAAGTGTTTTTCTCAAGAAAACACGCACACTTCTTAGTCACACACACACACTCGTATACCTTCAAACTTTTCTTCCGTTTCACTGATGTTTACCTTTTCGCACAAAAATTTGACCAAATTGCCCATTAATTATATACACTTTTCTACATAAAAATGTTCAACCCAACTCAACTGTCGTGCGGAGCATTGCTAAACGGAGTTTCTTGCTATATTTTTGGTTTGTGCGCCTAAAAGTATGTGTAAATTAGCATGCAATCAGGCTGCCCGGTAGCATAACAAATACTTTATACTATTCCTTATTTAATATTATGCACGCTTATATCAAGACTTTTATACATCCGCCTGCACTTGCTCTCTATTACCTAAGTGCCTTCACGCACTAACGCCGCCCTAATGTATGCTAGTCACGTCAGCATATAAACATGTGTTATGTTTGCATGTCATACACGGCGGTGCGTATACACGTATGTAATTAATAATGTTAAGCAGCGTGTAGATATTCCAATAACCATACCGACCGCCAATCGCACCAATCAAGCGCCTAATCACTCTCTGTGGTGAGGGGAAGAGTGTAAAATCAGCATACGAATGTAGAGGGCGCGCTGCCTGGGATTTTCGTTGGACATTCGGCGCGTTGACAGCACAGTGATTTGCGGTGAAATTATAGTCGCGGCGAATGTTGATTAATTTCTTATTCTACGCTCAACGGCTGCGCTGCGTTGCTATGGGAGTTTTTCAATTTGATTTTTTTTGGTCATTTTCAGCGCTTAGTTGGCAACTCATTGGTTGCTCACACCAAATGGCGCATACTTTTGGGCGCGCTCATTAATTGCTCAACCAGCAATGTTCGTGTCATTTGCAATTTACTGCCGTCGCTGTTGATTTATTTGTCAGTGAGATTAATTTGCTGCTGCTGACTGTTGGGCTGCCTTCACTTTTTTTTTACTTTCTCTGCCACCTTTTCTATTATGCTTCTTACTCTTTTGTATGTTTCTCTCTTTTTTTTTTTTGTATTCCTTTAGGGAGACTACTTCTTTCTGCGTCTTTGCGTTGTCCAAAGCAACAAAGTGCGACCTAAAAATGATTTGTTGTCTCAAGGCTTATGGCTGTAAGCCAGCGAAATGTGGCGCATTTGTCAACCAAACACAAAAAAAAAATACAGAAAATCCCAACGCTTTGAATTATTTATGTGCGTACATTTGTTTTGTGGTTTTAATTTTGAGCTTTTTATTATTTTTGTTTTAATTTTTGCTGCTTCTAGGGTCAACGTCGCTCCTTAGTCAAGACATTTTAAGATAATTAATTTAATTGTCATTGCGTCCACTTGACCGAAATTGAAAAGGGATTTGCTTATTTATTTTTTATATTTTAATTTTTTCCATTTTAATACTTTTTCAGCATTTTCTTGTTAATTGAAATAAATTTTCTTTCTAATATGAAAATAAAAAAGCAGTAAACGCCTTAAAATAAAGAAAATATACTTCTTTTTACAAGTACGATAATTGTAGATTAGGCAGAGCACACTCAGGCTTCAATCATTAGGTACGCTTCCGTAGCTCAGCCAACAATCCATCGGTATGGTAATCTTTCCATGAGTTCAGTATGCTACCATATATATTGATTTTCAGGTTTTAAAATCTTCTGCGAGTCAACGAAGAATTTCATACAATATTGGAGCATTAACCCTGTTGGCCAGCTTTTTCGCCCTCTTCGCTCGAACCTTCAGGGTGAGGTTCCTTTACCCATTTCGCTTTCATTCGAAATGGTTTTAGTTGGAGGTAAACTCGATTTTGTTCAAGAAGTATGTTGAACCGCTTCAAGCGATGTGCACTTTGTGTAAATTTTCTCTGTGCAGAAGGCAATCCTGAGCCTGAGAATCAAAATATTATTTCAGGGCGTAATTCTGGACATGACACTAAATTGGAAAACTTATAAAGTTGAAGGTCCAAAATCTCATACTCTTTTTCATATCTTTAGAGGGTCTTATACTCTTTTTTGAGGTTCCTATATTGTGGCTTCATAAGATCTCATTTAATACATACCATAAATTCAAAGTTCGAAGCTGAACAGCGAGCATGCTGTACTCTAAGCTAGACAATAAACATAATTTTCAACAAGACACTAATGGACTTTGTGGGTTATCAGACAACAGCAATGGAATAGCGCACATCAGGTGACAGGTGATGTCTTTTCAAGAATTCCAATAATTTTCTTTCCGATTGCCTATATTATTGTAGGGGCTTTCCAGCCGAATTCCAGCTGCCAGGAAGGCTCGTTTATAGGAGATTTACAGCTTTACAAAAACAATGCTGGACTGTCGCGGAACTCTTCAGGTCAACTAGAAAAATGTGGCTGAAGGATCCAAAAATCACCTGAAATTTACACCTAAAAGCAGTCCTTAGTAATCGGAGGGCTAGTAGACTCAAAATGATGGAGCAAATGTAGAGAGCTCTGTACAGCAGTTGAAAAGTTGTTGGTTAGAATTACAATTATCATACTTCCATGTAACTGCTCTTAAGCGGCCTTTTGAGAAATTTCGAAATTTTTGGCACTAACTTTCTTGATTGCCCAATGCAGATAACTGATTTGAAGAGGGTTGCTTTGTAACCGCTGAAGGGATTTTCAGCCGAGATCCTCCTCTAATTTGTGGTCTGCGTTTTGATGTCTTCTCCGGCAAATGGAAAGACTTACAATTTATACTAAGTCGCCTCCGAACGGATGATGGTTTTTTATGAGGAGGGAATAAAGCTCCTCATAAATAAATGATTTGATAGCGAAGAATATTATAACCTATCCACAGTTCTGCCCTTTCAGCGGCAGCCACTCTGCGCACACCAAACTAATATAATTTAGTTTATTTAATTTTTATTTAATTTTTCTTCTTTTCAACCAAATTTGTGAAGAAAAAACTCTGTTCCTCATATTTAATAGCTAAAAACATAAAGCAATTACTTAATTCCTTACAATTTGTAAATTATCTTGATGGAGGGCAGACATTTATTTCCATGGAAAAATAAGGTTAGAAAAGAACATGAAAAAAACTCTATCAAATTCAAGGCAGCTTACTTAAATAAGCCAAAGAAGTCCAAAGTCTACCGAGTCTTTTATGAAAATTTAATAGCACAACAACAACAGCAGAACTATACTGCTTAGACTTAACAGCAAATAAAAAAGGAGAAAATAACAATTTAAACCAATTTTCACCAGCAGCACTTTAAATATTTATATATGTATACCATATATAAGCATATGAAAATATTCGCTGAAGCAACAGTTTGCTTAGGTATTTTTTTTTTTAGAATTTCCACCCGCACATTCCGAAAACTTTTCTATCTCCTATTTCACACACTTCGCCTTCGAGTGCTTTTACTTCAGCTGCGAACTCTGTTCTATTCAAATCCCATTTGCATCATTTTACACACTCAATTGAGTTACGCAGCTATTATTGAATGCGTTCGAGCGACATTTCTTATACTGCTGCTACTAGTATAGTACATATTTATTCACGCCTGAAAGTATGCAAAGTATTTTCGTAAATCGTATTTTATGTGCCACAAAAAAAAAGGTCTCTGAATGGGATGGGAAAAAATGTATTAGAATGTTAAAAAGAATCTAGACGGTTGCCCCGTGAGTCTGCAGTATTTACATATATATTCAACGCATAAAATTGTCCCTTCAAGCAAATAATACATGCAATTTAAATAAAAAATCCAAAATAACGGCAAAGAGTTGCCAGGAAAACCTGTAAACGGAAATTAAACAGCTCAAAAATCAACCACCCATAAATACAATAAATCTATGCATTAGAAATTTAGAAATATCTACACACAAATAAAATATACGTGTATGCACTCACATGCACATACATCTTCTAAACAAGCACTCACTACTACCTGAGGCTTGTTATGGAGGTCACTTCAAAAGTCAATCGTGCATTAATAAAGCTAAAAATTCAGTATTTAGTTTTCGATGATATCCCTTTCATTGCCATTGTCGACACTTCCG
>JAWMAG010000402.1:85000-157500 GCA_037013455.1 Ceratitis rosa | reverse complement strand
TATTTTATTATTATGAGAAGAGATACTGAATCGCTTTTGGTTATTTTAGTTATTTTAGTTACTTAATTTTTTTTCATTTCCTAGAATTATGAGGAGAAGTTAATTATATTGATTAGAAATTGTGTTATCCACAACAAAAATGTCTTTTTAGTGATTAGAGCATAGAAAATTTTTTCTACAGCAATTGTTACTTGTGTTTATGTTCGGTAATGTTTCTAAATGTTCTGAGTAATTTTTGTGAAGTTAGGCAATGGTATATTTCAATTTTTTTATCATTCAGTGTTTTTTATTTTTATTTTTACTATTATATATTTATAAAATAGTTAATTATCATTGTGAGAATGCATTATCAATCGCTTATAATTGTATTCCAATTTTTATATTATTTTTTAATTTCCTTCACATATAAAAACGACAATTCTTAAAACTTTGTTGTCCATAATTAAAGTGACTCTTCAGTGAATGGTATCGTGAAATCTTCCTTTTTTTAACCTTACACTTGTGCTTGTTTTCGAAAAATTTCAATGTGTTCTGGGTCACCATTTCCAAATTAATCACTTTGGTCTGTGACATGTTTTAGATTTTTGAAATTAATTTTTTTCTTTTACTTTTTTATTATTGTGAAAAGGGTTTGTTATGCTATTGTGAATATATTTTTCAACATTCTGTTATTATTTTTAAGAATATTTGGAAATATGAAATCAGCAGTTCTGGAAACTTCGTTGTAAATAACAAAACTGGCTCACCAGGGATTGCCATGATTAAAGATTTTTTCCAGAATTTTTCATGTCTCGACTAGAAAGATTCTAGGTCATATTAAATCTGTGTTTTAATAGCTTAAAATAACAAAAATGGTGCTATAATATAGCTTAAGGTTTATAGCTGGAAGTACTCATAATTTGTTTAATTTTTTTTTAAACTTCGCTCTATTTGTTAATACTGGTAGCTGTTGTAGTGAATTAAAAAATGTTTTAGATATCAAGTCAACTAAGCGAAATTTTAATACATTTGATAATAAAGTAATATCTTGCATCGTTCTAAAGTTACAATATATCTTCAGGAATATGTAATAGATCTCATAGTAATACTTAGTGAATTTAGGAGCAAATAGCTTCGCCAAAAAAAAAATTTAGCAAATAATTTACTACAGGATTACACAAGGAAAATTGAAATAAGTGTACTTTTTATGCCATTTTTAAATTTTCAATTTTTTTTACTGCAAATAAATTTTTAATTTTTAATGAAATTTACTTAACCTGTTTAAAAAAAATGGAATTCATCAATTTGGTATTTTAATTATTTATGTACGCAAACAAAAAAGTTGTTTAATCAAAATAAGTTTTTATTTAATTTTTCCTTTGATTTATATGCTCAATTACAGTTTTTTATTTATTTATTTTATTTGTTTGTTAATAAATTCTCGTTGATTGTTATTGATATTAGTATTCATATTGTACTTTGTATACATGTACAACCAATAAACTAAATAAATTCATATGAAAATATCTTTGTTGGTTTGTACTTAAAAAAAAAATGCATATTAAAAAAAAGTACGCTATTTATTTTACTTTTTTATGATTATTTTGCTGTTTTTGTTTTTTCTTTACACTACTAATTAAATTTATTGCCGACCACCGGCTGTGTTGATGGCGTAAGTGAAATTTTCCCACATTTGTACATTTGTATTTATTACAAGTGTTAACGCAGATTTATTTTCAACATTTTACAATAAATATTTGATTTTTACATGAGAGATTTTATTTGAAAACCAATAAGCGCGAATGATTTTTTAAACGTTGGAAAAATTAATTTTCTGCACCCAACAGGGCGTATGAGTAATATTGTATTTACCAATGTACAAAAAATATGAAAATAAATTGATGAAGCTATAACAATACAATTTATGGATGTCAGTAGTCAGTGAACTAAAAAAGAATAGGTTTTATAAATATTTTCGGCTAAAAAAAAAAAATTTTTTTTTGACAACTTTGGAAATTAAAAAATATATTACAAATTTTTTGGGCTGAAGATGAAAAAGACTCAAAAAAGTCGGCGGATTCGGGGAATATAAAAATCGTCATGTCAAAGAATATACATTAAAACCACTTAGATTATTGAAAAACATCCGGCCTAACTCAATGGGACTACATTTAAAGGGACGAAGTGGATAGACATCTATAAACAAATATATTTTTAAGTTTTTAAAAATGAAAATTCATCTTCGGAACTATAGAATAGCAGTGGAGGAAACAAATTTGATTTTTTATTGTATATTAGACAACCCGGTTACACATTGTTGTTGTTCTCTATAGTTTGTAAACCCTTCTTATACTAAAATTACACATCTAGCATACTTACCCACACTCGCATCCTAATCAAACCAATTTTTGTCAGTCACTTGATGGTGATCCTCTTTCTGGAAAGAAAGTACTCCATAAATTAATCTAGGTAAAAAGTTTCCTATGTACCAAATTTCCAGCAAATCGGTCTTTATCACCGTTCCGGGACTCAAAAGTGTTTCATTCATTTTTTTATATTTATTTCTATATAATTTACAAAGCTTTTTATATTTTCTTTTTTTATTTTATTTTCTTTATTATTTGGTTTGAAAAACGTAAAAAAGATATCATTCAAAGTATTATCCCTCGGAAGCCACTACTTTTTCCCATCTCTCTGGTAATTCAACATACAATCTCCAAAAAATAAGTTCTCTCTTTTCCCGGCCAACTATTGAGCCATTCTTCGATTTCTTCAAAATATCCAGACCAGTAACCCCCCAAACCGTATTGCATCCGCCAAAAAAGTCAATAATTGGAAGGAATAAGGTCTGAAGAATACGGCGAGCAGGGTAAGATCTTCCATTTCAGCATTTCCAGTTAGTTTTGGATTGCTACAGTCACGTTGGGCCGAGTGCGGTTATTTCGTAAAACCATTTTGTAATGCCTTTCGATCGTTTCTGACCCTTTTTAATGCAATGTACGGCTTAAAGGCATTCATTATAGTCAAAAACGTTTCGTATCAATGGTTTTGTCTGGTTTTAACCCATCTGATCACACTCCATCCAGAGCATGGTCTTTGCACCGTGGATGCTTTTCTTTGGCGTCAATGTGGACGTTGATAGAATAGATTCACTATGCTTGTTATATTTTTTTTTGTGTTATTATAGTATAACTACTTTTTATAGGAAGTCATGCTATAGTGGAAAAGTCCTTCTTTTCACGTCTTTGAAGAAGTAGTTCCTCGGTGAAAAATCGATTTTCGACATATCACGGCTGCAACTCGTTCATGAATATAAGCGAACGAAAATTGTTTACTGAGTCACTCGCAATAATTTTGTGGTGTCCGAAATAGCAGCTATAACTTCTACCTATTCTATCTATTGTTGTAATTTTTTCACTATTTCCAAAAAATATATGGTCTAAAACAGTTCCATTTTAACGAAATCCCAACAATAATTATTGTTCACAGATGTAAAATCTTTCCAATGAAGTAGGTAATTACTTTTAAAATCGGCCATTAATTTACAGGTGAAGCTGTCTTTTGTGAATGGCAAGAATCGTTTTATAAATTCTTATTATTTTTATAATATTTTTATATTATATTTTTTATAAAATTGCGCATAATTTCCTATATTATTTTTCTTATAATTCTTACATTCTCTTTTTTATAGTAATTATATATTTAATATAATTTTCGCATTAACATAATTTTTAAGTAAATAAATAAAATAAATTTGTAAAAATGATAAACAAATATTTCGCAATATTTTATGAAAATTTATTTTCATGTGATACATAAATTCTACTTAACAATAGTAATATTTTTTTCTTTTACCAAACACACCGTACGTCTGTTGTAGAGATTGCCCATGGCGCCTTGTGGTTTAAGCGGTAGCAAAAAAAGAAATTTAATTTTTTATTAGATTAATATAGCTACCAATTTTTATTTTTATTTTTGTTTTTATTTTTCCTATATGTTTTTAATATTTTTTCTTTTTCAATAACGTACCACAAACACCAATAAAATGCCAAGTGTAGCCATATTTTTTTTCCACACACACACATATGTATCAATGCCACGCGATGAAAACAAGTAACCGTCAACCAGCGAAGCTGAATAAACACGTGGAAAAACTGTTTATATATACATATACATATGTGTGTATATAGCGGTTAAAAAAAAACTAAAGTAAAGAAAAGCAAATTGGATAAACTTGCCTCTCACAAAAAAAAAAAAATAAATAAATAAAAAATACCAAAAAATTTTATATGCGCAAAGGCTTTAATAAAGGAAAAAAATAAATGAAATTTGTGCGGGTGCATATAACTAGCTGAATGTTTGTATGTATGTGTACATATTGAGCCGAAAACCGCATATGGACAGAAATACGTATATTTGTAACCAATGCAAAATCTACATTGAAGCAACCACTAAACGTTTTTTCTGCACACACAACGTGGTCAACATCACACACACACATACATACACACGTACCACCGAACATAACAAAGGGTAGCAGAGAGCACAGGAAAAACTCTCGGAAAATCGAAGCAAATAAATCAAAGTGGCATTTTTGGCGCTTACACACGTCGACTTGTCGTTCCGGCATGGCAAGCATGGGCGGCTTGCGAGTAAGTAACCAAACTAAACATGAAAATATTTAAGTGAAACTTAAGCACGTGGGTGTGTGGGCACAAAACAAATGGTTAAAGATTTAGCGCGCGTTTGAGGTTCATGCTCTTCCCTTACATCCTTCTACACTATTCGATATTTTAAGCAGGCAGTTAACCTGAAAAAAGGTTAACTAAATTGGTTTTCAATTACTCCAAATGGGTTAAGATGAGCGAATTACCGCTAATGAGTTCTAAAAGATTTTCCAATAATCGTGAACTAGTTCTTAAGTAGACAAGAACTAGTTATATTCTCAAAATTACTTCGATTAATGCTTAAAACTAGTTCTTAAACTGAAATTTTAGTGGATTAGTGCAAAACTAGTATTAATATAGCGCTGAAATATGGTCCTTACTCCGTCCTAAACTAGTTACCAAGAAGTTAAGTTCATATTACTTTCAAAATATGTCTTGATCTCCTTTTCAGGCGTGAGCGAAATCATTGCTAATCGGATTTTTTTCTAAATCAGAAAACCAGTTATGTTTCTGACCATTAAAACTAGTCCTAAACTAATACTCTGTTATTATTGTAAATGTGGAAGTTGTCCTAAACTAGTTACGAATTAGTTCATAAATACGCGCTTGATAATTATGGTTCTAAAATGGTTCTGAAAAAATTATTGCCATTATAATATATTGCTTTACTAACTAGTTTTGTACCAGTCTTCATTAATTAGTTTCAAACTAGTCTGAAAAAGGTTACGAGATTACTTAAAATTTTTTTTTTACATTATTATTAATATTATTACTGGTAGTTTTTAGTAACCAAAAATTGTTTTGCACATCAAATAATCACCATTAAGTGCTAAAAAATTTCATTTAAGCGCCTAAAATCACACTACTGCCACCAATTTTTGCTTCTCTTTCACCGTCAGCTTCAGAATTCTCAAGTATCTTTCAGCTGCAAGTTCGCGATGAGATTTTTAGCAAATAAAACTCGAAATGTGTCAGAAACAGTTAAATTGCCAAATGAGCCATCCACCGCTAACTGTTAACAATTACGATGGCAGATATAGATGCTTAGGAGTCTTTGCCAAATTGCTGAGAACTGGTATATTTTTAATTGTCGTCCATTACATTTTCAGTCACATTTTCGGTGCTGGGGCAGATGGATATTAATGACGTTATTTAAAAATTTTATTTGATTATATATATATATACCTATATATAATTCGCGCTTTGAAATCGCTGAAGCGATTTTCGGACGATCTCCTCCTCCAATTTGTGGTTTTGCGTTTTGATGTTTTTCCAACAAATGGAGGGGCCTACAGTTTATACTAAGCCGCCTCCGAACGGCTGATGTTTTTTTTTTAATGAGGAGCTTTATTTCATGTCCGAAGTACACTCAGAGTGGTAGACATTCCCTGCAGAGGGGCGACCGCAATTAGAAAATTTAACTTAATTTTTTATTTAAATTAACTTTCCTTAACTTTTGGATGTTGGTGGCACCGGGATTTGTACCCGAGCCTTCCGAAAGTCAATACGCAATGCTAACCACTGAAAAATGTGGTGCGAAATGTTTGATAACAAATAAAAAACATAAAATTTTGATGTACTAAAAATTTGTACTAAACCGCTAAATTAAAAATTTTGTTCTAAAACTTTGGTGCTAAAATTTGTGTGCTAAAAATTTGCTTCTAAAACTTTGGTGCTAAAAGCTTTGTTCTAAAATGCCTGTACTAAAAATGTTGTTCTAAATTTTTTTTCCTAAAATGTTGTTCTAAAACTATGGTACGCAAAATTTCGTACTAAAAAGTTTGTTCTAAGAATTAAACAATAAAGTGTGCACCAAAAGTTTTAATTAGAAATATTGTGCTAAAAATTTTAATAAAAAAATTTACTAAAAATATTGATACATTGACATTCTATTAAAATTCTTGCGCGAAAAACATTGCACAAAAATATTGTATTCAAAATGTTGTACTTGAAATTATGTTTCACAAGTTTAGTTCTACAAAAAATTTTGTTCTAGAAATTTTCCACCACAATAAATTTTCAGCTTTTCGGTATCTTTTTTCAATTAAGCTTTTTGTGTAAAAATTTCCCTATTTATAATTTTAGGTGTCTCGTTTATTTTAGGCAATATTATAAATAAATTTCGCTATACATTTTTCGTACTAAAATGTTTAGTAAAAATAATGCAGCGCATGTTTGGTCTAAAGTTATTGAGAGTAGTTAGCAGATGAAACCATATTAATTTGTACTAAAAATTGTGTACTAAAAGTTTTGTGCATAAAATTGTGTACTAAAAGTTTTGGTTTTAAATCTATAGTTCTAAACATTTTTCACCAATAGTTACGTATAAAAAATTATGTTCAAAGTTCTTAGCACTAAACACTGTGTTCTAAAAATTAAGTACTAAATTTTGAATCTTGAAAATTTTGTGCTTAAACTTGTGCTTCACAAGGCTTTTTATAATTGTTTTTTTTTTTTTTTTTGAAAGTTTTGTAATAAAAATTTTGTACTAAACACATTGTACTAAAAATTGCTTTGTTCTAATTTCTATTCTGACTTTTCTAACTTTTTCTACATTTACTAGGCATATGTATGTAAAAGCCGTTCTCGCTCTTCATACCCCAAAAACAAAAAAAAAAAAAAAGAAAAAACAAAAATATCCAATGGTCACGGTCGCCTCGAGCCGCGTAAAATGTAATATGCTTTTGGGCACACACATTGAGCAAACAACACGGCGAGCTAACTTTGAAAGTTTGAAATTTGAGACACGTAAAAGCATTTTACAATTTTAATATTTCAAGTCCTCAAAGAGCGACGGCATGACAGGCGCAAAAAAGTAGAAAAAAAAAAACTAAACTAAAATTACTAAGACGTTGCACCATATATGTCTGTATATATGTACATAAATAAAGCTGCAAGGACATTCAAGAATATGAAGATTGAGTGAAGAAGAAGGAAGTCTGTCAGTGTGTAAATCTATGTAAGTGTGTGTGTTTGTTAGCGAAAATTGTCTTCTGCTGTAATATCAAAGTGTTTGCCAGTGGCGCTTAGTGTAAACATATATATGATTGTGTATATATGTATCCCACAGCAAAACAACTACTATTCTTTGGAAATATATACATACGTATATATGTGTATGTGTGACAATTTGTGGCTACAATGAAAATGAAATAATGCCGTCTGTGGAGAGGTAAGCACGTTTGCGCTCTCGTTTCTGGCTGCTTGTGGCATTGGCGTAGGCGTTAGGCCGTTGGTTGTTGGTATCGGTGACTTGTTTTGCTGTTGAAAAATAATATACACAATATTTTCCATTGTTGACATTGTAATTTTGTCTAATTGCCAAGGTTGCGAACAGGACGAGACAACAATGGCGCTCATATGCGCCTATGCATAGGTCAATTGGATAATAAGGAGAGTAGAAAAATATATGGCTGTCAATGTGAGAACATTCCTTCGTTTGAGTTAGAGGTGAGAAAGCACAAATATTTGCCCTCAAGACCTTAAGGAAAGGTAAAAACTGCAAAAATTTAAACAAAGAATGAAATTAAATTTAAACTAAATAAGAATAAAAGCAAGAAAAAATATACAAAAAAAATACAAAAATAGAAAATAAAATAATATAAAATGGAATAAAATTAAAAAAAAAAAAATCAAATTAAGTACCATAAACTAAAATAAAATCAACAAAAATGAAACAAAATGAAATAGAATAAAATAAAATAAAATTAAATAAAATAAAATAAATTAAAGTAAAATAAAATAAAAGAAAACAAAATGAAATAAAATAAAATAAGATAAGATAAAATGAAATTAACAAAAAAATAAAATAAATTAAAGTAAACTAAAATAAAATAAAACAAAATGAAATAAAATAAAATAAATAAAATGAAATAAAATAAACAAAAATAAAATAAATTAAATTAATAATAAAATAAAATAAAATAAATAAAATAAAACAAAATAAAATAAAATACCATAAACTAAAATAAAATAAACAAAAATAAAACAAAATGAAATAGAATAAAATAAATAAAATAATATAAAATAAAATAAAATGGAACAAAGTAAAATAAAATAAATTATGATAAAATAAAATAAAATAAATGAATTAAAATCAAATAAAAGAAAACAAAATAAAATAAAATGAACTAAAATAATATAAAATAAAATAAATGAAATTAAAATAATGTAAAATGGAATAAAATTAAAAAAAAAAAATTAAGTACCATAAACTAAAATAAAATCAACAAAAATGAAACAAAATGAAATAGAATAAAACAAAATTAAATAAAATAAAATAAAATAAAATAAAATAAAATAAAATAAAATAAAATAAAATAAAATAAAATAAAATAAAATAAAATAAAATAAAATAAAATAAAATAAAATAAAATAAAATAAAATAAAATAAAATAAAATAAAATAAAATAAAATAAAATAAAATAAAATAAAATAAAATAAAATAAAATAAAATAAAATAAAATAAAATAAAATAAAATAAAATAAAATAAAATAAAATAAAATAAAATAAAATAAAATAAAATAAAATAAAATAAAATAAAATAAAATAAAATAAAATAAAATAAAATAAAATAAAATAAAATAAAATAAAATTAAATAAAATAAAATAAAATAAAGTAAAATAAAATAAAATAAAAAAAATAAAATAAAATAAAATAGAATAAAATAAAATAAAATAAAATAAAAAAAAAATAAAATAAAATAAAATAAAATAAAATAAAATAAAATAAAATAAAATAAAATAAAATAAAATCAAATAAAATAAAATAAAATAAAATAAAATAAAATAAAATAAAATTTGTATGAAATATAATAGAACACCAAAAAGGTGTACGGAATAAAATTAATTAAGAAAAACAAAATAAAATAAAAAAGATAAAGAAGGATAGAATGAAGTAAACTAAGTTTAAAAGTTTCATTTTAGCTACCATACATTATGCTTATAATGAATATGTTTGACATTGTTTTTTAAAGATTTTCCAGCGTTTTGATTTTTGATCCCCTGAAGATGCTAAAATATTTGGCGAAACGTGGGGCAAAAAGTGGAATAAATTTGTTTTATTTGTACTGACTAAACCAGATCAGCTAAGCTAAATTATTTGAACTGATCGCTTAACAAAAATTAAGTTTATTTAAATTTCAGAAGAAACATAAAATAAAATTAAATAAATTAAAATTAAATAAAACACCAAAAAGAGACTTTTCAATATTTTTCCACTAATAAACTTTTCAAAAATGTTGCTTAAATATTTCTGGCACAATGACTTCAACAGTTTAGGTTTTTCCTTTAAAACTTTGCAAATCAAATCAAACATTCATATGTTATTTTTTTTATCACGAAAGCTTTTCTACTCTCAACATTTTCAGTCCTTTCACAACCAAATCGTCTTAACATCACCCACGCCATCTGCAACATCATTTTGGCATTCACCACCACCATCACCACCACTACCAAATCACTCCTTTGACCATACAAATCAGTGGATTGACGCAGCGAGCGCGTGTCAGTATCATAAGCTGCCTGCCGCCTTTTTATGCGTTGTTGCGAATGTAAGTCACTCAAAAATCACCGTCATAATGACAGTTCCAGCTGCGGGCATTACATTGCATTGTGTGTGTGTGTGTGTGAGTACGTGTGCATTTGTGTGCGTCAGCGCTGCAAATGAACCAAAAATATGCGCCACAAACAAACAGAGGGAAATATAAATGACATGCAAAATAACAGATATAATGTGACAACAACAACAACAAAGAATGGTAAGCAAAGAATTCGTGCAAAGAATGTACATACTCGTATATCTGTGTGTATGGTATGTGCATATGAATGCTGCTTTTGAATGCTTAGAATTCTCAAGAGAAATCAAAGCTGAAAGCACAATTGAAGCGGAATATAAAAATCGTCAAAAATTTTCATGTATTTTTATCGCTTATTTTTTGGAGATTTCGCTAAATATCTCTCTTTTATGAGGCAAAAAAAAAAAAAAAAATAATAATAATAATGAATGAAAATCACGCGAAAAGAAGAAAAAAAATAAATAAAAATACGTGCTTTACCGTTAAATGAAGTTTATTAAACGGAAAGGGAAACATTTTCTCATTTCTTTTTATTTTTTTGTACGCATTTTCCTCTTGTCAAAAATGTGTACATTAATAAAATAAATATAGCTTTTGGCAGAAAGCAATGTTGTTTGTTGTCAAAAGTGTTGTCAGCAGAGATTTGCGTTATTCATAATATCAGCCCCAAGTGGTCGGTGGTTGTGGCAGGTGGGCGGCCGCCAACTGCGCCTTACTTTACCTTCCATACCATATCTTACTTTACAAAGGAGAAAAGTTTGAATTCATTCGTTTACATTTTTCTCGCTTTTGTTGTGTTGGACTTTTATCAAAAATATCAAATTTCTCTTTGCCCAACCTCATGAGTCTCCATTTTTTATTTATTATATTTCCAAGCAAATTTTGCTTGAAGGTGATGAGTGACCATTGAGTTATTTATCATTATCGCCTTTGGACATAAATTACATAAAAAATTTTCAATTTATTTTATATATTTATCTTGAGTATATATACATTTTCAAAATTTAATAAATAATTAGGGTATTCACAAGGTGTCATATCGTCATATTGTTTTATTTTTTTGAGACTATCATATAAACACGGTTGTTGTATCCCATGCAAAATTGAAATACGACAAATACAGCATAGCGAGGTATGGTTTTTGAGCTGTGCTATTCCGTAAGCTGTATCTGTTTACTTTTTTATTGTTGCCGTTTAAGTGTCTAAAATAAATAAATTAAATAAATTTCATTAATTCACGATATGTGATTGCAAACGATTTTATTGTAGCGTAAATCCAATATGACATACAACAATTAGTTTTTTGATACTTTTATAGTAAGAAATTTTTTATGAGATTAGCATGGAAATTTGTTGATGAAATTCTTCACTAAAGTTTTTGAAAGATTTCGTTGTTATTTTTACATGTCACATTTGAATTCTTTAGTGCAAATTTACTGATACATGATTTAAAATATATAAATTTTTATGATTAATTAAAACATACAATACTAAATTTATAGTTATATTTCTCTCTTATTTCAACACAAAATTTAGTATATCTGACCAAAATTTTAATTGGGCATTTTTAGTACACATTTTAGTGATTAAAATTTCATAAAAAACTTTTATTAATAAAATTTGCATTACAAAATTTTAGCACTAAATTTTTCATGAAAAAACTACTTAGACTAAATTTCTCAAGATTATAGTTTAGTACAAAATATTTCTATTATTTTAGTATTATATTTGTTTTCGTTTTTCGTTTCGTACAAAAATATTTTCATTGCACATTTTTACAATAGTACACATTTTAGTGCTTGAAATTTCATAAAAAGTTTAGTTAATAAAATTTCCAATACAAATTATTAATACTAAACTTTTCATGAAAAACTATTTAGACTAAGTTTCTCATGATTATTGTTTAAATATTTTATAATTTGTTTACAGATATTTTGCAATAAAATTTTTTAGTATTAAATTTCTAATGACAATTTTTTTGTACTGAAATATTCTTTAAAAATTTTTGTTATTAAATTTCTCTTAATTAAACTTTTAGTACTAAATAAATTTTTTTAAGTAAAACCATAACGTTGAATTCTCAGTAATAATTTTTTCAATACTTAATTTGAAGAGATTAGATAAGTAATAATATATTTGTAGTACTAAAAAATTTTAGTACTAAATTTTTCATGACTAAATTTTAGTGCTAAAATTTTTTGAATAATTTTTTTAGTACTAAATTTGTAGAACTTTTAGTTTTTCATTGTACTATATATAGTTTCTTGTACTAAATTTTTCATGATTTTTCCAACCAAGAGAGCACTTGTTATCCCATCGACAGCGACATCTACCTATCTGCCTTTGAATGCAAGGACAGGTCAAAAGTTTTTATTGTGACCTTTTCACTGTCACCATATTTTATAATAAAAATAACAAATTATTCGGTTATTTTTAAAAAGTGTTAAAAGTATTTAGTACAAAGTTTTTGAGAAAAAATTTTAAAAACCCTAATATTTCGTAAAATATTTTGGTCCTCCATTTTTAATAAATATTTTTAGTACACATTATTTGAAAATAATTTTTTAGTACTAAATTTTTAGTACTAAATTTTTAGTACTAAATTTTTAGTACTAAATTTTTAGTACTAAATTTTTAGCACACAATCTTTATACAAATTATTTAGTACACAATTTCTGCAGAAATAAATTGAGTACAGATTTAGCACAAAATATTTAGTACATATTTAGTACAATATTTTTGGCAGATATTTTTAGTACACATTTTTCGATGAGTATGGTACAACATTTTTATTACATATTTTTGGTACATATTTTTAGTACATATCTTTAATATGCAATGTTCAAGAATAATATGTTTGTACATTTTTTCCAAACATTTGTATATTTTGCTTAAGTTCTTACAACACAATAAAAGAGAGTAGCAACTGAAAGCAAAAAACCTAAATATAAGGAAATTAATTAATCAAATTGTTATAATAATAAATATATAGTAGAGTTAAAAATATATTCTATTATATTATATTTATCAAAGTGTTAAAGCTACATAAATTCACAAATTTTAAATCTATTTCCCTCGCCTAAAAATATGCAATACCCACCTTTCTAAATGCCTTTCGAGGCTATTTATGCACTTATAGTATTAACGTTGAGCGAGTTGAATTGAATTTCCGCATTGAAAGGCATGTACGCTTGCTTCCTGCTTCCGGGACTCAAAGGATACGTGACTGGAAGCAACATTTTTGCGATTTTTTATTTTGATGAATAAAAAAAAAAAACGAAACGCGTAATGCAAAGTGAAAAGAGTACGAAGAAACAAAATGCGCACGTAAAGGAAAAAAATATTAAAAAAGAATTTCGAATATTGTCGGTACGCAAAAAAAGTGCAAAAAGTGGTAGAAGCGTAATCTGCCAGTGGGCAAAAAATAGTGAGGTGCAAAGCAACAGACTGTGCTGAGCAGTAAAGTAGGCAGAAAAACAGGCTTAGATGAGTATGTATCCATTTTTTACACGCACACACAACTACAACAACTGCAATGTTTGCATCTGCAACGGCAAACTCTTGAGGGTAGAAATTCGAAAACACACATACACACACACAGCCGAGCGCATATGTGTGCGTTCAACCGAAAGTACCTCTCAAGGATAACAATAAATGCGGTTGGAAAAAACATGCAGTTTAAGCACCGCAGCATTTAGGGGAGCCACGAAATGAAATGGTGAAAGTGGACAGCTGAGTGTTTATTATTAACAGCCGCGAGTCGAGCAGGAAGTGAGCGGGCGATGCGCGTAAATTGTATGCAGCGGTGCTGAGAAAAAATTGTGACAGCTGCCAAGCATGTCGTGATTGTCTAGAAATAGTTGGCACACACATTTGTTGCAAACAAAGTAGTTAAAAAAGTTGAGGGGTACATAAGCGTACCCCTTCAATGCAGTGCGAGTTTTGGTGTTCATCATACGCCGTGTTGCACAGTAATTGCGGATTTTTTCAACGTTGAGTTGTCAAAGAGCATTAGAGAGCGAGGGCAATAGAAAAAACATTGTTGCAGTAGCATGGTTATGCAGTATAACATCACATATTCAATTACTTTGTTATGATATATATATATACGTATATGCATATATTGTGTATATATTGCATTAAAGTTCTCCTGCAGGCAAAAATTCCTATTTCGAAACCAGTAATTAAATTTTTAGCACGAAGTATTTTTTTTTGCTGAAATGATCTTAAAATCTACTTATGGAGAGATTATCAAAAATTATTATTATCAAAATCAAAAAAAAAAAAAAAAAAATTCTTGACATAAATATATATAATATTAAATTGCTTTAACTACTGTGCTAAAATTTTTTAAATAAAATTTTAATATTTAGCATAATAAATATGTTTTGTTCCTAAAATAGTATGCCAAAAATATCAAACAACAAAAAAATTTAAATTAAAAAAAATGTACTAAAAATTTTGTACTAATCATAGTTGACCTAAAACAATTTATTAAAAAGTTTTAAAAAGTTTTAAAAAGTACTAAAAATACTTTAGCAAACAATTGTGTACTAAATTGCTACTAAAAATCTTAATGATAAGTTCTGGACTGAAAATATACTAAAAAGCTTAGTAAAAAAAGTTGTGCTAAGAATATTTCGATAATGAAAATTTGTACTAAAAATATTTTAATAGAAATGTGGTAATAATAATTATTTTCTAAAAATATTTTAGTAAAAAAAAGTGCTAAAAGTGTTTTAATGATGAAAAATTGTACTAAAAATATTTTAATAAGAGTGTGGTACTAAAAACTATTTGCTAAAAGTATTTCAATAGAAAGCTTTATAATATTGTACTAAAAACTCTGTACTAAAAACGCTGCGCTAGAAATGCTCCACTGTAAATGATATACTTAAAGAATATTTCAATAAAAAATATTTCATAGTATCAGAGTTTGAGAAACTTTAATGGAAATCCGAGAATGTTGTACTAAAGATTTTTTACAAAATATTTTGCAGTAAAAAACTTATATTTTTCTTAACATTAAATAAAATTTTCATAGCTAAGTTTTTTGGGAAAATTTTATAAAAAGAAGCTCTAAAAAAATTTGTTTTAAAATTTAGAAATGCGTATGCTTAGAATAAAAATTCATAATCTGAAGTAAAAGCATTTTTTTAATATTTTCTATCATCTGTTGTTTTAATATTATATATTTTTGAAAAAACTTAAAACCAAATTGACCTTTACACCTTTGTAAATAATTTCCATCCACAGAGAGAACAGCTTGGCAATGATTTAAAAATGCAGACGCACTAACACAGAGTTGCATTTATAACATGCATATAAATGGATATGTGAGAATTTTTTGTAGAGTGATTTAAACCTTTGACCCCGTTGTTCATTGACACAGTCGGACAAGTGCGCAAAGTGCTAGAAAAATGGTGAGAGCGAAACGGCGAAAAAAGCATATGTAGAGGAATATATGTATATGAAAAAGAAATGGATATAAAATTAAAAAAAAAACGTATAAAGATATATAAATACATATGCATATATATGTTTAGTTGTAGGCCTACAAAGTCTAAACATATGCTTTTTGACCCTTTCATTGCCAGCGACGCGGCAAAATGACTGACAAACTGACAATGAATGGCAAACGACGAACGGCTTTTTCAACTCTGCAACACTACTCGTACATATACACATATATTTTTGTATACATATTTACATGCACAGTAGGGTAAGCGCTTTAATTTTTTTTTAAACTGCAGTTAAAATATATTTTTAGTATATATTTACATAAATAAGTTATAAAATTGTACTTATTTATTTTAATTTAATTTTCTATTATATAAAGTGTTTTAATTAATTTTTATTCATATGATTTTATTCGTTTCATTTTTATATTTAATAACTTTCTTAATTTATTCTGTTATTTAAAACTTTAATTAAATTTATTATTACTTCAAATTAGATTAATTTTTTTTGTTTATTTTAGATTATTTAATACAATTATATAACATTCTATTTAGGTTTGTTTATTTTTAATTTTATAATTTTTTTTACTTATTTTATTTTTTTATTTTATTTTATTTTATTATCTTCTATTTTATTTTATATTAAATTATTTTATTTTTCTTTATTTTATCTTAATTTATTTAATTTAATTTTCTTAAATATATTTTCTTTTAATTCGTTCAATTTAGTTTAATTTAATTTTATTCAATTTATTTTATTTTAATTTTCTTTATTAAATTCAGAATTAATTTAGATTATATTAATTAAATTTAGCTTTATTTTATTTTAATTAGTTTTATATTATTTTATTCAATTTAATATAAATTAATTTAATTTAATTTAATTTTAATTTTTATTTTTATTTTTATTTTTTTTTTTATTTTTATTTTCATTTATTATTTAATTAGACCACCCTATTCATTGCAAAGCCCTTACACATCGTTAGTTAAACTTTCGAAATGGCCATTTGTTTGCTCGTAGTTACACCACAATGCAACTAAACATAAAACAACAACATCAAATTACAAACTAGAAATTTTTTCCTGAACTAAGTATAAACTAGAAAGCTTATGTTAACCCATGTAACCGTTTGTTGTCACAATAATCTCTTACAAAGAACCATACAAAATGCAGTGAGCAATGCAGGAGTATAAGTGAGTAGTGTAAAAGTTTGGTTTGTGTATGTGTGGCCGTGTATTTGTCTGCTTGTCGGTTGAAATTAATGCCAGCATTTCTAACTGTGAATGGGTCAGTTGGTGGTTAACAATCTTTTGGTATAATTTTCTGGATAGTTTGCCTTTGGAGTGCATGTGTGCGTATTTGTATAAGGGTGATGGCCTACTGATGTAACGAATATATACATATATGGTTGAAAATATTTGCACTCTTAATTAAGTGGTTTGGCCAAATGTGGTCAAGAGAGAGCTCTCAGTTTATTATTATTAACCTACAAAGTTTAAATAATTATACACTAAAAATAAAAGAGGTTTAAAAATCAAAGAAAAATGTAATATTATTTTATTTAATTTAATGTTTTTTGTTTTTTTTTTTTAATAATAGTATTTTCTTATATTTTATTTGATTGAATTTATTTTTTGATTTTATATTTATTTTATTATTATTTTTATTTTAAATTTATTGTAATTGCTTAACATCATCTATTTTTTTTCTTTTATTTTAATTTCTTTATTTTAGTTTATCTTTTTTGTATTTTATTTTGTTTTAATTTAATTGATTTTTATTTATTTTATTTTATTTGTTTTTCACTTTATTCAACTTGTAATATTATAATATTTAATTTAATTTAAGTTAATTTAATATAATTTAATTTTTTTCTTTTATTGATTTTAATTGATTTTATGTTTTTTTTTATATAACTTTTTTTCTTCTATTGATTTTAATTGATCTTATGTTTTTTTTTATATAACTAAATTTTTTTGTTTTATTTCATTTTATTTTATTTTATTTATTCTATTTAATTTAATTTAATTTCCTTTTCTTTTCTTTTATTTTCTTTTAATTTCTTTATTTTAGTTTATCTTTTTTTATTTTGTTTTAATTTAATTGATTTTTATTTATTTTATATTATTTGTGTTTCACTTTTTTCAACTATTAATATTATGATTTTTTATTTAATATAATTTGGTTTAATTTTTTTGTCTTTAAATTTTTTTCTTTTAATTTTTTTTACTGATTTTTATGTTTTTTTATTTAAACTAATTTTTTTGTTCTATTTCATTTTATTTTATTTTATTTATTCTATTTAATTTAATTTAATTTCTTTTTCTTTTATTTTAATTTCTGTATTTTAGTTTATTTTTTTTTATTTTATTTTGTTTTAATTTAATTCATTTTTATTTATTTTATTTTATTTGTTTTTTCACTTTATTCAACTATTAATATTATGATTTTTTAGTTAATTTAATTTATTTTAAATATTTTCTTTTAATTTATTTTAGTTGATTTTTATTTGTATTTATTGTATTTTATATTATGATTATTTTTATTGGATTTTGCTTTATTCAATTATTAATTTATATTATTTTATGATATTTTATTTAATTTAAATTATTTAGTTTTGATTTTTTTTTATTACATATTATTTTTTTTTTGTTTTATTTTTTTTATTTATTTATTCAATTTTATTTAATACAATATAACTATTTCAAGCATTATTTTGCTGAAATAGTTACCTTTTTTGTTCCTACAGTTTTTGTTATTAATTTAAATCCACTTGAAATTTTTTATTTCTGTGGCGCTTGAACAATCCTTTTGCGCGCTTTGCATATCCTTCAGTACAATCGCTCGCAATCCTCAAGCTCACATTGCCGCGCTGCACAGTCTTTTATGTCTGCATTGTGTAGGCGTGTGTGTGTGTGTGTCTGTGGGCCATTGTTTAATTGAATTTTTTCATCGCCTTTTACTATCTCATCCACTTTTCAGCGCTTTTCATCTGAGCATCTTAGTTTCTTTCAACAATTGTTTCTCTTAATTCTCGCTTTATTTTCGCTTTTAATTTCGTCTTGATACCTTATTCCTTTTTGTGTTCTTGGTCGCCTACGAGCATGTCTGCGTTGATGCCTTTTGCTTTTTAATCTGCTTGCCACAGTTTATTTGCAGCGTTCTTCTGTCGGTTTGTTATTTCTCTTTTTATTTTATTTTTTATATTCGGATATTCTTCTCTGCAGGTTTTATTTCGTTGTGGTTTTTTTTTTTACATTTTCACTTTACTTTGTCGCACATTTTCATTAAATTTTTAATTTCTCACAACTTTTTAAGAACCGCTGAATTGCAGATTATTTACATTGAAGTTGGTTGCGGTTGGCTGGCATGTTTCGTGGGCTATAAAGTGTTTGAAGATCATTAAAATGAGTTTTATATTATTTTTTCTTTCGAAACGGGCGTGGAGTGAAGAGGCTTAAATATAGGTATAACATATGCTTTTTAGGAGAAATTTGTTTAAATTTTGTGAAATAAATATATGAATATACTTTTGTGCCCAAAATATTCCGAAAAGTTTAAAAATGTTGTTAACTAAAACTTTCGCTTGACATAAAATATGGCTTGACAAAAATTTGCAATGTAAAGTATTTTTGTGCGGGGAATGTTTCAGATAAAAGGCAAATGATTATGAAATAGTGTATGCCAAAAAATTATGCTTGACATAAAGTATGGCTTAACAATATATTGGAAATTTAAGGTATTACTAGACATTTTTACATAAAATTTCTTTAATATTTCGGCAAGGTGATAATAAGAGTGGTTTGTTTCTAAGTTATCGTTAGGCATAAAAAATGTGTAGATAAAATAAATATAATTTGAAAGAAAATACTATTCAGAATTTTCGAGTTCGTGTTATTTACATGTTAACATAGTATATTGCTGAGACAAATTATTTTTAAATAAAACATTGTTATTTTAATAAAAATACAGGGAGAAATGAAATTAATGGAAAATATTGCTTGACATAATTTATGGCTGCACATAAATTATTGCTGAACATGCAATATTGTTTAACATAAATTATGTCTTAGAAGTAAAATGACAAAACTAACTTTCTTCTAAAAGAAAGGAAAAATATTTGAAGACATTAAAAAATGGCTAAACATTAGTTAGAAGTTGAAAACACACATATGTTCATATGTAAATAAAATTTCCTTGCCATAAAATGTTTGCAGACTGTGTTTATGGCCAAGCAAAAAATATCATTAGATGTAAATTTAATATAAAATATTTTTCCACATAAATTACATATGGCTTGACTACAAAATATTGTAAGACATAGAATATAGGTATATGATTTATGCGTAAAACAAGCATTGCAAGACATCAAAATAATCTAAAATACTGCGTAACATAAATTATGGCCGAACAGAAATTGTTGCTATACGAAAAAAAACATTGCCCAAAAAAATTATGGCAAGACAAAAAATGGCTAGACATAAAATATGGTTCGACATAAAAAATGCTTTACTTAGAATTTGTGTAGGAAAAATATTTTGAAAAAAAAATGCTGAAATTTTTGTGGAGTTTTAAGATATTATTTTTTGTATTTCTCTTAGTACTAAATTCGGTGTAAAAATATTTCAACTAAGTTTTGTAATAAATTTATTTACAGAATACTTACAAAATACTCAAATAAATATTTTCATTTATTTTCTGCATATTTACAGTTACAATTAACGCCTTTTGTGTGCCATTTCTCAGTCAATTACCATACACACACACACACTTATTTAGTACTAAATTTTTGATACCACAAGTTATTTATTTTGGCAATTACAATTACTGCAAATTTCTTATGTAAATATTAAGTTTTTCTTTTTATATACATATATATATGTATGTATGTAAACAATCAAAATTGACTTTAAAGCAAATACTTACATATACTCGTATACATACGTGTACATATTTATAAACAATGAGATGAGTTTAGAAAAAGAAGAAAGCACAAAGTCATTATTTAAACATTGCTGGCAGGCATACATATATACAAACACACGCTTATATGTACATATTTACATACCCACAATTGCACTAAGCAAACATCTGTGTGGTGTACAATAAAGTTTTCTCACAAGACAAACTTTTGTTGTTGCATTTTACACCAGCATGCATACATATAAGCAGTCCTATTTCCGTTACAAGCTGTCGGCAATTATATATATCCATATACATTTGTCGATATGTATGCATTTCTATGTATTTTGTCGAAGCAGCAACTCTGTTTAGTTTCAATTAAAACTTGCGTCATGCAGGCATAACAATTTGTTGCTTGTTTAGTGGTTAAACACACACGCATACGTCTTATATATATATATATGTATATACATATATGCATATTGCACTTAAAGGCAAATGCGTTTATCACGTGCAACTTTGCAATACATATATATACTTGAGTATCTAAAGTGTAATATTTAGTCAGTGTAATTTTTGTGGCCTCCAGTTGCAAGAGAGCGAAAAGAAGAGGGAGGGAAAAGGTGAGAAAAAAGCAAGCAAGTGATTGCTGAACAAATCTCGGAGTGAAAAATTTGGGAAGATAATTATAGTAACCTTTTCTAATAACTTTTTACTTAATTTTAAATTTAAAAATTTCATTTAGTTTTATTAAAAATAATAAAATTAAGTAAGTTTTATTTCTTTCTCATTAAAAATATGAA
This sequence comes from Ceratitis rosa, assembly GCA_037013455.1. Taxonomy (NCBI): domain Eukaryota; kingdom Metazoa; phylum Arthropoda; class Insecta; order Diptera; family Tephritidae; genus Ceratitis; species Ceratitis rosa. Next base: position 136,112 of record JAWMAG010000402.1, on the reverse strand, counting down.
ATTTAAAATATTTTTGTTAAATTTCATAACGAAATTTTAGGCAAATAACTACCAATTAATTTATAAAATAAATTAAAATATCGCCTTTGAAGTTTTTTTTTTACATTTTGTACATTTTCACATCAAATAAAATATAATTATCTAAGCAGTTTAATTTAATTGTTATTCGAAGAAGCAATAAATAGTTGAATGGAATTGAATTGAAATATTTTTTTTTTGTAAAATTGATAATCCTTGTGTATATGGTCGTACAAAAATAAATTTAAGTCTTTACTAAATGGTATTTTATTTTTGCATTAGTTCGAAACTAGTGACCAACTAGTTACAATGTAATTAGTTGCTCCAAACTTTAATTTGAAAGTTTCGTGCTATTTTCGGCAAAAAAATTCACAAATCAAGTTAGTGCCAAACTAGTTAACAACTAGTAACTAATTAGTTACGAAACAGCTTCTGCTGCTGCTCTGTTTTTATAGAACTCGAACTAATCTGCAATAATATAAATATAATTTCGCTATAGGCTCTGAGCAAGTTTTTAGCAATTTTCTACTTTGGATTAGTTTGACAAAGAATTTCGAACTGGGTCCGAGTGCTTGTGAAAAAAAAAATTTCGGCTGGTTCATAGTCCATAAACCAAACAGTACGTACGGAGATCAGGATGAGAGTTACTGCTTAAGGTCTACAAATACAATGACAAGTAAGAGTTTTTTCACTTTCTCTAAGCTGCTCGCACTCTTTTCTTTTGGAAAATTTCTCAGCCGTTTACCAGATTTGCAACGTAATGACTTGAAGTTATGCGACATTAGGAGCTCTGGATGTACCTCTCTTAGTTCGGTTGACGGTTTTGGCTCCTACTCTATCGAAATAAGCTTCTGGGCAGTGAACAAGGATGTCTTCCACTTAAAGCTAGTAGCCTTACCCTCGCCATCAGAAAATGCAGCAGGATTTGATAGCCATAGATAATCGTTAGCGTGCAGGGAATCGTGGTTGAATCCGCATTGCTTTTCAAATTTAAGTCTCCTTTTATCCGCTGGCTAAAGACTGTGTAATTCACTGCTGCTGTCTGCTGAATTTTTTCTTTCTCTTTACTACTTTTACCATTCGAATATTTACCTCCTCTCGTTTTACACCTGACTTCTCACATTTTTAATTACAACAAAGCACCAGAGCATTGAACAGAACTGAAACTGGACGCAGAAGACCGTGCGCTGAACAACTTAACGCAACAGCATAACTGGGAACTGAAGTGGGATAGAAAAGCAGAAAACAAGAGAGAAAGAGGGAAAAAAGACCAGCTCACATTGAGGGCAAGTAGCAAAGACATTACATAATGTAGCATACACCGCCAGAGCCACCGCCTGTAAACCACTTTCGGCCATCACCAATCCTAGTTATAGCCGCCTCAGTTTGCTGGTGCACTCACGCTCGATAGTGCAACCAGCAAGTCAACGAAGCAGCTTGCAAGGCAGATAAGCAAGCAAGCAAGTTGGAAGGAGCGAAAATTATTAATGAAAGAGTTAAAAGCTTTTTCGGATACGAAAGTCGTTGGTGGGCAGTAAGGCGAGTGAAAAAGTAGTAAACAAGCTTAAGGGTGGTGGGCAGGGTTGTGGAGTGAAGATGGAAAGCGAACTACTAGTATTTGCATAGTTTTGGGGTCACAAATTTCACATGCAGCTCATTTTTCGCTGGGTGAAATTTCAAGGGCCTCAGTGGGATATCAGACATCTCAGCGGTGTTGCGCTGTGTTTCATAATTTTAGTGAGACCTGACCGACCCTTCCAATCGAGCACTTCGAGTCCTCTCTGGGGCGCCTTAAAGATATTATTTGTTAAAAATCGCTGGTCTGAAGATCCACTTTCGGGACTCGTCGGACCGGAAACAGTCTCAGGAATCTATTGACAGCATGCGAGTACCAGGCCAGGCATCAGTTGGCAGTGTCATTGAGTTCCTATGATAAAGGATCAGTAAAAGTAGCTCGCAAACTGGCAATACAGATTTGAAGATATCATGAGTGGACAAATCCTTGAACCTAAGTCGCTTTTCTTACTTACATAACTTCGTTCTAGAAAATGCTAGACTATGGGTTAGAGCCTGAAGACCGGACGTAGATGAGATCGCGGAGGAAGTTTGACGGAAGACTATTGAACTCACTGAGAAAGCTGGCCTGGAAAGTGGTAGACTCGCAAGGAGCATTATATACTCTATTTCCCCCTTATTTTGATTTATATGGGCTAACGGTAGGTTTTCTTTTACTCCCTTAAGTAGGTTTCATGGAAAATTAAAGCCTCCTTCTGAGCTCCGGGACAAAGCCTCCGCTTAGGAGATTAGATCGGAGGCTGGTTGATGTGCTAAGTTCGTCACAGACTCTACTGCAGCGCCAATTTTCAAACCTCTAAGGAGGTTCTGCGGGAACTTATGTCTTTATCTGAGCTCCGGGACAAAATCATCATTCGTTTCGCTTTAAAATCTTCTTATTTGTGCTTTACGGCGACAACGTGAGACTCAGTTTATTCACGTGAACTTTCATATTGTAGATTTAGCTGAGAAAACCCTAGATGAGGAGCTGCATCATGTTTATACTGTCCGAGAAGACTTCTCCAATTTTTTCCTTCCCTCTTTTAAGCGGAGCCAGGAAAGCGAGATCCTAAATAAGCGTAAACAGCAAACTCCGTCAATATGCCAAACTCACCTACCATTTTGACAGGCGACACACCTAAGCTCGCTTGCTTACAGCCATAAATACAAGATTACTGCGAAAAGAACAAAGGACCTGATACAATATTAACTAAATACCAACAAACAAAATAGAAAGAGGAAGAAAATAAAATAACTAAAACCATGCAATACTAGAAAGTGCGCTAAAGACTTCTAGCTCGTAGCAGGAAGTGGCAGTGGCTTAACTAAGTTAACTCGCAACACCAGAGCCAAGCAATGCAGCGTGCGCCAGGCGAGTGTATACAAATCAGCAACAAACAAACAGAAGGAAAAGCACAGGATATGCGGCATTTAAATAGGCGTTAAGGATGCAGAGAGGAAGGAAGGAAGCGCAAAAGGAAGCGAAAACAGGAAGGATAGATGGGCGGAATGGGCGGGGCGTAACATAGCGTGCGGAAGGAAGTAGCTATTAGTGAGGCAACCAAATTGAGTGCGCGCGCGTGTGTGTGAGTGTCTAGTATGCAAGGTATTTAAAAGCGGTTTGTTATTGTGGTTGTTTTTGGCGGCGGGCAGTTAAAATTTAGCGGAGCCCAATGCAACTGTTACGAGCGTTGTTTTAGCTTGTCAATTACGAGGACTTTGAAGTATTTTTTATAAATGGTTTATTTTAAAAGTTTTTTGTTTCGATTAGGAAATGAGCTGGCGACTATATTTGAGTTTCTAACACTTAGATAGCTGGCAACCCTATTGAAAATATTTTGACATTTTAGCAAGAAATAAACAAATTATTGAACCATAATGCGAAATTTAATTATAATTATAAATTTTTATATTTAAATCTGCCAAAAATGTGGCAACCCTACACAAAAATTAATTTTAAAGGGGGCCTTCATAAAATATTAAGGCCTGTAATATAATATATAGCGCATTTTTTAACAATTTTATTAGAAAAAATTTAATTTTATGTATATAAAAATAATTTATATTTTTATTTAGTTTTTTTTTTAATTGTTTAATTAGTTTAATTGGGAAACGGAGAAATAACAAAAGTTTCCTGAAAATTTTCTGCACTAACGTTATTTTAAACTACATTACCGGTTGTGTTTTAACGGTTTTAACAAATTTAGAGAAAAAAAACTTTTTTTTTATATATGGCAACTCTTAAAAATATGTTTCACTCCAAAGTCACTTTGTTTGCTGCTTATATATTATATTAACCAATGTATATAGCTATTTAATATTTTTATTATTGAAATAAATTTTAAAAAGTGGCAACCTTTTGGGCGAAAAAATTAAATAATTGGGAACCAAGCAGAAAATTATTTTAGTTAGTTATTAGTAAAAAACGAGATATTTAAGCAAATAATAATTTTTACACTTTAGTTATAGAAAATATTTGAATAGATGGCAACTCTTCTAAAACTCACTTCCATTAAAAAAAAATTGTTAATCTCTTTGTTGCTAGTATATTATTATTTACATCCATTTATAATTTTGTTAATATAAGTAAAAAAAAAATTGATTAGGTGGCAACTCTTTTATAGATTCATATTTGATATCTCACTTCGAAAATGTCATAAGTTAGTGACAACTCTGCTCATAAATATTTTGTTCCATTTTCAGTATGACAGTATGTAATAATTCATATCTTTATGAATTGATTGACTTCAATAAAAATTTGTAATAGATGGCAACTCTGTTGCGAAAAATCTCACAATTTTAAACTCCAACTCTTTGTGTTTCATTATGTGAGATTTTATATCTTTATGAATTTAATTTATCAAAAACTTTAAAAGGTGGCAACTTTTAGTGAAATATTTCTGACAGAAATCTTTCCATAAACTTTTAAACTTAATGTTCATACAATAAGATAAGTTTTCAATAAGCAGTACATATTAAGAAAACGGGTGACAGAATATTATTTGGAAGAGAAATATTTTCCAAAATCATACGAAATTCTATATATAAGTGATAATTCTTCGTTATTTGATCGTTATTTGAATATAAATGTATACTCATCTTGACTTGAATTTATGGTATTATTGATTTGTGAAATTTTACTTCAAAAAATGAGTTCTCTTTTTCACTTTGCCTTTATACCCATTATTTTACAAATGATTGGAGAAGTGTGTAGTTAAAAGAATGAAATATCAGTGAAATACCTAAAAGTACCATATGCCACAAAATTTTTTTTGAAATTACTCTTAAAATAATCTGCAAATGACAATAAAAGTGTAACTCAATAAAAAAATTTCAAGAACATTCTTTAAAATAATGATATTTAAATTGCTTAAAATACTTCAAAAGCACAACTGAAACCCAAAAATTATTCCAACCGCATAATGAAGACTTTGTTCGGAACTCGTCTTTCGACAGCAACCGCAATCTCAGTGCATATGTGATTGAGTTTTTTTCTTTTCTTTCACATTCACCTTCAAAGCATTGCTCCAGAGTGAGTATGGCTACCTCAAATGGCATTAATATTAACACACAGTACAGCTGCGCCGCAAAGTATGCAACGGATGAGCGTAAAATTGTAAGTAATTCACTGAGAGTGATGTATTGAAGAGCTCTCAGCTTATTCATTTGCATTACTGACAGAAAAGGAAATATTAAAGAAAATATATTTACAATTAATTATACAAATAAATACATTAAGATGTATGTAAATATATGTATATATATATGTATGTATGTATACAGGAAGTGCTTTTAAAAATATATGTGGGAAAAATATGAGCTCCCATGGACAAGCGACCACAAAAGTTCTTTATATATATTTTTTTTATATTTATGTGAGCACACCGCTGGGGATAAATTGCATGTATGTATGGCATATACGTAAAGGAGGCCAATGAAAAAGAAATAATCATAATAATGATGATGAAAATCAACCGCAAAACTTCATCTTCGAGTTATATTTTTGTATATTAAAAATAAAAGAGATATATGCTCTATAGGGAAAACGAGCAAGCGAAGAGGAAAAATGCGAAAAAATTTCTAGCGACCAAAAAAAAAAAAAAAACAGAGAAGCGTGAAAAAAAACAAAATGAAGGTGAAATGAAAAAGACAGTAAAAAGCAAAATAATAGTAAAGAAAAAAAAGGAATTCATGGAAAAATAAAAAAAATTAAAGATAATGTAAAAATAAAATTAAAAAAATTAAAAAAATGTAAAAGTATACAAAAATAATTAATAAATAAATAAAAAGGATTTAAAAAAATTAAAAAAATAATTACAAAGGAACCCAGAGTAAAATAAGCATGAAATGCCGCAACATATGAATTTGCCATTCGTCAACTCGCATTTCAGTTGTGAGCATTCGAAAATATTTTCTTTTTTTGTTTTTTTTCTGAAAATTTCACAAGTACAGCTTGCCAGGAAAAGAAAATAAGAGAGTAAGAGAAATGTTTGTTTGTGCGTAAAAAAAATGATATATTAATAGCCACATCAGGGTCATAAAGGGCTGTAGAGCCTTCAGCTCATTGCGCTGTGTTTCTCTCAGTGCTGCATATGAGTTGGTCAAAAATGGCACTTTGGCTAAGTTTTGGCTGAGTTATGCTGAGTGAGTAGAGCTTGTGCCATTAATCACTTTTAGTCTATATTTTGATAGTTTAGGTTCTGGGGTACACTAGTGGCGCTGAAAGAAAATCACTTTTGGTTTTCAATGCTCATTCCGGGGTACCTGAACTTAAAAGGGGTCTTGAGAGTTTCTCAGTCTGTATTATTAACTCTTTAGATGACACGCTGTGTGGAGTCTCACCACCAACACCTGATCAGTAGTCAGTCTTTATTACCTACGAAGACAGTTCAATACGAAGATTATCTCTTTGGGCTTCTTGCTCTAATCAACGTGAAAAGTCGATTGTTTAAGTTATTTTTTATAGAGAAACGATTCAAATATGTTACCAATACATACATACATACGGCGTTGATGTTAATTGCTTTCTTGTTCCTCCCTAGGAACCATTGTGAACTAAAAGGAGCCTCAACTTTACAGAATATTGAGTTCTTTTTCCTCATGTTATTCAGGTGATCAGCCGACGAAATCTTTTTACGAACCTACACTATGACAAATCTGCCTTTAAAATCTCTCCTATACATCTCTTAGCAGTAAGGTAGCCGCCGGAAGGTAAAGCAGTGATCCCATATCACTACGGGTTAGAGATTCTAGACTATAGTCACGACAATGGATGCCTTTCGCAAGGGAATACTGAAATCCAACAATTTCCGTGACAGTCGGTGCTCGAAGACCATGGTTTTTATACGGCCAACGATTGCCACTCCACAAATACAATATATACGAAATCTTAATTGGGAAAAATTTCTGCATATGAACAACAACAACAGTGATACCACTGACTCTCCTCTTTCTCGTTGGCCTCTAGATGAGTGGAGTGTGCGGGGAAGCAGACTTTTTAGAACCGAACTCTTTTTACTAGTCTTCTGCTCATACTACCAGGCTTAGTAAGGTATTGTTGAGAGAACTCCCTAACAGTGCGTGTTCTAGGACATAGGAAGATGGCTAGACAACGTGTGTCAGAGTGATCTATGAAGTTCTGCTGAATATACAGAATTATCTATACTACGCTACGGCTTCTCGCCATTTAGTTTCGGCAGATCCGGATGAGATCATCCCCCATAATAGAATAGAAGCCAAAGGAACCAATGGTTTTAGAGAACTTTAAAGTATCAATGCTTCAAGTATTCAACTTGAGGCTTGGGTTGCTGGTACCGAAAGATTTATGGTCATAGCGATAGCCTGAACCATTTCACCTGAACATTTGAATAAATCACACTCCGGTGTGGTTATCTTACAGACGGTTATCCTTCGATGGTTATTATATAAACGTGAACGGGGTTGAGTCTAGTTGTTGAGAAAGCTAGCACCTCAATCTACATCGTTGAGTCTAAAATGAACTGCGGGGTGAGGACGGTGGTATACTCCGAGCATCTTGACATCTCTTTCCTTGTAACTCATACCAAACACAGCAAGTATCTTTCAAGTAGAAGTACCAGGCAACGAAACAGCTTGTGCAGCTCTATTGATCGGCTTCGGGAGGATACCGAAAGGAACCACATACACGAACAGTCAAGCGGCAGTGCTGGTTTTAGCGTATTCAATTATTTTAGCAAAGTTTTGAGCTCGCTGGTAGCCAACATAGTACGACTGCTCTATGGCCCGTGATTAAATAGTTTTACAAATTATTGATTCTGACGACACGTTGTCACTGTTTCAAGAACTCAAGGTGTTGCCACCATTTTGCCAGACGTTTTGATTATTTCTCGTACAACTGAAGGTACTCTTGACTCAAGCTATAGACAGTATCGGGAAGTTAAGTCATCAAATATACATACTAATTGGCGCTTTTTAACCGCTGAAGCGATTTTCGGCCGCGTTTCTCCACCAATTTTTGACATATCCCTCCAATAAATGGAGGGATCAATAGTTTATTCTAAGTCGCCTCCAAGCGGGTGATCGATTTTTATGAATATTCTTTTATTTCATTAGAAAGCTATTTTAATGACACTTGTGGATGTTGGTCGTACCAGCACTCGAGCCCTAGCCTCCCGAATGACAATAAGCAACACTAATCACTCACTCAAGAGCGTCCTAAAACCCCTCCCAACTGCAGACGAGTTCGGTTAAATTAAATTTATTAAACAATTATATCAAAACCCACAGAATTATGTGTCTCCTACATACTTATATATACTTAAATATATATAATATACATTTACATATATCATTATAAATATTTGTATGCTCTCATCATTGCTCTCCGCAGATTAATTTGTAAATTTATGCCGTATTCATGCACACTTAATACGCCGCCTAAGTACATTTGTATGTATGTATGTATGTATGTATGTAGCTGTATGTCTATGAATTTATTGTCAATATTTGCATGGGTTTCAGATGCAAATAAGATTAAATTAACGTACATAAACGTATATACTAACATATACACACACACAAACATAGCGAATTTAAATCTGGGCACACACCAGTAGGCGCTCATGGCATACTTATGTATGTATGTATGTGTGCTTAAATCTATATTTCTATGCTATGTCAATTCAACCGCGATTGCTACTTATAATGCCTGCTTTTTGGGGTAAATACTAATCCGCATTAACAAGCAAACAATAGAGGCCCAGCGCATACTTATATATGTATATATAGGGTGGGTATGTGTTGAGATAGCATATGAAATCTGAATAGTTTCGCCATTATTTGACGTATTGGAGTATGTATATAGTGGCTTGTTCGGTGTAACTTTTCATTGAAAACATGCTCCATGGTGATTTTGAGTTTTGGTTCAAAATAATCAAGAGCAATGAAGCTCATTTAACTTTGAATTAATAAGCAAAATTGCCGCTTTTGGGTCGACGAAAATCTTATGATTCGATGTCTCTTTAAACTAATATGTTTAACTAAGAGCGTACACATGACGGATGTGATTAGCACTGCCATTCTGACGTTCATGGTTTGAGACCTGGTTTGACCGACATACAAAATGATAGAAAAATTAATTTTACTAAATGTGGACGCGCCTTGGTAGGGAATTTCAAGCCCTCCGAGTGTATTTTTGATATGAAATCGGAGATGGTTTTGTATAAACTAGGTAGCTCGGTTGAAAATCGGCTCAGTGGTTACAAAACGTCAATTACACTTACTCAGCCCGATTACGTTGTAAGTATTCCCAAACCCTTGCAAGTAGGCTTTCACAGAGTAGGCTTCAAAACATAGCGTTCAAACACCTAGTGATGACCTTAAATCCCCTCTAAATTAAGCTTTAAATGTAATCCTTGATATGCTGCATGTAGATGGCATCGCTATTGAAAAAAATAAACAGTGGAGCCCCAGCACCTTTTCGGAAAATTCAGTATACTATAGGAGTATATTTTTCTATCAATCGGCACTGACCGCTGTGCTTCCATTTCATGATACTAATACCCGGGAGTAAAGAATGAAATTTACATAGAAGATTCAAAACTTGAGGATAGAATGGGGGAAGGTGTTTGCTCACATGTGTAGCTATTAATTGAGACTTTTAATAACGCCATCAAATCATTGCAGTGTACTTCAGGTCAAAATCTCTGCTATCATTGAAACTCCTAAAGACATTGGAAATGCATATAAAGGAAAGAATACAGGCAGCAGTAAGAGTTCTTGACTCGTTCCTGACAAAATCTAAAATCACTCTAGACTTTCTTCAGGCAATAAGATGAACAGAGCAGAGCACACTATCCAAAGTTTGGCTCACGGATCAGAGACACATGTGTATATATGTAGCGAGAAACTGATTGTAGCGTACGACTAAGCAGATTCTTCCTGCACAAAAATGGATTGGTAGCCATATCCAAACCGCTAGTGAAGAAATATTTTCCCCAAACAGGCAGCATTGAGGTGGGTACAAAACTAGAGCTAACCAGAGAAGTTAGGATGATTTAATTATCTAATGGAGGAGGACATTTTCAAAGGTAATTGCGAGCCTGATGAGGCACAGCTTTATACTTTGGCGTACAGAGAGGCTATGATTGCCCGCCAATTTGGCGCCATCAACGAAATGAATGGTAAAGGGACCGATGGCGGGTTAGCGCACATTTTTCGCGATATCACATGGTTGCTTTCTTGGCTAAATATTTCGATACCCATTCCTACCTTCCTAAAATAAAACAATAATAAAATAAATAAACATAAAATAATACAAAAAAAAATAAAAATAAAATAAAATAAAATAAAATAGTATAAAATAAAACAACAACAAAATAAAATAAAATAAAATAAAATAAAATAAAATAAAATAAAATAAAATAAAATAAAATAAAATAAAATAAAATAAAATAAAATAAAATAAAATAAAATGAAATAAAATAAAATAAAATAAAATAAAATAAAAGAAAATAAAATAAAATAATATAAAATAAAATAAAGTAAAATAAAATAAAATAAAATAAAATAAAATAAAATAAAATAAAATAAAATAAAATAAAATAAAATAAAATAAAATAAAATAAAATAAAATAAAATAAAATAAAATAAAATAAAATAAAATAAAATAAAATAAAATAAAATAAAATAAAATAAAATAAAATAAAATAAAATAAAATAAAATAAAATAAAATAAAATAAAATAAAATGAAATAAAATAAAATAAAATAAAATAAAATAAAATAAAATGAAATAAAATAAAATAAAATAAAATAAAATAAAATAAAATAAAATAAAATAAAATAAAATAAAATAAAATGAAATAAAATAAAATAAAATAAAATAAAATAAAATAAAATAAAATAAAATAAAATAAAATAAAATAAAATAAAATAAAATAAAATAAAATAAAATAAAATAAAATAAAATAAAATAAAATAAAATAAAATAAAATAAAATAAAATAAAATAAAATAAAATAAAATAAAATAAAATAAAATAAAATAAAATAAAATAAAATAAAATAAAATAAAATAAAATAAAATAAAATAAAATAAAATAAAATAAAATAAAATAAAATAAAATAAAATAAAATAAAATAAAATAAAATAAAATAAAATAAAATAAAATAAAATAAAATAAAATGAAATAAAATAAAATAAAATAAAATAAAATAAAATAAAATGAAATAAAATAAAATAAAATAAAATAAAATAAAATAAACATTTGAACAGCTGAAGTTAGTAACGCGTAACTAATTAATACAAATTTAGAAAATAAAACTTGATACAAAAAATTATTTCCTTTTCTAAATTTTTTACTGATTTGTCGAACTAAGCTCATTAAAGTTAAGCAACCCTTTCATATAATATTTTACTGATTTCTTCACCTTCATTGTCTTCCTATTAAATTATCATAATTGCCCTCAGTGAAATTTCTCAAAATTTTCTAACTGCCCCTTTTTATGCCACTTACATACATATACCATAATAATATCAGCCATTTAAATATTGCTATCAGCGGAAATTGCTTTATATGGGCAAATCATTGGCACACCTCTTAGGCGCACACTCTCATACAAATAGGTACACATAGATATTTGCAACAACTAATGGTAGCGCTGAAAATTTAACGCTCAACTTTTGCCAAAAAATAAGTAAAATATTTATATGTATACAGTATTTGTTTGCATACCATGCCAAGTTCCTAATTGATGATTTGTCAGACAATTTGCGAGCGTTTTGTATGAGAAATTTTCTGAACACTGCACTTCCGTTTGGAGAAAACAAGACAAAAAGAAAAATTTCAACAAGAAAATGGCGCGACAAATTAAATGGCAATTTGGTAAAATCTACTTTCCCAAAAGGTGGTGAATATATGTTTCATATTTTAACTTACATGATTTGTTTATATAAATTTTTAGAATTGCGACTTTTTGAGGCAATATTTTACATAAAAAAGATTTAAATTTTAATTTTATTATATATAAAAATAATTTTTTTAAGTTTATTACTTTACGTTTACAAACGAAAAATTATTTATAATAAAATTCAAAATTTATAAAAAAAATTTTACATTTTTTTTGGAACTTCAACGAACTTTAGAGATCTCACAAATATGTTACAAAAGAAATAATGCTTACACTTCCTTCACTTTTACTTACTTAAATTGAACTAAAAAAATACTCAATAGGAAGGAAATTATTGTTTTCGAACTAAAACATATTTTATATAAACAAAAATAAATATCAAATATGTAATGAAAATTTAATAATTTCATTTTTATTTCGTAAATGTACTATAAAAAATCTCAAAATGTAAAAAATGATTGTGCTTTTCAGTAATAAAATATATTTTATACAAAACTAAAAACTTAATAAATTATTTTAAAATTTTTGTTTTTTGAAATGGAACTAAAAAATGCTTCATTATGAAAACAAAGTGATGCCAACAATTTAATTAAAAAATCGACTAATTATGCTTTGAAGTTAACTTCTAAATGATGTTCTAGTATTAAACTAAAGTAAAAAAAAAAAAAAATTTAAAAACAAATAAATTTTCAACGTTTACTCTCTAAGAAGAGGCTTTGGTTTAAATATTCTCATATAAAAAATTGTTAATTTGATTTTATTCATATTAATTTTTTAATTAAAATTTAAGTTATCCCAAGAAGAGGTTAGAACCATTAACAAATATGTTAAACATTTTTTTTTAATATTTAAAGAAATAGTTTTTTTGTATAGTTTTTTTTCAAGTTTTTCATTTAATTGAATTACAATATATACCGATATAAAAGTTAGCTAACCGCAATTTAATTAAAATAGTACTTACTTATTTATTGGAACGAAAATGTAAAAGATTTATTACCAGAAAATAATTAAAAATAAATTAAAAATAAATAAATAAAAAAAATAGAAATAGTTTCAACATTAATTTTGTAAAAAAATAAAAAAATATATATAAAAATAAATATAAATAAAAAAGGAATTGGATAAACGCAAATGTATACTCTCAACATTTAATTCTAAGCTCAAGCTTTTATTATTCTTATAAAAATTAATTTTTCAAGCAGTATTTTTTTCATACATTTTTTTAAATTTAATTATGCGGAAGTCGTTTTTGAAACTAATTTTATGTATTTAATTAAATTTTTTAAATTTTGGTAGAAATATTTTAATTATTTTATTTGTTTTTTAATACTTTTTCGTTTATATTTCAATATTTTTTTTTTTTTTGTTTATTTTCCCCCTCATTGTATTAATCTCTAAGTATGTGTCTATGCTTATCAATAAAAAAATGTATTAAAAATCTCAGTCACGTAATATATATATAAAAACTTACATATTGTACATACATATATGTATATAAACACAATATTATTTTTATGCTGATTGTTGTTGCTATTGATGTTAAGAATTTGATATTTTGCCGAGGAAATCGACAATCGGCAAATCAGCAATTGCCCTCACATTCAACGGTATTTGATTGTATTTGTACGCTCATATGCCCCAGAGACGCTATATAATAGTGTTAGCAAGTATACAAATATATTTGTATATATATACATGTATATGAATATTTGTACGTTTGCCTTGCGAATTTTCTCTTTTGCCATTTCATTGTCGTCTGCCTTTAGGCGCATGAAATTTGAATACAAATACTTTTATCAAATGGCAAACAAATCTAATCAAAGTAAGAATTGCTTGCATATAAAATATAAAATTTTATTGCATTTGTCGGTAAAAATTTGTCGTCGGTACATACGTGTATGTATGTATGAATGTATGCTAGTAATAGCGGGCAAAATCTATTTATTGTGATTTTTTGATTTTAATAATAGTAAATTTTTACCACGGCACATGCGACCTTTTAGGTAGGTGGACAGGCGTTTGCTTTTGAAAAAAATGTATAAAAGAAATGAAAACAAAAATAAAAAATAATAATAATATGTATGACGCCGCAGCGTCTCTCTGCTACATTTTAAACGTAAGCACCCCGCAGCTTTCTGCAAAGCATACTAAGACGCGCGTGTTACTGCTTTCAATATTTTTTTTTTTTTGTTTTGAAAATGATTTGCATAATTTGTACAATTTCGTGGATAACACGTTTTGTGGTACTTTGTATTTAAGTACATACAAAAAAACAATGTTGACTTTCCCTGCACGGAGAAGGTGGACTAGTATGCGAAAATTATAGTTAAATACTGGTATTTTGAAGATGAAATCATAAGAATTGTTTAGTTTTATAGCAGTTCACCAGTAGCGGAGTAAAATTCTTTTTTTTTTTTGTGAAGTAAAAATTCATTGTACCCAAATGAACTAGTATTAAGCTGATTCATAGTAGTACAACGGATATTTAGAAGGACATCACCGTGTTAAAAATATCAGTAGCTTACTTGGGAAATAGAAAGAAGCTTTTTAGTTAGCGCAAAAATGCAATCTACATAGTTTGATTCTAGTTAACTACTAGTATTTTTTCCGGCAGGGTTGAGTTTGTGTGTGTGTATGAAGTCAATCGTCTAACTATTGAGCAGCACTTGTGTGATGGTGTGAGGATTTCTTTTATAGTCGAGCTCAAGGATATGTGTAGATAAAGCTTGATACAAGCTTATACATATATATGGTACATATGTATAATTTTTAAATGTGGCTATGAGTCTAGTCAAAGCGGAAACATTTTAATACAAAGTTATTGTATAACTTTTTAGAGCACAAAAATAATATTAAACTTTATTAAAGTTGTATCTTTTGGATTTTAGTGAATTGCACAAACAAAATTTAATTTTAAACTTAACGCAAAATATTCATATTGCATTTTTTTTTTTTGAAAAAAATTCTATAAAATGTTTTCTATAAAATTTTGCTAGATGCGATGAATAGTGGAAATTTTCGCCGGTGTTCATGACTCTATCCACTTTTCGGCCAATAAATATACATATCGTGGAAACCAAGGACAGAATTCGGACAGATTTGAATTGAATATGGGCGGAACCGGGCAACAACTGCGCCTTTACTCCGAACGTGACCCAAGATAGTATATTTATGGCAATAGTTTATAAAAATCAACCCAACTTGCCAGTAGCCTACTTTCAATAGCTACTAAAGTTCGACCAAAAATGGCTGCCAACAGATCCTTTACTATTGATCGTCCATCGAGAGACCGATATGTCGAAAAATGTACCTATACTAAAAATTTGAAGAAAAAAAAAATAATAATTTGTGAAAACTTCTATTTTTGATAAATTTTTGTGTAAATTTTGTACTAAAAATGTGTACGAAAATTCTGGGCTAAAAATATATATAAAAATTTTAGTATTAAAAATTTAGAAAAAAAATGTATTAAAAATATGTTATAAATACTTATAATAAAATGTATAACAAAATTTTGTACAAAAATTTGTACTAAAATTTTGTAATAAAAATATGTATGTATGAAAATTTTAGTACTAAAAATTTAGAAAAAAATTTTTTTTTAAATATGTTATAAATACTTATACTTAAATGTGTAGCAAAATTTTGTGCTAAAAATATGTACTAAAATTTTGTACTAAATATTTGTATCAAAAATGTTTACTAAATTATGTAATATTGTAGATACTTATACTAAAATGTGTAGCGAAATTTATTCTCAAAATGTGTTCTAAAATATATAACTACAAATTTGTAGCAGAAATGGATACTAAGATGTTTTATTCAAAATATGCTATAAAAACTTTTACTGAAAAACGCGTTCTAAAATTTTGTACTAGAAATATGTACTAAGATTTTGTACTAAATAATGGGTACTAAAATTTTGTATTGGAAGTATGTTATGAAAAATTGTATAAAAATTTGTGTTAAAATTTTATCCTAACAATATGTACTAAAATGTTATAACAAAAAGTGTACTAATACCATTTTTGACCAAAGTTTTCGGTACAATATATTAGTACACATTTTGTAAAAATATGTCATAAAAACTTAAGCTCAAAATATGTGGTAAAATTTGGTGCTAAAAATAAGTGCTTTAGCTTGTACTAAAAATGAGTGCTAAAATTTTGTACTAAAATTTGGTAGCTGTGTACCTGTGTATTAACTAGATACCATATTGACTCTTTTGAAGAAATTGATGAATGGCTTATTGATTGCATCAAGGACAAATAACAATAATTTTTTGAAGACAATATTCAAAAACTACTGCTTCCGACGGACAAGACTTTGAATCTTGTATTTTTTACTTTTTTCAATAAAAAAAATCTTTTTGAACGAAAAAGACGCACCACTTGTGCTTCTTTTTTATGAGATTCCATAAAATACTCATTTTTTCTTTTTGCATTTTAATATTCATTTAAGACACAATATTTTTATTTCTAGCAATAAAAAATTTCCACAAATCAATTATCCACACCTATTCATTATCACACCCCATAATATCATTTGAACAGGTATTAAATTACAGACATTTTTCCAACTAACTAATAAGCCTAATGAATTAAGTTATGTAATACTGAAATACTTAACCATTTTGACAGCGTATGTATTGAAATGAAAATGTAGGCGTAAACACTGAAAAGGAAATCTATAAAGGTTAATCGAAAACACATATCAATCATTGAGGAATTGAGGCAAACGCACAACAAACGGACATACGTGAATGTAGAAACAAAAGAAGATATAAATTAAAGCATACTTTTGGGGGAAAGCGTGTATCAATAAATACACACGCACACATGCGTATATTTTTGTAATATAAACAAACCCAATTGAACCAAAGCGACGCGTGTAGCTCCAACTCAAATGCTCTACTCTTTTCCCTCTCCCACAATCAGCACAAAAATACGCATACATTTATATACTTATGATATATATATATATATATATGCGTATCAATAAGCTGTACGCAAATATTTTATTAATTAAAATAAAACCAACCGAGCAGCCAGTCGTCAAGTTATCGCTTCGGCAGTCATTTGTTGTTATTGCCCTTGTCCTTATTGCTTTTGTTTTTGTAGTAATCAGCCTATGGCAATTTATCAATTTATCGCAACGTCATTGAGAGCTTCAACATAATGTAATAAATATTTGTATTTACATATATCTACATGGGGATGTGGGTATGTGTTTGTGGTTAAAATTTGAATAGATGAATGTGACTTTTGCCACACAGACCGAGCAAGAAATTTGGCATTACGACACTCTTTTCTCTAAAGTTTTACTATTTTCCATAAAAACAAATCAGAGAGAAAATTTTAAAAATTTTGTTAATTTTTTTTATAAAATATATATACTAAACTTAGTACAGAAAAAAAACATTTTGAAGAAAATTAAATTAATTTATAAAAGTGATTTTTGGAACAATTTCTATGACAACTTTTCAACAATTTTTACTAAAAACAAAAAATTATTTAAATCTTATAAAGGAAATTTTTAATTAATCTCAATACCAAAAAATTTTTTTTCTATTGAAAAATTTATCTAGATTTTTCTATAAAGAAAATATAACAAAATTATTTGTTGAATTTTTATCTGGAACTTATGTTAAAAAATTTGATTTATTAACAAACATTGAGAGTTCACTGAAAATTTGTAGCTAAATTTTGTGCTACAACTCTAAACGAGAATTACGCTACACCAAAAAATTTGTACAAAATTTGCACTAAAAATGGATATTTAAATTTTGCACTAAAAATGCGTATACAAATTTTGTACAAAATATGTATACCGGAAATGTGTGCTAAAAATGACAATTAAGCGGTGTGTACTAAAAATTTTGTACCCAAAATGTGTACTAAAAATGTGTGCTAAAAATTAAAAAATTTAATATTTTTAGAAAAAGTATAGTAAAAATGTGTACTAAAAATGTGTACTAAAAATGTGTGCTAAAAACAAAAAAATTAAATGCTTTAAAAAAAGTATAGTAAAAATGTGTACAAAGAAAGTGTACTAAAAATTTTGTACCAAAAATGTGTACTAAAAATGTGTGCTAAAAATGTGTGCTAAAAATTAAAAAATTAAATATTTTTAGAAAAAGTTTAGTAAAAATGTGCACTAAAAATGTGTACTAAAAACGTGTACTAAAAATGTGTATTAAAAATATGTGCTAAAAACAAAAAAAAATTAAATGCTTTAAGAAAAAGTATAGTAAAAATGTGTACTAAGAAAGTGTACTAAAAATTTTGTACCAAAAATGTGTGCTAAAAATTTGTGCTAAAAATGTGTGCTAAAAATTAAAAAAATGAAATATTTTTAGAAAATGTATAGTAAAACTGTGTACTAAAAATTTTGTACTAAAAATGTCTTCCATCCACAAATTTGCATTACATAATTTTCTTTATTTTTGCTATAAATGCATGCTCATAAACTGTACTAAAAGAAATCCTCAAGCCGAACAACTAAAAAGTGTGTACTTTGGCCAAACATTTGTAAATTAGTACTGCTAGTTTGTACTAAAATTTCTACGAAACATTTCTCTAATAGATAGTTTGTGCGAAAATTGCGAAATAATTTTTTCAAAATAATTCTTAATTCAAAATAATATTATAGAAATAATAAAAGAAATAAACTTAGGTTATAAAAATAAAAGATTTTTGAAATAAGCTTCATAGGGAATAACTTCCATTTTTTGTTCTGAATTAAATTTCTCTCCATTTCTCTTTTCAATGCTTCAAATTTCCAAATAAAATCATTTTTCCTTACCAAAACCGTTGCTCATTTCCAACACATTGAACTAGACCATTAGTTCGAGGTAAGCACACATACACACACACACACAAGCCATGCCACTACGAGCAAAATTACTGCATCAATGGGCTCTAATCAAAACATGCTCGGCAATATTGCCGGAAGCTTGTGCCGGAGATAGGATGAACATGAGTGATATTTTATGAAAACACACACTCACACACACACCCAGATCGAAATGCACGCACGTACATACGAGGGAAAAAAGCAAAACTAAAATGGCAATAATAAGCGAAAATATTGAAGGAGCAGTGATAATTTTCTGCTAGAGTTAGAGATTACAGAAATTACGTACAGCTTATAACGAAGGTGGTTTTGAAATCTCAACGATGGCAGTTTGTCTCTGGCATGCAATATACATGCTGCAAGATAAACTAATTAAGTAATATGACATTTGATTATTAAGAGAAATATACTGAACTGCACGCTTGAATAACTACATACTTCTTAATGCACTTAAATACATATGTATAAATATATTCTTATATATCTGAATATAAATTCATATTTCTAAGTATGAATTTGCTTGACTGCACTTGACTCGTTTGCAATTGGATTTGGAATGTATAGCCAGCAGGCAGCGCCGTAAATATGTATAATTGTATGTATGTATTTATTTATTTATATGTGTTTATGCTCCAGCAGTCAATTTTGACATTTCGACATGTTTTCATATACGAGCAACGAGTCTACATGCCAAATACAGTTTGCAATAACGCGCCAGTTTTTATATAGAGAACTGTGTGTACGTGATCATAAAAGTGTAGAGCATGTATGTATATGAACATATTATAACTTTTAAAGAGCTTTAAAGTAGCTCAACTTGTATTTATATACTTATATGTGTATGCGGACGAGGGTTGCCGAAAAGTTTTCAAAGTGAACTGAAGTAAAAAAATAAATAAAAATAAAATAAAATGAAATAAAAAATAAAATAAAATAGAATAAAATAAAAATAAAAAAAGTATAATAAAATAAATATTAGTAAATATATAACAAAAAAATAATGCAGAAAAAAATTAATTAAATAAAATCCAATAAATTAAAATTAAAATATAATAATCTAAAATAAAATAAAGTAAATTAAAAACAATCAAATGAAATAAATAAAAAACAATTGGAATAAAACAAAAAATTTAAGTAAAATAAATTAAAATCTAAATATAATAAAATTAAAAATAAAATAAAATAAAACAAAATAACTAAAATAATATAAAATAATATAATAACATACTAAATATCAATTAAATTAACTTATATAATATTCAATAAAATGAAATCAAATAAGATAAAAAACAAAATAAATAAAATGAAAAAGAACAAAACATAATAAAAATAAAATAATTAAAATTTAATAAATTAAAATGAAATAAATTTATTAAAATAAATTAAGATAGAATAAAATAAGCTAAAATAAATTTATAATAATTTAACTAAAATAAAATAAAATAAATTAAACGAAATAAAGTATGCTAAAATAAAATTGTGTAAAATAAAACAAAAAAAACAATAAATTAAATAAAATAATATTAAATAATGTGAAATAAACAAGATAAAAAATAACTAAATAAAATACCTGGCATAGAACAAAATAAAATAATTAAAATTGAATAAAATAAAATTAAATAAATGAATTAAAGTAAATTAATATAAAATAAAATAAAAAAAAGCTAAATTGAAATTGTAATAAAATTTAATTAAATTAAAAAAGTTTAATTAAATAAAATAAAACGAAGTAACATAAATTGAAATAAAACATAAAATAAAATAAAATATAAAATAAATTAAAATAAAATAAATTAAAATAGAATAAAATAAAATATAAAATAAAATAAAATAATATAAAATAAAATAAAATAAATTAAAATAAAATAAAATAAAAAATAAAATAAAATAAAAAAAGTTAACTAAATACAATAAAATGAAATGAAAATAAATTAAATTAAATTAAATTAAATTAAATTAAACTAAATAAAATAATATATTATAAAATAAAATAATACAAACTAAAATAAAATAAAATAAAGCAAAATAAAATAAAATAAAATAAAATAAAATAAAATAAAATAAAATAAAATAAAATAAAATAAAATATAATAAAATAAAATAAAATAAAATAAAATAAAATAAAATAAAATAAAATAAAATAAAATAAAATAAAATAAAATAAAATAAAATAAAATAAAATAAAATAAAATAAAATAAAATAAAATAAAATAAAATAAAATAAAATAAAATAAAATAAAATAAAATAAAATAAAATAAAATAAAATAAAATAAAATAAAATAAAATAAAATAAAATAAAATAAAATAAAATAAAATAAAATAAAATAAAATAAAATAAAATAAAATAAAATAAAATAAAATAAAATAAAATAAAATAAAACAAAATAAAATAAAATAAAATAAAATAAAATAAAATAAAATAAAATAAAATAAAATAAAATAAAATAAAATAAAATAAAATAAAATAAAATAAAATAAAATAAAATAAAATAAAATAAAATAATATAAAATAAAATAAAAAAAAACAAAATAAAATAAAATAAAGTAAAATAAAATAAAATAAAATAAAAAAAAAAATAAAGTAAAATAAAATAAAATAAAATATATTAAAATTAAGTAAAATAAAATAAAATAAAGTAAAATGAGATAAAATGAGATGAAATGTTATAAAATAAAATAAATTAAAATCAATAAAGTATATAAAAATAAAATTAAATAAAAGAAAATAAAATAAATTACCATTTTTCTTATTAAATTCTTTTTGCACTATCCCTCGTTTATATGTACGTGTATGTAATATATTTTTATACTCATAAAATTCTACAATGTCGATGTGCTCGCATAAGCGTTGTGACGTGCTTAGTTTGTCTGTGCCTGGCTGGCTGTCATGCCATTTATGGTTGGCAAGCATGTAGCCAAACATGTATGTGTATATGTGTAACTATACAATTTAATATGCCCGTCTGCCAGTTTTTCTCAAAAATTTCTACTCGTAGCAACAATTTTGTCTGTTTTCTTCTCTTCCTCTCTTCTTTCAAATAAAGTATTCATATGGCTTTTTGTATGCAAAATTGCAGTTAAATATACGTATGTGTGCAGCTTATGTATGTGAAGCCTACTTAGCTGTGAGTGGCATTTTTTATTGTCACATTTTCTTGTATTTTACATTTTTTGTTTTTTTATGATTCTTACATTTTTTATTTTTTCATTTTTTTGGTTTTTTTTTATTTTTATATATTTTATTTTTAAGCACTTCTGGTTGGAATTTTTTTTTAGTAAAAAAAAAAAATAATATTGCCATTTCTTTGGCATATAAGTACGTATTTTTTTGCATTTTATAGACATATTTAAAAAAAGAGATATATTTTTTTATAGTTATGAGTGTGTATTCAAGCTCGCTGAATACTTGGCTCATCTTAAAAGATTATACAGTGAGTTTAAGCTAATTGTAGCAAAAAAAAGCTTGAGTAGCAGGTGGTGTGAGGGTGGTTCTAACCACCTGGAAATATTTTTTTTTTCTAACATTACCATAAATATTTTTCAAGCATTTAAACTTATAGTCTCTATAAAAAAATTTTATTTAATATATTTATTTTCTACTCTTAAAATATCTCTAACTCCAAGTTACTACAAAAACACTCTCTAAAATATTTGTATTTACTTCATTTTTCATTTTGTAAAAGTTTTTTAAGCTACATTTTTTTTATTTGTTTTTTCATTTATTCATACATTTTGTACAGCTTTTCGTTCTGCCTCCTCACAGTCATCCTACAATGTGTTTGCTTGTATTTGGAGTGCAATATTGAAAATTTCATTGCAAAACTTTTTAATTACTTATGCTGTTTTAAGTACCGACTTAAGTAGTAGTAGTTTTACTGGTGTGTTTCTACAGTAGTAGACATACATATAAATGAGGCGAGGAGCTTGAAGAATAAATTGTTGAAGAAGAAGAATTTCAGAAAAGTTGCTTAATTATATCTTTATGACTAATGTAAATTAGTAATTTCATACGTTTTTATGTATGTCGAAAAATAATAAGGGCGCAGATTATCATATATTATATATATACTTACATTTATATTGATATATATGTATGTATAGGTATGTATATTTCAATATACTTGCAAAATTTATAAGAGGCTTAGAAATCAATTTTGAGTGAAACAAGAAAAAATAAACGAAATAAAAATGAAAAAGATAAAAAAATAGATACTCGGCTGATACTTATAGTATTGTAAGTACACAGATATGGGCAAAAATGAAAAATGCCCGCCAATTTTTACAGCAATTTATTCCTTTTGTTTCTTCAACCACATAGATACAGCTTACGCGATTATAGCCGAAACTGCAATAGCGCAGCATTCGTCACTTCTGTTTGCTGTTTAGCGCCAGTTGAAAATTCCAAGTGAAATTAGATCCTTCTTCTGCCTTCTTGCGACTGGTCTTTCCACCGTAGTGAGAATCTTTCTCTTCCTCTGCAATTTCCTCCATACGAACGACATGACTTAGCCAATGTAGCTGCTGTCTCTCTTCATTCACTGAACTACGAGTATATCATTGTCATTGTAAAGCTCGTTAAATCGTCTGTGGTATTCGCCCTTGTCAAAGCACAGAGGATCATACATTGTTTTCTCTCGAAGGCTTCCAAGGCCGACTCATCAGATGTTATCATCGTTCATCACCTTTTTTGTAGCATCGAAGTCAACTCTCTGTATGACCTATACTATAGGTAGGCGCAGATTTATCATAAACTTACGTAAACCTTCGATGGGCTTTAGCTGCATTTTTCTAACAATTAAAATAGAAAATCAAAAATTTTCCGTAAACGCATTTAAATTACCACAATTCCGAGAATTTTTGAAGAAACAAAAAATTTTGGTTTTGCCGAGAGCAGATGCAGATAATTATAGTTGACGGATGTGAGAGCTTTCCACACAACTTCTGGGAATGGAACAAAAAAAATTAGTTTTAAATTAAATTCTTATAAATTATATGCATATAAAGTATATAAATAGGAATTTGGGTTAATCTCTTTTTGGTGCCGCAAACATTAAAAATTTTGATAAAATTTTTTATTCGCACTAAATTCGCTGGAAAATGTTTTACAAACTTGGTTGCTACGTAGAACAAAAATAAAAAAAATTTTAAATAAAATTAAAAAAAATAAATAAATTTATGGTTTTGCTAAAATTGCAACTGCAAAGACAGAAAAAAAACAATGAAACGAAATAAAATGCAAAAAAAAATATATATACATATAGGTATATCCTACATTTTGGTACACAAAAGGTCATAGCTGAATGGCTAAAAAAGCCCGAAATGACAATGTTGTTGCAAACAAAGCTGGATATTTACATACACGTATACATATATACATATATGTAATATTGTGCTCGCGTTAAAGTGCATTTTTATTCATATAAGTATATAACATGTCACTGTTAACCCCTGCAAGTGTTAAAACAAAAAAACATCTACGAGGATCGCGCCTACACATGTGTCTGACCATTTTTGTCACTTTTTCTCAACCAGAAATGTTAGCTGTATTGCTACACAACGGTAACTATATGGTTAACAGCTGCATTTTATGACACTCATTCACAGTGTGGGCGTGGTAAAGTGCAAATGACATTGAGTTGACAGTTGTCATGTCTGTTGCAATATTTACTTTTTTTCGCAATGAGTTTTTCGAAAGTCGGCAAGATTATTTTTGTTTTCCTTTTTATTATCCTTATCTTTGTTTTTGTTATTTTTTTCATATTTTATTTTTATTATGTTTTTCATTTTTTTTTTATTTTTGTTATTTTTTCATATTTTATTTTTAGTTTTTATTTCCATTTTTTTTATTTTTTGTGTTTTATTTTTTTTTTTTAACTTTTTTTACTTTTGCTGTCGTACAAAGTTTTAGGTCGAGTGGGTTTTCAAGGCAAAGGTAAATATGCGTGCAAAACAAAACCACAAAACGGAGGAAAAATTAAAAAACTACACTTTATGAGAACAAATAAAAAAGTAAAAATATAAAATAAAAATAAAAAAATAAAAAAAAAACAAATAAAATATAAGAAAAAAATATATAAATGGTGCAACAAAAGTGAAAAAAGGTTATAAAAAAAAGCAAAAAACAACACTAAACAATGACACTGAAAGTATAGAGCAAAACAATAAAGGAGAAAAGTATATAGAATACATATTCGTATACACAAGTTATATGTCAGTATAGGTATAGCGTTTTTAGTAGTTCAATTCAGTAGCTAGGCTGCAGCGCAGCTTCTTTAAAGTGGCATAAAGCCGACGCAGCCTATGTATGGTACATACACATAATTTGATGGCAGGCGATGCAGGACAAATGTGTAGAGTGACGTTGCAGTGCAAGCTGTAACATATGTGTGTACATATGTGTATGAGCAAGGCCAATAGACAAGCGCAATTGACACTTGTATGCAGTAAATATGTACATACATATATACAAAATATAAACACAACTACCTTTTGGCAGCTATATTCCGCTTCATAATACCCTGCAATTGGCTTAAAGTATTTGCATAAACAGAAAACTTGGCGTATTATTGTATATTTAAAATTAATACACAATATAAAGGTGTCCCGCGGAAAACGAGACACATTTTTTTTTTTTTTTTAAGCTTGAGTCTTTTAAACTATATATTTACCCCAGCACGCTTATTTCCTCATTATAGACAAAACTTAATGCTTTTGTGCAATCCCGTTTTCCGTGGGACAACTGCTGGAAGTGGCTTTAACTCTTTACTGCAATATTTAATTTCAATTTCGTTTGTGAATTAACTTTTATTTAATATGAGTCTCGTTGACCGCAGCACAATCCCTTCAAGTGGTTACATTCTCTAATTTAATATGTTATTTCAGTATCGTTTCTCGTGGGACAATTTATTGGAATTACTTTATCACTCGACTTTAACATGTAACCTCATTCACGTTTGAGGTGGGAGAGTCTCTTTAAGCGATTTGGTTTTTTTCATATTTGAGCTCAGTCTCGTTTTCTGTGGTACAGTTCTGTTTTTGGTGGATCAGTTGCTGGAAGTACTTTAACACTCCACTTCAACATGCAACCTCAGTCACGCCTTAGGTGGAACAAACGCTCCTAGTGATATGTGAATTCAATATCGTTTTCCGTGGGACAGAACTTGCAAGTGCTTTAACCTTGCTCATCGGGCCACCTCTTTTTCCAATATTGACGAAAACCATTTGTTTCTATGGCAGAGGTACATACGATGCTTGCAATAACGACACTCAATTCCTCAAAGATAATGAAGAGTGCTCTCAGAAAGCAAAGAACATCGGTTGGGTGTCTGCTGCGACTTTAACCCTTGTAACAGTTGCACAGTGACGAGTGCGTATCTTCGTTGCAACAATAAATACTGTTTCGAGTTATGGCAGGTGCAGTGCTCATGAGTATGTTCTAGGCACTCATGTAAAGTGTCTAGGTATGATGATATCTTCTAAAACAACTTTGCTTTAATGCAGATTGTGGTGAGAAGTTCATTTACCACGGTGATTGCTGGGACTTGGCCACAGCGTCTGTCTCGCACTACCGAATTTTCGCACTTTCAAATGGCCGCTGTAAAAAATTGCACAAGGATCTACCTGTTTTCGACTTTGTCCTTGTCCATCGTATCACTGGAACTGCATACGTATTCACTTGTAGGCAAACTTTAGTCTTATGAGAACATAAACTTGTTGTAAAGTGGCTCCTTCTCAATTAAGGCACTGAATGTTCCAGGTGCATGCTCTCAAAT
Organism: Ceratitis rosa; assembly: GCA_037013455.1. Taxonomy (NCBI): domain Eukaryota; kingdom Metazoa; phylum Arthropoda; class Insecta; order Diptera; family Tephritidae; genus Ceratitis; species Ceratitis rosa. The sequence continues at coordinate 109,526 of JAWMAG010000402.1, read as the reverse complement.
AAAGTGAGACTGCTGTCAACTGAGGCTTGAGTGAGTTTTTTCACTAGAGTAGGTCGCTTAAGTGATGGATTGGCTAACCAAAGGATACTTGTTCTAAGGTCGGAAGTCTGTTTAAACAATATAGATATATAATATAATACTTTTTGGTCACTCTGGGATGAATGGCGAGCAACAAATTTAATACTACACATGACTTCATATATCCATCATCTCCAGAATTTTTTGTTTTTATAATATATTTATATAGCTTTTTCACACATTTAAGTATGGTATCATGAAAGTGGTAGAAATTTCCGATACAAAAATATCCATTTAATTGGGAGAGGCCACGCCTTGCTTATATTTATTATTATTATTATTATTATTATTTTTTGTCAAAACTAACACAATGTGAAGGCGTCTTCTTTATGGCAAAGTAATTTCTTTTTTTTTTATTAATTTTTGTCAATTTAATGTACATTCTTCAAGGCACACCGCTGATCAGGCGAACTAAACTCCCCAAGACCACTCACTGCTGATGTGCTGCTAATTGCAAACATCCACAGGACAATAACAAATAAATTATTACAACAAACATATAACCACCATCACGCGAGAGAGTACAAATTAAAACCAAATCAACTGGCTTGGCACGTTTCATTGTACCTCACTGTTACCCTCATGCTCCTGCTGCTGCTCTCGCTGCCCTCACTTTAATTCATTCTTTCACTTTTTTCCTTTTGTTGGCATATTTCTCGCATCGTTTTCAGTAAATTCCATTGTACCATAGTCTTTTGTAATTTTTTTACCTTTACACTTTGTTGCTCTGGTCATTAATATTTTGTTTTGTTGGTATATTCATATGCACTCCTCTATGTTGTTGTTGTGAGTCGAGTACGTGCTTTGAAAAATCGTTCCTGTTTTTGTGTTTCAGTGCGTTCAGAGCATTAAGATGATTCTCAAGTGAAATGTTTGCATCTGCCACTCACGTTTTCACGCTCACGGCATGACTGGATGGCAGCATATTGTATGATGCTCTGCACATATGTATTTGTTTGAATGTGTACGTGTATATGGCGGCTTTAGTTGCAAAAAAAAAAAAAATTGAAAAACTATGCAACATTGCTACAGAGTTTTTTCTCGCCTTTATTATTTGCTATACGTGCGACATTTACCGTTAATACATTTGTGTTTTTTTTTTCTTAATTCTTTGCTCTTGAATCACATATTCCTGCATATATACCATAGGGTGAAGCGTGTATGTAAGCCATTAAAAATCAATTTACGCTGAGATAAAAAATTCATATTTGGAAAAAAATGTTTGGTCACTTCTATGATGGCAAAAAAAAAAAACAAAAAAAAATATAGATAATATATACGAACTTAATAATTTTATTTATAATTCCCTTCATAAAAAAATTTTATAGTATCTTAATGGAACTACAACTCTTATCTAATATATTCCGAGAATATGACGGGGTTTCTATTGGATAAATTGCTTGGGGTTTATGAAAAATATGTTAATGCCGAAATTTTTAATTCATATTGAGTTTTTCCTAATTAATAAATTTTCGATCGGATAAATTTGTGCAGGTTTTTTGGAAAACAACTAATATGAAATATTTTGGAAAATATTATTGATATTTTTTGTAAAAAAAGTGGGAATTTTTTTAACAGTATTGAAACTTTTTAATGAAATTTCTGTGAATTTGTCAAAATTCGAACTAAATTAATGAAATTTTTGTGGGATAGATTTGTGGTTTCAATTCATAAAATTTAAAATGTAATTTTTTGTGGTTTAAATTCACAAAAGTTAAAATGTAATTTTTTGTGGTTTAAATTCACAAAATTGTAAAATTTTGAATAAGATTATGTGAAATAAATTCACAAAATTCAAAATATATTTCAATAAAACTTCTGTGGAATGAATACACAATAAATTTATAAAATTGGAAATATTTTAATGAATTTTTCTGTGGTATGAAATCATAAAATTTGAAATATTTTAATGCAGTTTTTGTGGAATTAATTCACAAATATTAAATAATTTTAACAAAATTTTTGTGGAATAAATTTATAATATTTAAATTTTTTGATGCAATTATTGTGGATTAAAATGATTTTTAACTTACTTTTGCTGTATTAAATTCACAAAATTCTCGAAATATTATAATGAAATTTCTGTGAAACTAATTTGCAAAAAAAATTTTTGTGGAATAAATTAATAAAAATTTGAAATATTTTAACGCATTTTTCTGTGGTTTAAATTTATAAAACTGCAAAAATTTTAATGAAATTTTTGTGGAATAAATTTATAAAAGTGGAAATATTTTAACGAATTTTTCTGTGGTATAAAATCATATTTGAAATATTTCAATGCAATTTTTGCAGAATTAATTCACAAATATTATTTTAATTTTAACAAAATTTTTGTGGAATAAATTTATAAAATTTAAATTTTTTTATGCAATTATTGTGTAAAAAATTGATTTTTAACTTACTTTTGCTGTATTAAATTCACAAAATTCTCGAAATATTATAATAAAATTTTTGTGGAATAAATTAATAAAAATTTGAAATATTTTAACGCATTTTTCTGTGGTTTAAATTTATAAAACTGCAAAAATTTTAATGAAATTTTTGTAGAATAAATTGACAAAATTGTTAATATTTTACAAAAGTTTTGTAAAATATATTGCTAAAATTGGAAATAATTTGATGAAATTGGAAAATTTTTAATAAAATTTTTGCGGAATTAATTGACAAAATTTGAAAAACATTAATACATAAATATTTTGTGGTTTAAATTAACAAAATTTAAGGTATTTTAAAGCAATTTTTGAGAATTCAATTGACAAAATTAGAGATATTTTATATGGAATTTCTATATAATAATTTGATAAAATTGGGAATATTTTAAATATTTATTTTTTAAATGAATTAATAAAACGGAGAATTTTTAATGTTTATATGTGAAATAAATTGTGCAATTTTTGATGTTCTTTTTTAATTTTAAAACATTTTTTTTAATTTATTTCGTTTTAAATACTTTTACTTTTTAAAATTTTCTAGAATTGCTAGGTATTTCTTTTAATTTTCTATAAGTTTTTTATTAAATACTTTTCATTGTGATAATTAGTTTTAATTTTTTTTCTTATCTCTTCACGGAATTACTGAGCTTATTTTTAAGAAATTTTATTCCTCACACATTTTTTATTCAATAGTTTTTTTTTGTTGAAAATAAAAAAAAAAATATTTTAAAAAAATTTTCAAAGAATTGTTGAGAAATTGAATTTTTCATAAAACTTGAGAGCTTTTATAAAATACTTGGTCTTCTATATAAAATGACTGTTCTAATAGCACACACCCTGTAAAATCATCTAACTTTTACACCGTTAAATTTTCAATATATTTTAATAATAAATAATCTTTTTTTTTTGTAGAATGAAAAATGAAAACTTCATGCAAATATTGTTAAACATACTAAATATTCAATTCAATAAAAAATGAATTAAATAATAATGTAATTTGGGCGGATTGGCTTAACCTCTGAAACATTCTAATTCTAACATCCCTTTTTTTTTGGTGCTGAAATAGTTGTTCTTAGATCATTATTTAAAAAATATGGATGGAGGAAAATAAGTTATTTTTAAAATATTTATTAATGTTAGTAATATATTTTTACTCACTATTTGGAAATTATTTTCTAACAAAAAAAGTGCCATATTTAATTATAACTTTTTTTATTTTTGGCCTCTTTACAGATCCCCCGACCTGACTGCAGCGCAGATTTACAGATTTACTAAAACTCTTCAACTGGAAAAGTTCAACTTTAAAATTGCTAAAAAAAAAATCTGAGAGACAGTAAATTAATTTTCTCACTATTCCCAGCGCTTCAACTTCCATATCTGCCTCGCGGGATAGCTCCATTTGTGTTCGGCAACTTCAGCGCATAAAATGTTTCACATCTCCGCGCAGGAGTCGAGACTTAACAATGCGAATAAAACTGCGACAACTACAATAAGGCCAATCACGACAACAACAACAATCACATCAACACCACGCACACATGGCAGCAACTCGTACGGCGATCGCAACGCTTGTCAAACCATTGATATACGCAAATTGGCAGCGACAGCCGCGCAACTAGAGGCAGCGAGTAATGGGCAGCGCAACGGCGGCGTGTGTGCAACAGAAGCAGCAGCAGCAGCAGCAGCAGCAGCCACGTCGGTGGGAGCGACGCCAACAACAACAGGGAATAGCTACAAGTACAACAATTGCGGTAACAACATACAACGTAGTGGAAGTGGCAGCAAAAGCGGTAATAGCAGTGGCGGCTATGCAGCAGCAACACGATCAAGGTTAAAAGCAACAGCAACAACAGCAAATGAAATAGCAACAACAACAACAGCAACAGCAACTAAAACAACATCACAAATAACAACAAAAACACCAACTACTAATAATCTAGCAACATTAACAAACTCAGCGGCAGCGACGAAAATGCATTCCAGCAACACGACGCCAATGATGGAGAGCGTCGTAAGCGGCAACGCGGGCGGCGCTGTGGTGCTGAATATAGGCAGCGCCGCCGATGCGCTACAACGACACGGGAGCGCGCGCAGTAAAAGTAGCGCGGGCAGCGGCAGCATTGGACAGCGGTCGACGCGCGGCAATGGGAGCGGACGCAGTCGTAATAAGCAGCGGAAAACTAGTTCCTCAAATGTCAAGGGTGCCACCGATGGCGGTGGTGGTGGCGGCGACAGTGGCGATAGCAGAACAACAAAACCTACAACAACAAAAACAGCAAATAATAATCCTATTAGTAATAAGTTAAGCGTCACTGAAGAAAGGCCCGGCGCAAAGCAAGCTACTGCGGAGCGCAACACCGCGCAACGCTCAAGCAGCAAGCGTAGTGCAACTAAAGGTGGTAGTCAACAACAGCAACCACAGAAAAATAGTGGCACATTAGATACACGCTCGCCGCAACCAAGCCGCACCACGCGTCAATCGCAATCGTCATCATCGCGCGAACATTCACGTTCACGCTCACGTTCGCGTTCACAACAACGCAGTGATGAGGAGCGCGCCACACGTCCGAGTGACCGCGATGCGGCTGCCTTGACTGTGGCCAGACAACGTCGACGTCATGGCAGTCGCAATTCATTGGTGAGCATGGAACGTGGTGGCCAACTCGCGGAGCGGTCAAAGAAGCGCCCAACTGAGGTGGAGGAGGATGAGGAGTCCTATACGTCGTCGTCCGGTGTGAGTTGTAATGGCTCATGTAGCTCGGATGATGGCGATTCGAATAGTTCGACGTCGAGTGGGGAACCGAATTTGCCGTATCCTGGCTTTCCGGAGATCTCCTTCTGGATATTCACGCAGGACTCGGAGTTGCGTAATTGGTGTTTGCGGCTTATCACCAATCCATATCCTTTTCAAAGAAAAAACTTTAAAAAAATTTTTATTATTTATTTATTTTATTTTTATTATGAAAAGGTAATACTAAAGCAGTTGAATGGTAAGTTAGTTATGTTTTATGTTATTATTTATTTTTAGAATTATTACATTAAGCCAAAAATTATGCAGTAAAATTTTGAGAATATTTCCACAGATTTCCTATATTTAATATGGCCACATCGGCACACGAAAATTCCATTTCCAAACCACGTTTCACCCCAACGCTATTCAAAGCACAACTACCCACCAAATCTTGTAAAGCAAGTCAAACACAAAAGAAAGCACAAAGAAAAAAAGCAAACTTCTTACCACAATTCAGTTGATATCACAAGTGAAATCTAAGTAAAATTCTTTCACTTATTTTTCTTTTGCACTTTTTCTTTACTCTGCTGCGCAAATTTTGGGGCAGACATTTTTCGTGCCGAAAAGTGCACATAAATCAAATAAATTAAATGTTAATCAAAAGCGATTTAGGTGGCAATCGGTTGGGGGTAGGGGAAGAAAATTGTGAGAAATTGTGAAGAAAAGCAAAAAAAAGGCAGCCAGATAAGCGAAAATAAGGGCAAATTTTCGTTGTGAATTTGAGTGAGCGAAATGGGGGAATGAGTATTTTAGACAAGTGAAAATGTCAAGAATAGACTGAAAAACACTCAAAATATATATATAATAATTTAAGTATATTAATAAAAAAAACTTAAAACGAAGTAAAAATAAATAAAGTAGATAATATTAGAAAATATAGTAATCAAAAATTAATCTAACAAAATTACGTAAAACTAAATTAAAATGAAATTAAATTATATACAGGAAAATAAATCTAAATAATATAATATAGGTAAAGTAAAAAACAATAAATTAAACTAAATAAAATGATGTAAATAAGATAAACGTAACTAAATTAACATACAGCAATAAAATAAATTAAATGATAATAATACAAAATAAACTAAAATAAGAAATAAATAAAAAATAATAAAAAATTAAATTAAAATAAAATTAAATAAATTTCAAAACATATTAAATAATAAAAATAATAAAATTAAATGATGTAAAATAAATTAAACTTAACTGAAATAAAAAATTTAAAATAAATTAAATTATATAAATATAAAATAAAATAAATAAAATAATATAATAAAATAAAATGAAATAAAATTAAAAAGGAAAAATAAGATAAAAAACTAATTGAAATTAAATAAAATAATAATATAAATATAAAGTAAAAGCTTATAATTAACTAAAAGTAAATAAATTAAAATAAAATAATATAAAATAAATATAAATTAAATTAAATTAAATAAAATAATAATATAAATATAAAGTAAAAGCTTATAATTAACTAAAAGTAAATAAATTAAAATAAAATAATGTAAAATAAATATAAATTAAATTAAATTAAATAAAATAATAATACAAATATAAAGTAAAAGCTTATAATTAACTAAAAGTAAATAAATTAAAATAAAATAATATAAAATAAATATAAATTAAATTAAATTAAATAAAATAATAATATAAATATAAAGTAAAAGCTTATAATTAACTAAAAGTAAATAAATTAAAATAAAATAATATAAAATAAATATAAATTAAATTAAATTAAATAAAATAATAATATAAATATAAAGTAAAAGCTTATAATTAACTAAAAGTAAATAAATTAAAATAAAATAATATAAAATAAATATAAATTAAATCAAATAATAAATAATAATTTCAAAAATCGTAAGAAAATATGATTGAATCAAGCAAAAAAAGTAAAATAAACATAAACAAACTTAATCTAAAAATATTCTAATTAAAAAGCTCGAAAAATAAGTAAGTAAAAGGTAAAAAATATAATAAAATTAATTTTTTTTCTTCCAAATTGTGCAGAAAATTCCTACAATACATAAACTTATACATCTTTTTGCCACTATTTCCACGCGTTGCTTTTAACAAATTTTCTGTAAGCAAACAATTTGTAGGTACAAACTGGTCATTCGCAAGGATATGTGCGCATTCTTCTACCTGCATGAGCATAAATAAACTCCGACATACACGTATAAGCGTTTATTTGTAATGTTTTATATATATGTTTTTGTGCATATGCTAGCAATAAATGCCAACTACCAGTTTTACTACGATTTTTCCTCATACTATGTTGTTTCATATATACATTTATATATATATATATATTCCTTTTATTATTACTTGCACCGCTAACTGCTTGAATGCTTGACTGCCAGCGATAAGCAACAATAACAATAACAAAAATTCAACTCAACGACAACTCCAGCTTGTTCGTTGCCCGTTGCCCGTTGCTATTACCTTCGTAGCGCTTTGTTTGCCTTGCTACAGGTAAAACTGGTCGTGTTTTTTATGTAGCGGAAGTGGAAATAAAAATCAACGATAGTAAAATATATTCACTTTTTATTTTTTATTTATATTTAATATTTTTTTTCATGCTATTTTACCTGCACATATTTTGCTAGAGTGCGCACACAGATTTCTACATTTGTATGGTCTGTGCTGCTGTGCACGGCTGCTCTCTCCTTCGTACTTTATAGAAGCCACCGCACACATTTGTCGCTGCATACATTTAGGGGCACGAAATAGTTGAACGAACATATTTTGATGCCTTTTTAACGCTCTCATTTTATTTACCTTATTTATTACATTTTCCAGCATATTTGGCTTGCTCTTTTTATTTTGCTTTCATTTAACTTCTTTTATTCACATTTTATTTTTCTTTTCATATTTCAATATATATTTACATATATGTATTTTAAATATATTACACTGTATATTCCTGCATTTTATTCATATCTCTAGGTTTATTTTTATTTCAACCATTCCATGCTCAAGGCCATTGCGTTAATTGGAGAATCTGTTGGGAATATTTTTTTACCCTTCTTTTAGCATCTTTTCATATTATTTATGACTTTGCTCGTTATTTAATTCAATTTTTATGAAATTTGGACTGGGTGAAGGAGACTTAAGTGAGTATTTTTGAACAAGATAAAATTTTGCGCCAAAGTAAGTTCAATCTTGATGAAAATTTAATTATTTTAAAGATAATTAAAAAAATTAAAGTAGTTAGTATAAAATAAAATAAAACAAAATAAAACAAATAAAATAAAAAATTAAAATAATATTATAATATATCAAAATAAAATAAATCAAGATTAAACGGCAAGAAATGATATCGTTAAAAAAGCAATGAAATAAAATAAAATAAAACAAAATATAATAATGTAAGACAAAATATGAAAAACTTTAATAAAACAAAATAAAATAAACTAACAAAAGCAAAGGAAATGAAATAGAGTAGAAAAAATTAAAAAATATAAAACAACGAAATAAAATATAAAATAAAAAAATTAAATAAAATAAAATAATACAAATTAAAATATAATCAAATAAAAGAATATAAGGTAATATAAAGAAAAAATTAAAACAAAATTAAATACATAAAATAAAAAGATGAAATATAAAAACTGAAATAAAAATATTTAAATAAAATAAAACAACACAAAATTGAATAAAATTAAATATAAACAAATTAAACAAAATAAAAAAACTAAATAAGAGAATATAAAATAAAATTAAATTAATTAAAATAGAATAAGATAATATAAAAAAAATTCATTAAAATTAAAAAATATAAAAAAATTAAATAAATGATATATAAAATAATATTAAAAAAAAATTAAAATAAAATAAAACAAATTAAAAAATAATAACAAAAAAATTAAAATAAAATTAAAAAAGTTAAGTAAAAAACAAAATAATAAAATAAAATTAAAAAAATGTAGAGAAAAAAATAAAATAATATGGGAAATATTAAAATAAAAAGATAAAAAACAATAAAATGATATCGTTCAAGAAACAAGGAAAAAAATTAATTTAAAAAAAATTAAAATAGAATAAAAATTAAATTAAAGATAAAATAAAATGAAATTGTATCGTAAAAGAAACAAGCGAAAGAAAGTAAAAAAATAATAATAAATAAAATTAATGTAAAAATTAAATTAAATTATTTAATAACAAAATGAAATTAAATTAAATAAGGTAAATTGAATTGAATTAAATTAAAATGAATTAGCTATAATTAAATAATATAAAATAAAATAAGTAAACAGTTGTTAAACAAGATAAAATAATAATAATAACATAAAATAAATGAAAATTAAAAACAAAAAACAAACAAAAAAATATGATTTAAACAAATAAACGATACAATTTTTTTAATAAAATTTATGTTGTAAATACATACATATAAGCATATGTGCTACATAATCATGACAACAACACACTTATTTATGATGCAGCAAGCAAAATTGCTAAGAACTGCCAGAGTTATAAGTAAATAAACATTTTCAAGGATAATGCACTTGAGTACACACTTTGATCACCGCCAGCACGCATAACAGCATAAACAAATTAAGCAACATGTAAAATTATAAGGTGTGTTTAAATGTATGTACGAGTATAGTACTAATAACGGTACTTGTCCTGTGTACACGTAATGCACAAAATTTCAATTTACCACCAGCAGCTGTGGTGCCACATGCTCTGGCCTGCAACAAACGGTAAGACATGGCGACATGAATACATAATAACACAAAGAGCAACAATAATAACTTAAGGAAGTGATAGCATGAAAGTAGAATTAAAGATTTATACATATGTACATACACACGTGTATGTGTGGACAATGTAAACGAGAGTGTGGCATGCAACCGATAACACAAACAAATATGCCACTGTGTGTGTGTTCCTTGCTTATATCAGCAACATAAAAGCAACAATAATATTACTGAAATAACATGTAGTTTGTTGCAAGTCAGCTGTTGCTGAGTAAAATAATATTTCAGCAACAACATTGCAGTCACGTCAATCTGTGTCTTCTTGAGCGCAAATCTTCTCTTCACTGCACTACACTCTACTCATATCATTTAACACAAAAGATAATAATAACAATCAAGACTTATAACATATGTGTACATACATGCTTGTGTGTTTTTCTAAGCAACATGCACGCACAAAACCAACAACATCAACAATAACATACAAAAATACTTTTCATGCCACAAAGAATACCGTTACAAATGGGTTCTAAGCAAAATGCAACAATGATGAAATTTTGTTTTTTTTTTTACTATTTACTCAACATACTTTGGCGGCTCTTCTCAAATATATACATACATATATATATATATGGTATATATAAACATATGTTATTTTATTTTATTATCACTCTCTCTCTTTTGCTTTGTTATTTTTGAACAATTCACACAATTTTCTATTATTATTTATGCTTTATTTGTTATTGTTGTTGTTACCGTTCTCTATTCTCTATTCTTTTCAATTTAATCTCAGTGTTTTGTTATCCTTTCATTGACATTGAATTAGGTATATATTGTTAGCTGTTGCTTGGATTATTTTCTAAAATTTCTAAGGGGATGAAAAAATATCATGAATTCAAAAAAAAATATTAAATACGAATGTAAAACTATGAAATAAAATATAATGAAGTAAAGTTAAATAAACCATAATAAAGTGAAATAAAAATATTAAAAAAATTAAATTAAATAAAAAATAAAGTGATAATAAATAGTACAAAAAATAAAGCGAAACAAATAAAACAAAATATTTAAAATAAATCATATTAAAATAAAATAAAAATAAAATAAAATGACATCCCAGGCAATTGCATGGCAGAAGAACTAGCGAGCGAAGAAACCCTTTTATCCACAAAAAACAGGCAACCGATGCACGGCAAATTATATGCTCAAACTGCCCTTTCCAGTGGCAGCCTTCTCTAAATGGCTGAATGACACAGGCAGCTAAGACTAAAATTGGACCCGAAAAGATCAAAACTTCTTAATCTTCTAGACCGGTGCTCCATTAACATAACCACAGTCATAATAGTAAATCACTGTTTATTGGGGCTTCACGGGAGAATAATGGACTACCACTCTAATGATTTTTGCCGCAGTTGAAGGGACAAAGAATAGGAAGACTCTATAGAACACTACCTTTTTCCCTGTCTAGCCTTGACAGCTGCGTTACACAAGACGACGATAATTTTTTGCCATTTTTAAGGTAATGTCGTTATACTTATATCTCATAGAGACCCTTGTCCCTATTGGAAAAAATTGGAACAATTGAGTTTCACAGGCTTTTCTTGAAGCAAATTCTTCAGCAGAATCATTCGAACTTTAAGGTGGATGTATAACATACCTTCTAACCAAGCTCTTGGAGCTGTTAGCGAGTCACTATTAACTTGCGTTGTCTGGAGTTATGCTAATGAAATGCAATTCTCCACCTGTTTGCCAAAGCTGGGTACTTTTGCGTGATTGCTTTCATCAGATGTCCAATTGCTAACACAATTCAGTTCTGAAATAAGAGTTTGGCCGTAGGAGGGCAGCTAATAGTGAATGATTTCTTGGCAATCCCAGCAAACATATAACATAACATTCTTAGCAGTCAATTCTGGCTGGGAGAACTTTTGTGCCGGGTTAACGCCATTCGACCACAACCGTTTTCAAGTGATGTTGCTGTTAATGATCCACTATTCATCACCAGTTATGGGTTGGGTTAATTTTGTAGCGGTTCGCAGATGGAAATTCGGTCCATGAGGTTGTTTCTTGTTAACTCCAGTAGTTCCAACCGGGGTTTTGGGCAATTTTTAGCACCTGGAACCCGAAACAATTCTCGCCTGCCGATCATTCCCGACGATTCAAATTATTTATTGCTACTTTCGACAAATCCAAAGCAAGTCGAATAGAAACCTGACTAACTGTCCGTTGTGACTGCAGCTTTTGGATGTAGAATCGTCCTTGCGATTGTTGAGTGGCGCTCTAAGAAGCGACTAGGCAATGGAGCGAATGAATGTCAGATCTTTTGGTACCAGATTTTGAATTCTTTCATCGTATCGGTCAGCTATAGATCGGCGTCTCTATAATAGAGGAATCTAACTATCCAGTTGCATGCCATCAGATCATAGTCAGGAGAGACCCAATCGCTCGAGGTACTATTCTATTTTTAAAGGAGTAAATTTTTTTATATGATGAGTCCAAAACTCTACGCGAAATGCGCAGAAGGCTCTCTTGCTCTCACTTCCGCTCGTTTCAGGAGCATTTTTTTCGTTACCCAGCGTATAGCTGGTCTAAGAGAGTGAGAGAATTGTTTCTGATCACATACGGTGGAATGAGAGTTGCTGTTGCGTTGACTACTAGACATGGTTTCACCCATCGCTTTTGTATAAAATTTTATAAAATCAAACAGAATACCTCTATATTGCCTACAGTACACACGAATAAAGTGAAATTTAACGGTAATAAAATCGGATAAGGCGGCAAAAAATGCATATTAGTATTTAAGGGAATTTAAATATTTTTACAATCAAAAAAAATGGTTGCTGAAATTTAAAAAAAATGCTAATAAAAAATTTTTGCATCTGCCGGAAGCTTTTTAATATTTTTTTGAAGCATATCTGCTGGCATTATAATTTCTTTTTTAATTTTTTTATTTTTTTTTAGATTAAAAATTTTTTTTTTAATTTTTCCCTTACACTTTTTCCACTTTTCACATATTTTTTCCCCATTAACCACTAAAATATGCATCAATAAACAATAGTTGACCACAAAATGCTTTCCGAATTGACCTAAAATTGGCTTAAGTGCTTAATTGTTCAGGCGCGTTAAACCGCATGAGAGTTAGGGAGAAGAGGTGCCCGAGCGAGTGAGAGAGATGGCATAATAGAGAGGAAAGAAAATAATAGTACAGTGTAGCGTAGAGTGTAGAAAAAAAGAGAGGAGGCAGAGCCAAATCACATGAATGTGAGGGAACATAAAAAAGGTATGAACGCCGGACATTAATAGAGACACACGACCCGAGTATGAGAGCATGCAATGGACCTTGAATGCCTGCAAAGGGATTTGGTGTAAAATTATAATTGAAGACCAACAATATATGCATAGGGAGGACAAGAGATAATTGAAGTGCATATGAGCACTGGTATAAAAGTGAACTGTGTGTGTGTGTGTATGGCAAACATGTATTGACACTGACAACCTCACTGTCCCTGCATTCGAGCTGGAATGAGCTAAGCGCGCTGTAAATAATATCAAATATCGATTTGCAGGGAGAAAATGAAACAAAAACAGTGTATATTGCTTAGATATATCTACATATATGTATATATATTGTATATATAAACAAATATAGATATTTCCGCACACTCATGTGCGTATACCTATACATACAAATATATATCAGTTGCCTTCACTTAGTACACTGCTTATTTGAAGTGCTATACTGTTGCATTTTATACGCGTTTTATGGTCAGCTCATATAAACATTCACACAAACATATATATATATATATACATTTACATATATAATATTATATAACCAAGACTAAAACATGATTGCATATTGATTACTTTTATTGGCGCCAATGCGTCGTGGAGGAAAAATCGTAACGCAACGCATGGCGATAATAAGGTGGTGTGGTGAGCGAGAGAGATAGAGAGAGAGAGAGAAAGAGAGAGAGGGAGATAGAGAGCGAAATAGCGTTAAAGGCAGAGCGATTGACTCTTTTAAACAGGAGTATTCATAAAATTTAATCGCTCAAAATTAAATTCTCACCTTCAAAGGAATGTTTCTGCGAATTTCAATAGTACTAAAAGGAGCTACCTCTATGTCCCTATATCTGAATTTGAGGTCCCCAAACTGCTTAGCCGGCTTAGTAATCTCGTTCATGCTAGATATTTTTCTAGCTACCGATTACAGCCGAGTCTATAATAATTTTCACCATTCGGCACCAATAGGGCGCATCAATTGAGACGCGGTCTTTTCATCAGCGGATATTTTCGACAGAGTGAAGGTTCTCCTCTCCCTCCACTTTCATCAGTTTGTAGTAGTGTGTCAAAAACTTTGAAAGGCGACAAGAAGATCTACCCAGCGTTGTCGCGATATCTCCGCTCGGTGAACTATGTCATTTTCGTCGTATATCTTATACAGCTCTCTCGTTCTATTGGTTCTATTGTCTGCGGTATACGCCCTCGCTAGTATACAAAGGCTTGAAAACCTTCCCCTAAACCATTCTAACAAAGACTACCAAAATCAACTGATCGGATGTTGTCGTTAGTCCAATGCCTCTACCACAATATTGCAGTACAAAAAGGTTCAGTGTTTCGTAATGTTCTTTTTTTGTACATCGAGCGTGAACTCTGTTAGCCGGAGTGATTCTGTATCGGATTTTAAGGCTGACATTGTTGTTGATATTGTTGCTTGTTCCAAGATAGACGAAAGTATCTAGACCTACACAGTTTTTCGGTGTCAACAGTGACAAAGGAGCCACGAAGCGAGTGCGCTAATTAGCGTAGATTAGTTCTACAATGTTTAAGCCACAGAAGGACTGCTGGACTGATCAACTTTAGAGAACAACTTTTAATTTTCTAGGTTAATAATATTCTCTGTCGAAGGCCATGTCAGAGTTCACGTATTATGTCTCGAGATAAATGAATAATTTTCTTTTAAGAGCGTAGCTGTCTGGAAGAAAGAATGGTAAATTTGAAATTTTCCACGTTTTAATGCAAAATTCTCAAAAGGAACGGGTATTGGCTCAAAGATAGTAGTGACTCATTATGTGCCGCTCACTTCAACTGCTATTCACTTTGATACAAACTTAATTTGTTTGTAATTCTATACTATCTATAGACAATATTCGAAAGCTCTTAATGCCATTATTAGCTCCAATATCATAAAAACCACTGAACAACAATCCGACATATTTATTTATGTCTGACCGACCACAATTCAACGACCGAATGACAAACAAAAGGTTAGCCACAAGCTCCAATCTAATATTTATATACATATATATGTATGTACGAACGTCTGTATGCTTAGGAAAATGCATTTACCCTCCAGTACAGTGGTAAGAGTACTGCATCAAGCGATAGCTAAATATGTTTGCCAATATTTTTCTATCACCACTTACTATCCTCACCACCACGCTCACCACACGCCACCAGCATTTTATGAGTTCATAGGTTGGGGCTTAAGGGGTATGTAATCAATGGGTGTCATTATTGGCTGGACAAGCACTGAATGAATTGTATGAACTGAATGAAAGGCCAGTGTACACATATAGATATACATACCTATGTACATATATATATTGTATATCATATAGACATTCATATGACGCTCTTATGACGTTCATACAATGATAAAGCCGTTGGGAAAAGTCGCAAGCAGCGCTCTACAAATACATGCATACACACATTCATACATATCTAAATATACACATACATGCATATGTACATATATGTATGAATGCTAACTAATCAGACTGAGTGCGCCCGTTGGTAGTGTTCTGCTGTCAGTGGTGCCAGCTGATATTTGAATGCAGACACATTAATGACCAACAACAAAAACAACAACAACATATAGATAATGATATCGATAGTGGTAGCTTATGTGAAAATACAATACAATGTATTGTAGTCCCAACAAAATAACAACAAAACAACAATATATTTTTCGCACACCAAACTCGCATTGAAATCAAATGTAAACTCCAAAATCGATGTAAATTCATATGGCCGGCGGCAATCGGCCATAATTTCCACTGGGGCAACTACTAATGGATGGCGTTTGGCATTTTTCGAAATGTAAAATATCTGTTTGTCGTTGTGAATTTCGAGTGCACCAATGCGCGTCATTATTTCGAGCGTGCAAAAATTTTGCTTTCAGCAATTAATTGACCACCGGGGCGTATGCGTAATGGCAGCTGAGTTCAGTTCAACTTGTGTAAGGGGAAGTGGGGCGAGTTGGAAGCTAATGCAGTTTCATGGCAAAATGTTAAAAGTGATATACATATATGGTACATATATAGATACCCGGGTATCGAGCATTGTGAGCAGCACGATACTCGAATTTTTTTTTTTGTCAAAATTTCTTTAGTATTCCAATGAGCTTTACACTTTGCATAAATAAAATTAAAATTATAGAAGAAAGTTCGGAGGAAAAAGTCAAATTTTTAATTGAAAAAGCTCGAATTGCTGGAACTCACGCTTGAAAATATTCGAAAACAATCTTAAGTTCTAATATATAGTGTAAAAATTCATTATCCAAAATATATTTGTTACATCAAATAATTCAAAATATTTTCAAGTTTGTTTTTATTTGTCGAAACTTTCGGAAAATAAAAAAAAAATCAGAAAAAATTATGCAAATTTTCTTAGAAATTTATATAACTTTCAAAAAAAGTATTAAATTTGTAATTTTTTGTAAATGACGATAAATGTATTTTTTATAGATATATAATTACATATATTTTCTATAATAATTGTTTGTTTAAATTTAATTGGAAAACTCTCTTATATGAGTATAAAAATGTAATGTATAAAAGAATCCAAAAAAAATAGTAACTTTTATTTGTTTTAGTTTTCGAATATTCATAGCGAGAAATCGAAAATGAAATACAAACACAAGTTTTGATCTTTTTGAATATTAAATTTTAAAGAATTTTTACTTGAATTACAAAAGAATGAAAGAATTTTCTCAATATAAGTAAAAAAAAAAATCATACTTAAATCCCAAACAGGTATTTATATAAAATAATATATATATAATAAATATCATAATAATTTTTTTAAAATTTTTTTTAATTTAAATTTAATATTTTTATTAATTTATACTATTATAAAATTATAATATTTATTTTAAGTACAATATAAAATTTTAATATTTATAATAATTCTAAAAAGTAGATATCTGAGTTGAGTTGAGTTGTTGTGGCTGCTGGTCATTACTAGCGCACTTAGGCCTTTAGGTCCATCGTGATACCGCTGTGAGGCTCCTGTCTTCACCTTCTCAAATGATCGAACCATTTCGTGAGTAGAGGTAGTAGGAAGAGCATATTGAATTTCCTTTTCTTCGTCCCTACAGTAGCGGCAAAAAGTGGTAGTCTACTCTTTGCCTGTTATTAAGTCTGTTATTAAGCCTTTTGCATGTTAATGAAGAACCGGTCTAGAAAAATAAGATATTTTAATTTTTTGCGTCCAATTTTGGCCATAGCTGTCTGCTCTCGTTCAACCATCTAGAGTCTGCTTCTTTGGCATAGACCAATTTAAGCACTTACATACTTTGCCGTGAACAAAGATGCATGTTTTATGGTGGATAGAAGGGATTCTTCGTCTGCCATAGAATTGCCTGGGATGTTACTGTGCCTGTGTACCCAGATTCAGATTGCTTCTACATTTTATGTATCCAATTTTGATGTGGAATATATCGTAACTGATTTTCTGCTGCAATTGGGTTGCCGATTTGAGCAGCCACTCAGCAGTTTCCATGACTACAAAGAGCTATGCTTGGAAGACGCTGCAGTGGTCTGGAAATCTCAAGCTCATATTTATTGTCAGGACTGTATATTTCAATTGCCTTACTTAGTTCGAAGTATCACCTGTTGGCAATATTAATTCTGCGCTAAACTTCCAAGCTGACATTGTTAATTTTGGTTCCTAGATAGACGAAGCTATATACGACCTCGAAGTTATGACTTTCAACAGGGACGTTCTTTATTCGAGGCTATGACTTAAAACTAAACTCGTAAGGTACGTGCACACGTATATCACACGCCTAAACCTTAACGGCACCTACAAGACATTATTATTTATTATTTATTTTTTTTTTATTTTTGTGTTGTTTAATTATATTCTTTCTATAATAAATTTAACCTGAGTAAAGAAGTGCATACACAATAGGGTAACCCGATGGCTGAACAGTATTCGCCAGCTAACATAAAAATGTATATACATATATACAAATATAAGCCGTCTCTAGGTGGCAGAAAGAGTGAATGAATGAGTGTTCGTATATATGTATGTGGGAGTATATATGGTACATCAAACCGCTTATAAAATCAATATAAGCAAATAAATGTAATAGATGATTGATAGCATAGCCAACATACGAGTACATATGCCATTATACGAGTATAGCCATATACAATAACATAAGGTATTATTTTTGAAAATATAAACATATATACATACACATACATATGTATGTAGTTGTGCTCATATATTTCTCACATGTCGTACTTTTTGTGTTTTGTCAGCCACTTGTTTGTTGCTATGTCATGTTATGACATGTTACTTCAACAGCTGTTGTCGTTGCATACACTTGTATATGTGTTTGTGTGTATGTGTTTGTGTCTGCTTGTGGGTGGGTGTTGGTAATTTGTATTGCATTTGCATATTAGTTATTGGTTTTGTGACCGAAAAGTGACAAGCCCGCGCGTAAGTCAGCAATATATATATGTATATTGTACATACATACCATATATGTTGTTGATGTCTGCATAAAATAATTTGTATAAACAAAATTAATGCATTTATAATGGTAATTTTTAGTTAGATGGCGATTGTCAGTAAGGACATCAAGTACAGCTGTTGCGGCAATAAAAATATTTAATTAATTTTTTTTAAGAAATTTATATAAAATAAAGTAATAACAATAAAAAATATAAATTATAAATTTTAAATTATTTTTATTATTAACAAAAGTTGTAAATTACTCTAACAAAATATGACATGGAAATAATAAAGTAAATTTAGGTTTTGCAAAAGCATTTGTTTAACTAATGTTAAACATTTCTTTATAAGCTGTTTTTTTCTATTTTCATCAATCAGTGCTAAGTTTATATATAAATTATTTAACTAGTGGTTATCATAATTTTTTTTTTTGTAGATATAAGAGAAAAAAATGATTTAACAAAATAATAATTTATTAATTAAATTTAGGAAGGATCTCTCCGAGCCGTTCTGTACTGTAACAGGGTGACTTTTTATAGCAGGATTTCTTTAATTTGTTGCTGGGGAACTTAAATTTAATTAAGAAGTTTTCTGATATAATATTTTTTTATTTTTGTTTAAATTAAATTATTCTTTAAAATTGTGCAAATTATTTAGATTTTCTTTTTCTTAAAAAATATTCATATAATATTCATTATTATTTAAATTTTATTGTTTTAATGTTATATTTTTGTTTATAATTATTTTTTTCATTTGTAAATATTACGTTTACTTAAAACTACAATTTGAAAATTTCGATTTCTTAAAACATTTATTTTATTATATTTATTATATAATATCATTATAGAAAAACTCATAAATAAATGCCATTTCTTAAACAACCATTATTCGTTTTTGTTCGCTATCATATATTTTTATGCACACTAATCTGAATTGCATTTGTATATTTTCACTTTACATGCACTTGTATCTGATCATCGTCATTTCTAGTGCCACAAATCATTTTAACGCGTAAGCTTTATTTAAACGTACATAAATATGTGTGTGTATAAACCTACATACATATACATACGCCCACACTGACTGCATTTTGATTGTATGCAATAAAGTTGTAGTAATTTACTCCAGCTGTTGTGCAAACCGAAAGTCTTTTTCTCCGTAATAGTTTCCTTCTGCACCCACTGAAACCGAAGCACACATGCAAATGACGGCAGAGCTCGTAATTCTTGACAATAACTACAATTTGAAAGCGTTGATTTTATGTTAACACACGCTCGTTTGCTACTTTTTTTTATGCCACATTGCTCTTGTATGTGCGTGTATGCGTACAATTCAAATGAATTCAGTTAAAGTAGGCGGTCAGACATGGCGTATGAGTGACATTTATAGTAATCGGTTTCGAAGGGAGAAAAAAGTCACTTTGAGAGTGCTTAATATATCAAATTATATTTATATATATATTCAAGATATGCTATAAAAAATCTTGGAGTAAGGTAAGGCATAAAACGCAGTAGCTGATGGTCGAAAGGAAATTCCATTAACCAAAACGGTATAAAGGAAAAAATGTGTTGTGAAAAAATATAGATTATATTAATTTGTGGGATTAAATATTTGGGGAAGGCAGTTATTGAAAAATAAAATTAAATACTTTTTATATAAAAATTTTTTCTTTTTCTCCAAACACGTTTTCATATAACAATAAAAAATATTTTTAAAGCAAGGTTTTTCTTAAAAATATTTTTTTTTGCATTTTGTTGAAACAATTTTTAAAATGCTGATATGTGGTTATTTCTTCCAAAGAATTAATAGAAAAATAATATATAGCTTTAGATGATAATGTAAAATCTTTAAACAAATTTTTTCATATTATTTTAAAATATTTTTTGAAAAACGCTTTAATTCGAAATTACTTGAAATGATTTAAAGATCAATGTTATTTAAATTTGCTACAAAATACTTTTTTCGTAAGCATTTATGCATGGTCATTTTTTCTAAAAAGAATAAAAAAAATTTAATTTCAAACTGCAATGTTTTTTAGGAAAATTTGATATGAAGTCCTTAAAAAATATGTCCATTATCTAATAGTGAAATTATTCTTCAAAAACAAAATGTTTGTATGAAAATCATTTAATTCAAAATTTTCTTTTAAGAGAAAACATGCTATAAAATCTTTAAAAAAAGATGTTTACATAATGAAAATTTTCTTCAAAAATGTGGTAATATTTTCTATAAAAAAAAAATATGAAAAAATTCATTTAAATTGAAACTTTTTTTTTATTTTGTAATGAAAAAATTTCAAAAAATTTCAAAAAATCTTTGCATCGTAATTAAGTTATGATGTATTGAAGTTATTCTTCGAATACGCCTTTTTGTATAAATGTTTTCTTAAAAAAAAAATTCTTAAAATACTAAATAAAAAATAAAAATAAATAAAAAATTCAATAAAAGGTGAAAATTGTTTCTTATCAAACATTTGCTTTTAAAATCCTTAAAACATAAAGTATTTTGGTTTGTTTTTTTTTTTTATAGTGAGCCTTTTAGCATTAATAGTATGTATGGCCGCAAAGAACAATTTTAAATAAAGTATTTTTATTTTATTGAAATTATTCTTCAAACACTTCCTTACGTGGTATTTTTTCAAGAAAGACATAAAAAATTAAGAGAAAATTGTTTTTTAAATCGAAAATGTTTTAATAAAATTTTTTTTTGTAAAATCCTTTGAATTAATTTTGGTTTTATTAATGAAAATGTTCATCAAAAAGACCAAAACTGAGCCGATTATGATTCATTGATAATATTTAGCTTTGAAATATGATGAAAATTCTCCTTATTAATGAGCTGTTTTTTTTAGGATGAAAATAATACGGTAAAGTAATTTTTTTTATGTATTTTAAATTAAAATTTTATATAGATGAAAGGTTATATAAACAAAAAAATCTTTCATAATTATTCTTTCTTCAAAAAATCGATTTCTTAAAAATTTCGCGAAATAATTTTATTCAAATATATTTACATATTTATGTACAAATTTACATAAAAACTTTATAATTAAAAAAACGAAATGTTTAAAAAAGATTTTTGTTTTAAATATTTTTAGGATTAAAGAAAAAATATGTAGTAATGTTATTTTATAAAATTATAAAGCGACACACACCTACATTTCTCCTTCCCATCATTACGTATCGAAAATTTCTACTTACCAAATTCTCAACACTTAATTTGTGGCGCAACAAATACGCATTTACGCTGAAGTGAACAAAAAAAAATATTGGTAAGAAGAAGAAGAAAGAAAGAAATTAAGGAATTGCTTAATCAAGCCGCTAAGGAGCTTACTTACTCGCACATATATATATTGATATAAGCAATACGAAACGCCTACTCACGAGAGTTAAATGTCTAGTCAACCGTCTCCGCAGAGTCAGCAGTTTAGCTATTAGTTGCGTATACGCCATGTTGACTGCTTGCGCCTCAAAAAGCCTAAATAAGTAATGCGCTATATAATAAAGAGTAAGTAGACATTAGCGCTACCTCGCACGCTTAATTAACGCATTAACAGTAAACAGTGCGTAATGCCAGCGGTAGACAAACGACAATAGAAGCAATAAAATGAAAGAAAAACAAAAAAACAAAAAAAGAACAATAAAAATAAAATGCGTTTGTTAAGGAAGTTGCGGGTGTAGTAATGACAAAATAACTAGGTGATCATAAAATGAGGTTGCTTTGTGAAGAAAAAGGGGGGAAAAGCGAAAAATAAAGGCGTAAAAACGTGATAAATTTACTTAACCTTAGAAAGAAAGGTTGCTAGTTTATTAGGGTTGGCCATAATTGCCGCTGTTAATTTTTCTTTAGCATCCTTCGAAGGTAGAAAATATGCATCAATTTAAAAATATTGTATTTTTGTATGATGATAAGGTTTTTTCCAAATATTTTTTATGTGGTAATATATTCCACAAAAAAAAAAAATTAAAATTCAATGTATAAATAAAATGTTAGAAAATTATTTTCTAACTAAAAGTTATAGTAATTTATCTAAATCAGTTCAGATGTTAATAAAATTTTTCCTCTATGCCGCTTTTAGCTTCAGTTTAAAAAGGAATAAAGTAGCGCTACAGTTAAAAAAAAAAGAAATTCTTAAAAATATAACATAACATTTTTGTACATAATTTTCTTTTTGCGGAAAAAAATCATTTTATGTTGTGAACATTAACTCAAAATGAAGGGAGAAAAAACATTTTTTTTTGGTTCACCCTAATACTAATTATATGTTTATGAAAGTGCGTCAATTGTATGTTGAGACCTTTATAAATACTTTGAAGTTGCCCACAAGCAAATTTTGCTAGTAAAGGCGTAATTTCCCTCACAAAAGTATATTTCTCTGTACTTTACATACATTTATGCTACTTTTGGACCAATTTTACTGTTCACAAAAATTTATTCAAATTACAATGTTTGCGCATTTCGACTTTCATCTCAAACAGAAGAAAATTAGTTAGTAGTCGAGTGCAGCCCACTTTTTGTTACGCTTTGATGACTACAAAATTATTCTCTTTGTTGCTGTTGTTGTTGCTTGCTCACTCAGCCTTGCCACTGTAGCATATTCATGTTGTAAAATATATCAACATCTTAATTGGTCCATTAATGTGCAATTTT
The DNA here is from genome assembly GCA_037013455.1 of Ceratitis rosa. Classification (NCBI taxonomy): domain Eukaryota; kingdom Metazoa; phylum Arthropoda; class Insecta; order Diptera; family Tephritidae; genus Ceratitis; species Ceratitis rosa. Next base: position 86,118 of record JAWMAG010000402.1, on the reverse strand, counting down.
TGTTTAGTTGAGCATGCTGTAAATATGTTTCTCCAAAAATTAATGGACGATTTTGCGTGCCACAAATACTTGAAGGTGTTTGTGTATATGCAAACGCATGACAACGTCAAATATTTTACTGATTTTTTTTCAAAAGTTTCCTCAAAATATTTTTCCAAACGTTGCTGACATGTCGCATTATTTTTTAATTTTTTTCTTGCATCGCCCGCTGGAATAGCCATTTAGCTATTAACGAGAGACTAGGGCAAACAGTGCTTCAAATTTGTTTGTTATATATGTTATTGTTGTTATTTTATTATGTTGTCATTTTCGTGCTACATTTCTATGCTGTTGTTGTTTTTGTGACTTTATTGTATTTTGTTTTTTTTTTTGCTTTTATTGTAATTCTTGTTTCTACGCCCACTGCTCCACCATTGGTTTTCACCATTCTTCATTCATTCCTTTACACAAATTTTGCACATTTACCGTTATTATGCTTACTTTACTTCATTACTACTTAATCATGCCCTCTAAAGACCCTTTTCTATGTTGCCACAAAATTTTTATGAGCTTCTTAGCAAAATTTTGTTGTTCAACAGCGTCAAGACCTTGGGTGAATTTGTTTAAATTTTACGTTTTGTGGTTTCCATATACACACATAATATAAAGCTATTAACCTATTGTTGTGTGTCATAAAATTATTCACCTCAAAGTGGTGTAATGTTTAGGGGTTTTTGAAGTAAATTTTACATAAAAGTATTTTTTAAGGGCAGATAACCTTAGGAAAAAGTGCTTGGTGTTGCTGTATGTTTAAGTGCATTACTACTTTATACAGCAGCTTTCTAGAAAACTCTCATTAAAAATGTCTTGAGGCATTTGGTCGATGTATGTTAGTAAACATGTATTCAGCTACATCACAGAGTTCAATGAACTCTTTAAATTTCATAAGAAAGATCGACATCAAACTTTTGTGTTGCATAAACGACATGGTCTAGCACAGGCCAGCAGTAAAGCTGTTGTTGCAGTTCCTAGGTCATCACTATAGTATAGTATTTTGAGTCAAGATTTATTTCAAAAAATCATTTGAGTAAAAAAAAAATTTTTAATTATATTTCTTAAAAATTAAAATTTTTTTAATT